>JBBCBC010000001.1:7465131-7788106 GCA_037126765.1 Stenogyne calaminthoides | reverse complement strand
TGTTTAAAATAAAATAAATTAATGTTGTATTTTTCAAAAGTTTTCGAAAAAATAAAGGAAGAAAGAAAAATATTTTCTTGATTTTCTTGGAAAGATTTTATGGAATATGTGTTCTTGAAATACAAGATTATCGTAAATTCAAGAAAAGTCAAAGATCTTATTTCTTCCCTATTTATTGGGAAATTTTCAAAAAAAAAAAAATATAAGGAGGTGGGATTTTTTATGAAATATTTTAATTATGGAGAAAAAAATATATTAAATATATTCAAGATTTCTTGGAGATCGAGAAAAAGATTTTCCCATTTTATTCCTAAAAGGTAGAAATGCCCACCACCTAATATATGATTAATTCATGCTAGTAATAATAGTTAGAATTAAATTTGTATTTAAATATTCATTCCAGAATAGATCCGGACAATTAATTCCCCAACAAGTATAATATTACATTTTATAATATAAATATTAAAATACATCTTAATCTTATCTTAATACTATATATTGGTAAACCTATTTCAAATTATGTGGCTTAAAACCATGTTAATTTTATGTAAAGGCTCAATTCAACCAGATTATTTCGTTTTAAAATCGCACTCTCATTAAAAAGTTATTTAAATTATATTTTAATTCTATCTAATTAAGTTGATTTTTTTTAATTTTGATTATTTATTAAGATCATAACCTAAAACCTAGATGTTTAGGGTTTCTACCGCATCCATCTCCGGCCGATCAATTATGGAATTTTTCTTCTTCCTTATTTTTCTTAATTTATATTTTTGTATGTTTTTAGCTTATGCACTTTACTGTCAAATTAAATTGTTATTCTTGATAATTTCTTGCTTCATTATGGATATACTGTTGTTTGCTCCGTGCCCTTGCACTTCATCCACTCATCTAGAAATAAAAAGGGTTTGTTACGAATAACCTGATAATTGTCTTATGCCTCTTTAGTTTTTTTAGAGATGAATTACCCTCATGGACAATTGGATGCTTTAGACGGATGTAGCAAATGCACCCTTCTTTAATATATGTACAAGTACGATCATGTCAATCTAAACACAGAGTGCTTTTTATATTTATTTTTTTTTATTTGTGGTCGACTCTTATAATTTGATAAATTTGGTAATCTGATTTTATTTTATATCTGCAGGGAGTATTATTGAGGTAAGTAGTTTGATTTGAATTGGTTATGGATGTCTATTGTAATTGTGTAATTAAGTTAATGATGTTGTTTGTATATTGCGTAGAGATTATTGAGGTAAACAATTTGAGTTTTGAATTGGTTTCGATTTTTTTATTCGTAATCGATTCTTCTAATTTGATGAATTTGTTAATCGATTTTATTTTGTATCTTTGCGGGAGTATTGAGGTAAGTATTTTGAATTGAAATTGGTTATGGATGTTTATTGCAATTGTGTAATTAAATTAATGATGTTGTTTTGTATATTGGCACAATATTGAGGTAAACAATTTGAGTTTTGAATTGGTTATGAATATTTATTGCAATTGTATAATTAAATTAAAATTTTAATTTAGGTTTCTTCTTCCCGGTTCATAACTTGATCATACCATCTCTTATTTTGTATATTGTAGGGGTATGTGGGATAAGTAATTTGAAATCTGAATTGGTTATAAATGGTTTCTTCTTTTTATGTTCATAGTGATTCTTCTAATTTATGAATTTGTTAATCCGATTTTATTTTGTATATTGAAGAATCTTCGACTACCAAAGTAAGTAATTTGAGTTATATATTGGTTATGAATATTTATGGCAATTGTGACATGATTTTTTTTATTCATGGTCGATTCTTCTAATTTAATGAATTTGTTAATCGATTTTATTTTCTATATTGCGGGGAGTATTGAGGTGATAAATTTAAATTGTAATTGTTGGTTATGAATATTTATTGCAATTGTGTAATTACTCATAAATTAATGGTGTTATTTTGTATATTGTAGGGAGTATTGAGGTAAGCAATTTAAATTTTGAATTGATTATGAATGTTTATTATTGATTGTGTAATCAAACTAAATCTTTAATTTAGATTTCTTATTTCCTTTTCATAACTATCATGTCATCTTTTTGTTTTGTATATTGTAGGGAGTATGTGAGATTTAATTTCAATTCTAAATTGGTTATAAATGGTATCTTCTTTTTATGTTCATAGTGATTCTTCTAATTTGATGAATTTATTAACTGATTTTTGTTTTATATATTACAGCGAAGATCTTGTTATTGAGATAAGTAATTTGAGTTTATATTGGTTATTAATATTTATTGCAATTGTGACAATAAGAAATGTCATGCCAACTAAACATTATTGATGTGTGGGCCTTCAAGGTTAGATGGATTATTGCAAGTTTAAGCTTGGAATATAAAACTCATTTATTTTCTCCAATATGGTTGTTATTGTGGTATGCGATTCATAATTTGGTTCAAGAAGATGAAGAAATCTAGGAAGCATGAAAATGGAGGAAAATTTTACGGAAAGAAAAGAAAACATTGATGTGGCCACACTTCAAATTTTCTCCCCTGAATATGGGTAAGTAATGGATAACATGCACACTTGCTAAAATAATTAATGTTCTTCTTTTTGTTCAAAGAAAATTGATAGTCTATAATAATAGATTAGAAAACCAGATAGTGAGATAATATTGTTTTATTATTAGAAACAAAGATGTGTTTTCTTCTAATGAATTTTAAATTATATAGTAGATTTCCTTTATGTTGGAAAGTATAAGCAAGTAATCAATTCTCATTATTCAAAATAATATATAATTTCAGTCAATTTTTTGGAAAATCTAATTATTTGAATGATTTTAAAGAGTTATAATTAATTATATCTACGCAAGATTTGCTATGTTATTTTTTTTCCAAAAATCTATGATGAATCTATTAATTATCTTTTTTCATAAAAATATCTAATTTCAACTAAATATTTATTTATACAAAATCTTTGAAAAAATCTAATTGCTTGAAGTATTTTAAAGAGTTATAGCTAATCATATTTATATGTAATTTGCTATACATTTTTTTTCAAAAAATTTAACATAAATCTATTACTTATATTTGTTCAAATAATATATCTCTGGAAAATCTGAATAAGGTGATGATATTAATGTATGAACATGTAATTTATTATGCATTATACTTTTAAGTTATAGTCTTTGTTTTCATGTTTTGTTGATTTTTTTTAAAATTTTGATGTTGATGAAAAAACTGTTTATAAAAAGCAACAATCATACAAATACTTTTCTAAAAAATATATTTATTTACATTTATGAATAAAATATCAATATATATTCTTTGTTCCAAATATAATATGTATGTATTTTGTATTATGTTTAGGCAAAATATTTTTGTTTAATTTAATTATTATTTCACTACCATTAATTATGGTTCTGAAGTGCAAGTTATTCATTTTTTGTTCATAATCAAAATTTTTGCTAAATGTGGCATAACTTCAGAATGATCATATACCATTTTCCTTCATTGTTTTACAATTTGATGCGTGAAAAAAGGTCGACGATCCAACTATATTAATTATACTTTAAATAATTTATACGACCTTATACAAATTTGCATGCACATCCATGGAGATATAAACATTTTCGTCCATCATCTATACCATGTTTATTAAATGATTTATTCAGATTTGAATATTTAATTTTGTCTTGATCATATGATGGAAAATTATGAAAGTATATAACAGATGAAGTTTATAAGTGTTTACAATTTTGTAACTTTTTATATTCATTTATCTTGGAACAAAATGAACGTGTTAAAAGCTCTTTTTTTTTTTTTTTGTTTACGACAAATACTTTTTATAATTTTCTTTTTCTTTAAAATTTTAATATAATATTAATAATAAAATAGTGTTCTAAGTGTACATTGCACATAAAAATAAAATAAAAATATGATTATAATTGAACTATATAAATGTTTGAAGCATTCAATCAAAAATTGATAATATAAATGTTCTATCCATCCAGAATCTGGCGAGAATCGATCTTAAGAATATATATTGATAAACCTCGATTCAATATATTTAAATCACGTTAAATATGTAAAAGCACAATTCAACTGAGATTATTCCGCTTTTAAAAATCTGCACTCTCATTAAAAAGTTAATAAAATTAAATTTTTTATTTTAATTTATCTAATTAAATGAAATATTTTATTTTATAGTTACGTGAATTGAACAAAAACGAGTAGACGAAGATATATATAGACTTCATATATATCCAATCTAATATATTGTCTATATATGAATAGGATTATACAATGGATCGAGATTTTAATTAAAGGCATTATATACAAAGATACACGCCCATGTTTATTTATAAAGAAGATCCATTCCTAAAAATTATATATAAAGATACGCCATACACGCCTTTTTTTCTTCTTTTATGCCTAAAATTCATTTATAAAAATTCACGCCTTTTTTTTTCTTTTTTTTTCATATATTTTTTATTTATTTTTCATAATAATTCTTTTAATTTAATGAATTTGTTAATCTAATTTTATTTTGTATATTGCAAGAAATATTGAGGTAAGTAATTTAAGATAAATTTGTTAATTTGTTTTGTTTTGTATATTGTTGGGTATATTGAGATAAATAATTTGAATTCTCAATTAATTATGAATGTTTATGACAATTGTGTATATAATTAGCAATGTCGGCTTTTATTTTGTATATTGCATGAAATATTTTTTACATTAGTAGGTAGATTCCGCATTTTTCTTCTTGTTTTGTTCATAGCAATTCTTCTAATTTGATGATTTTGTTAATCTAATTTTATTTTATATACTACATGAAATATTGAGGTAAGTAATTTGAAATGAATTTGTCAATCTGTTTTGTTTTTGTATATTACAAGGTATATTGAGGTAAGTAATTTGAATTTTCAATTAATTAAGAATGTTTATAACAATTGTGTATATAATAAGCAATATCAGTTTGTTTTGTATTTGCATGGAATATTTTTTTGTTCGTAGGTAGATCCACGTCTTTTTTCTTCTTTTATGTTTCTTCTTTTTTGTTCATTGCAATTCTTCTAATTTGATGAATTTGATTGTTTTAAATATTGCAGGAAATATTGAGATAAGTAATTTAAGATGAATTTGTTAATTTGTTTTGTTTTGTATATTGCAGGGTATACTAAGGTAAGTAATTTGAGTTCTCAATTAATTATGATTGTTTATGACAATTGTATATATGATAAGCAATATGAGTTTGTGTTTGTATATTCCAGGGAATATTTTTCTGTAAATAGATTTCTTCTATTCTGTTTGATGTGTGGTCTCATAAATGAGATTTATTGACTGATTTATTGTTTGATACTCAACTTATGTTGTGCACGTTGATAAACAATTCAATCCACCAGTTTACAAGATTTTTTACCTCAATAAAAAAGTTTGTTCAAAGACCTATGGTAAAAGAACGTGCTAAAAGCAAAGTCGGATGCTTATTGATATATTGCAGTGGACAAAGTATAGTGTGAACAAGTTTCACTTAAAGGAAATTAAGGAGTGTGACTTATATTACTAAAAAGAGTGTGACTTTTCTTTGTAAAGGGTGTGACGTTTTACTATAAAAGAGTATTACTCGTAAAAAGTGAAAGGTGTGACTTATATTATAAGAAAAAGTGTAGTAGTGATAATAAAAGAAGTGACTTATATTACTAAAAAGGTGTGACTTATATTATTAAAGAGTATGTATGTAAAAAAAAATCAGTTTCACGGTGAACAAGTTTCACAGCATACCAACTCATTGCTTGTCATTCGTACATATTCAATATTTTTAATAGTATTCAATTAGATCAACTATTGTTTGTCATTCAATAATTAATTAGTCACTTATATCCTTTCCAAAATGAGTAGGTATGCTGTACAAATTTGTATAAATACAAATCAATCAATTTAGGAAATTAATTAACTCGCGGGTCTAACACCTACCTTATGGGTTACCCGTATCTCTCCAATGATGTGCGCGACAAATATATAAGCTATGATTACAACTTTTTCGTGTTGGTTATTCTTTCTGATTGGTTGGGTAATTGGTTTTCTAGTGGGAGGTCTTGGGCTCAACTCCTAGTCTCTACTTTGTAATTTTTTATTTTTTATTTTTTTTAAAAATGACTTTATGGCTAGATTTTTTTGCAATATAGTAAATCATCATTTCATCCTTTTAAAAAAAAATAAAAATTGCTTTGCAAATCAGTTGAAAAACTTTTTAATATTATCTTTTTCAAAATGAAATGCATTTCGTTTCACTTTTAAATATTTGTTTTGTATCATCCACAACTTCATCAATATTATTCTTTGACTCATTCTTCTTACTTATTTCTTGGAGAGTTCTCTTTGTGTGACTCAAGTCAAGACCGTCAGACTCATGAATCGAATGACCCATTTAAAAAAAAATATTTAACCCATTGAATATATTAAGCATGTTCTTTGGATACGTAGGTAGGGTTGGGAACAAGCGCATTCGAGTTAAATCCGTCCGGCAATTTGCATTTAAACTTTGTCCATTTCTTGTCTTTTTTTTTTGTATTCAGTAGTACATCTTCTATTTACAGTATCACATCTAAATACACACAATATTAAGTTATAAGGAATACAATACGCTTTAAATTAAATGTATAGAATTACAGTATCACATGTTAATGTATTCAGCAGTACATTATAAGTCAAACAATATTACATCATGAAACAAACAATATTACATATTCAAGCACATAGTAACATTCTCTGAGAACTTGGTTCCAATTAAAATTCATAATCAAGTTAAAATTAGAAGGGAATAATGCAAATTTGGAGCAATATTACAAATAAAACGTAACAGTATTATATTTAGAACATAAGAAAAATTGGTTATTGGAAGGTTCGACTAAAGGATCTTCTTCTCCATGAGGATCAAAACCTGTGCAATATTCGTTTAACCATATTATCGCACTTATAGCAGTGGGATACATTGACAATAATTCCATTATTATGCTTCTTCAGTGAGTGCTTTGTTAATTACCATAATCTATTGAAACTTTTTTGCTGAATATGGGCATCAATGGAGTCACGGCTGGAATTCAAGGCTTGGACTACCATTTCTGTTAGCAAAATAGTTGAGCAACCTACTGTATATTTAAAAAATTAAAACTTCAAAAATAATAGAGTTAATACAGAGTAAATTACAGGGGAGAAGTGATTGGATTGAATACGTACCTGGTTTCTTGCAATTTTCAATAGAAAATTATCCAAATCTTTGAGGAATGAAAACGATTGTTCATGTTCGTTCTATTTTAACCGCTGATTCTCTCAGAAAAACCGCTCTCATCCCTGAGACGGCGACGATGAGAACGACGGTGGACAATGACGGCAGCGAGTCATCGACGGCAATAGGAAACGACGCGACGATTGGTAGGCCCACTTAAACGAAATTAAGCCCAATGCCTAATATATACATATGCGGGTTGAAGGGTTGGAGCGGGTTGGAGTAATTGACCTTCCACGAATTTTTGGGTCAAAATTGGGTCTCAATTGAGATTTATATGTATACAAATTTGTATCCTAGAGTTTGTCTTTCAAAATAATTAGTATAAATTTTATTAATTATCTTTATTAAAAAAAACCAGTCAAGTATATATTTTACAAAATCTCTTTAAATCTCTATGCAAGTGATTTGTTATATATATATATATATATATATATATATATATATATTAAACAATTACTATAAATTTATTAATTATTTTTGTTCAATAGAATATCTAATTTCAGCTGAATATATATTTTGCGAAATCTCTAAAAAATTTAATTGTTTGAAGAATTTTAAATTGTTATACCTAAATATATCTACGTAGAATTTGCTATATTTAATGTATAATTTTTTTATTATAAATTGTTTGAAAGATTTATAAATAGTTATAGTTAATCATATCTACACATGATTTGCTATATGTGTTTTTTCTAAAAATTTAATAGAAATAATATTATTGAATCGATGCATAATATTCCCAAATTATGTTCAGATTTGAAATATAAGCAAAATATGTGCCATTATAAAATGTTTCATAATATTCCAAAATTTAATGTAAGTTAATAAAATAAATACATATCAGATCCTCATGTATTTTTATAAAATATGTATTTAAAATTTGTCTCTTTTTCTTTTTAAATTGAGCGTCTCATCTTTCAAAATCAATAAATAAGCACGTTGACCATTAAAATTCTTTCAAATTGTGTAAACTTTTTTTGCAAATTTGGACGCCGATCCCAATTTATTCTAAATTAATTAATTATCTTTTTTTAAATGCATATCTAAATTCAATCAAAAATATATTACAATTTTTTTTGAAAAATCTAATTGTTTGAAGAATTTTAAACAATTTATATATAGCTAATCAAATCTAGGCAAGATTTGTTATTTATATTTTCTTTGAATTTTACCATAATAATGTATTACTCTATTATAAATATTGAATTCAAACTAAAATTTTAGCAAACTCGCAAAGTACTTCAGGTCAATATGACATCTCTCTTATTTGATGTCAATATAGGTTTTTTTTTTATCCAAGAAAATTAATTTATTTGAAATAGAGGATGGGGGTTAATTCTCAATTAGTAGATAAATGATGTATTGTTGATTGGTGGAATATGTACAAAAGTAAAAAGATGGAGAAAGAAAAAAATGTGTACATTTTAATATTAATTGAGTGATAATTGACTTAATTTTGAATAAAATAAAGATATTTATTAAGAAAAGTGGATTTACAACTTGTCAAAAAAGGAAATGTAAAACTTTGGATGTGATTCTAAATGACAAAATGTAGCTTTTTTTTTTTCTTTGGGGATGAAGTGAGTATATTACAAAAATACAATATTAAAAAATAAAATTATATCTATTAATAAATTAATTATATATATTAAATATTTAATGTATTTAATTTGAAATAATAATTACAAAAAAAATTTCAATCCCGCGAATTTCGCAAGGTTACGTGCTAGTGTTATATAAGAGTATTATCTATTTATATATATATATATATATATATATATATATATATATATATATATATATATAATTAAGTCATTTTTTTTAATCTGGTTTTTAGGTTGAACAAAGGACCCATTGACCGGTTCATAGGCGATTTGATGACCGGATGGGTTTAAAAATATCGACTCGGTTCTCGACTCGAAGCTTAGGTATGTTTGTTTGGGATTTGGGTGTCTTGAAGTCAAGACTTCGAAATTCTATGGATTTAAAAATCTGATGAATAGGAAATGTATGTGTTTGTTTTGAGATTTTGGTAAGGTGAGATTTTCGTTTTATGTCAAATCAATATGAAATAGTGATTAATGTGGTGTTATTATATTGTATTGGGTGAGAGAAAAGTAGGAGAGATAATAAGTGGGTGGAAGAAAAGTGGTAAGAATGATTGTATTGAATTTTGTGAAAATAGGTGTATAAGTATATTTTATAGGAGTGGATTTAAAAGCTGAATGTGAAAATCCTCAACTAATATGTGACTTGGATCGCAAAGTCCTAAGTCCATCAGAGTGAGTCTCGAAACAAACATACCCTAATAGAAGATTGACGCGATAAGAAACCCATTTTTAGGTGTCTTTTGCAATTTCCTACAATTCATAATTGAAAGATCATCATTTTTTTTTTTGCGTTGTTTTCTTTTAAGTCGAAAGGTCACTATTTTAATTATTTCCTTTGTTCCCTCATTTGTTTTCATAGAGTAAGGTCCGTTTGATTAACTTTTTTTTTAAACATCTTATAAAAACTTTAACATCTTATAAATTGTTTTGAGAGCTTATAAGATGTAATTTTAAGTAGCTTATAAGTTGTTAAAGTGTTTGGTAAAAAAACTTATAAGTTCTTTAATAGTAATTTTTAAAAAACTATTTTTTAATTTTAAAATTAATATAATTTTTTCGATTTTTTTTAATAATATTTTTTCGAAAATAAATATATTTTAAAAATATTTTTTTTTTTCCAGAAAATAATTTTTTCGAAAATAAATATTTTTTTCAGAAAAAATCGAAAATATTGAAAAAAAATCAGAAAATATTTTTTTCAGAAAAAATAATCGAAAATAAAATAAATATTTTTCCCAGAAAATATTTTTTTTTTAAAGTAAATATTTTTTCAGAAAAAAAAGTAATTTTTTCGAAAATTAATGTATTTTTTCAGAAGAAGAAAATTTTTTTTTTTTTTTTTTTTTTTTTTTTGCGAAAACAAAATACGGGCCGGGTTGGATTGAACTTCGGATCAAGTTTAAGGATGGGTTATGATAAAACTTATTTAATTTTTGTAAAATAAGTTGAGATATCCCAACTTTTTTTTTTGAGCTTATTTTTAGATTTTATAAGATGTTAGATATCTTATTTTACCAAACAAAATTAATGAACTTATAAGCTCCTAAACAACTTATAAGCTGTTTTAAAGAGCTTATAAGCTGTGCCAAACACCCCCTAAGTATATAAAGTCAACTAATTATGTTTCATTAAATTAGTGGATTTAATCAAATGTAAATTGAGAGATAAAACTTAATTTAGATATTAAATTTTAATTAATTACTTATTTGTCATATAAACAAGGCAATAACAATTTTCCTGATTTTTTTTATCTTTATTTTATAAAATAGGTATATTGATTGATTTTATTATGTTAAATTGTGATATATGAGAGAATGAAAAGTCAAATATAATTTTGTTACAACTTACAAGTTTACAACCCACATTTTGTTGCATGTTCCTTTATTTTAAACAACATATATAATGTATTGTTTTAATTCAACTATGGGTGAGTGATGGAGACGAGACCGCTTTAGCCTTTATGGAGAAGTGAAATCGTAAATGTGGCTGATTGATCGTGTTTATGTTATTGGGCTTTTATTTATTGCTTTATGTCTTAGTTGGACCCAATTTGTTGTGGACTTTTATTTTAAACTTTCTTACTTATAGTCCTGAGATTATTTTGTTACGGGACTTTGATATTTTTGATTATTGAATTTGGGATTTTTCTCTGCTGTGAAGAACGCATCTTCGTAGATTTATCCATAGATTGCTTGTTTATACGTATACGCTGCGTCAGTTGATATCCAGAGTCTGTTTACACTCCTATACAATGACACCGAAAGTTGTCAAGGGAAAGGGACCCGCGGTCGATCCCATGGAGGAGATTCGAGATCAGATCTTTGCTCTTACCCAAGCTGTTGACGCGTTACGAGTTCAACAAGAATCATTCGCGGCGGCTGCTGCTGTTGAACAGCCCGAACGCAGGCCACCGCCTCCACCACGGTTTGAACGTGATAACCACTACAATCCTACCTTTGACCATGGCGGTTTCTCGGACGATGAAGACACAGTCTCCATGGTTAATCCGTTTGCACATCGCCACCGTGATGCTCCCCCAGCGGCAAACACCGGTGGCCCGCGGTGGGATCAGGGTTTTCGCATTGAGATCCCTGAATTTTCCGGATCGCTCGACCCGGCCGAATTTTTGTATTGGATTAATACGGTGGATGACATCCTCGATTTCAAGCAGGTACCGGACGGCCGCCGCGTTGGCCTCGTCGCCACTCGCTTCCGGGGACGCGCCACCGCGTGGTGGCAACAAATCCCCGCGCGCCAGGGTCGCTCCACGATCACTTCGTGGCCGAAACTTCAAAAGCACCTTCGCCGTGAATTTCTCCCGTTCAATTACCGTTCCACGCTTTTCCAATCTCTGCACAATCTTCGTCAAGGCCCACGATCTGTTGCGGAGTATGCGGCGGAATTCCACCAACTCATTGCTCGCGTCGAAATCGCAGATACCCAGGACCAACTTGCAGCACGTTTCGTTGCTGAACTTGCAAGATACATTAAACCTGTTGGGCCCAAGTTCTTTATCCGAAGCCCACCAACGCGCGGCCCAATTGGAGAAACAAATCTCCCGTCACTTTTCTTCTTCCCAGTCTGCTAATCCTCTGTCTTCGCCGCCCACCGCCACAGTTCCTTCTGCCCTGCGTTTGACCGCCCCACTGCCGCCGGCCGCGCACTCCGGTCAGACTTCCCGGTGTTATTCTTGTGGAGAAACGGGCCACCGTTTTGCATCTTGCCCGAAACAGGGTCTTCTTGCCGATGACCAGGAGGCCGTTGCTGACTCCCGTCCGATTTTTGATGATTACGGTGATGCTGATACTCTTCCAGTGGAGCATTGCACGGGGGATACTGGCACTGCTTTGATTTTGCGCCGCAATTGTTTGGCTCCCAAAGCCACCGATAAGACTCAACGTCATGCTCTCTTCTCTTCCACTTGCACTATCCAGGGGAAGGTATGTCGTTATATTATTGATTCGGGTGCATGAGAGAATGTTATAGCTTCTGATGCTGTTGAAAAATTATGTTTGAAACCTGAAGCTCATCCCTATCCTTATGATTTGATGTGGTTGGAACGTGGAAACACTATTACTATTGCAAAACGTTTGCTTGTATCGTTTTCCATTGGTACTACTTATACAGATTCTGTGTGGTGTGATGTTGTTCCGATGGATGCTTGCCATCTCCTGTTGGGTCGCCCGTGGCAATATGATCGCCACGTTTCTCATGATGGCCATCAGAATGTTTATAGTTTTCTGTTTGGGGTCACTAAAATCATTCTTTATCCCTCAGTCCCATCTATGCCAATGCCCGCTGAATCTCCGAAGGTCCTTTTTCTTTCTCCTGCCGCTTTTGAGAAAGAGCTTCTTTCAGCTGAGTTTGAAGTAGGCGATTTTGTTTGGGTTGTTTTGAACAAGGACCATTTTCCTGCTCATGAGTATACTAAGTTGTCTGCTCGTAACATTGGTCCTGTGAAATCGAGAAGATTAATCTCACTGCTTATAGGTTGAAGTTACCAAGTCATATTCGTACTGCAGACGTGTTTAACGTCACGCACCTTGTTCCTTATGCTGGGGACAATTATTTTGGAGACGAGACCGGTACAGATTCGAGGGCGAATCGCTTCCAACCCGGGGAGGATGATGGAGACGAGACCGCTTTAGCCTTCATGGAGAAGTGGGATCGTAAACGTGGCTGATTGATCGTGTTTATGTTATTGGGCTTTTATTTATTGCTTTATGTCTTAGTTGGACCCAATTTATTGTGGGCTTTTATTTTATGTTTTCTTACTTATAGTCCTGGGATTATTTTGTTACGGGACTTTGATATTTTTGATTATTGAATTTGGGATTTTTCTCTGCTGTGAAGAACGCATCTTCGTAGATTTATCCATAGATTGCTTGTTTATACGTTTACACTGCGTCAGTTGGTATCCAGAGTCTGTTTACACTCCTATACAATGGCACCGAAAGTTGTCAAGGGAAAGGGACCCGCGGTCGATCCCATGGAGGAGATTCGAGATCAGATCTTTGCTCTTACCCAAGCTGTTGACGCGTTACGAGTTCAACAAGAATCATTCGCGGCGGCTGCTGCTGTTGAACAGCCCGAACGCAGGCCACCGCCTCCACCACGGTTTGAACGTGATAACCACTACAATCCTACCTTTGACCATGGCGGTTTCTCGGACGATGAAGACACAGTCTCCATGGTTAATCCGTTTGCACATCGCCACCGTGATGCTCCCCCAGCGGCAAACACCGGTGGCCCGCGGTGGGATCAGGGTTTTCGCATTGAGATCCCTGAATTTTCCGGATCGCTCGACCCGGCCGAATTTTTGTATTGGATTAATACGGTGGATGACATCCTCGATTTCAAGCAGGTACCGGACGGCCGCCGCGTTGGCCTCGTCGCCACTCGCTTCCGGGGACGCGCCACCGCGTGGTGGCAACAAATCCCCGCGCGCCAGGGTCGCTCCACGATCACTTCGTGGCCGAAACTTCAAAAGCACCTTCGCCGTGAATTTCTCCCGTTCAATTACCGTTCCACGCTTTTCCAATCTCTGCACAATCTTCGTCAAGGCCCACGATCTGTTGCGGAGTATGCGGCGGAATTCCACCAACTCATTGCTCGCGTCGAAATCGCAGATACCCAGGACCAACTTGCAGCACGTTTCGTTGCTGAACTTGCAAGATACATTAAACCTGTTGGGCCCAAGTTCTTTATCCGAAGCCCACCAACGCGCGGCCCAATTGGAGAAACAAATCTCCCGTCACTTTTCTTCTTCCCAGTCTGCTAATCCTCTGTCTTCGCCGCCCACCGCCACAGTTCCTTCTGCCCTGCGTTTGACCGCCCCACTGCCGCCGGCCGCGCACTCCGGTCAGACTTCCCGGTGTTATTCTTGTGGAGAAACGGGCCACCGTTTTGCATCTTGCCCGAAACAGGGTCTTCTTGCCGATGACCAGGAGGCCGTTGCTGACTCCCGTCCGATTTTTGATGATTACGGTGATGCTGATACTCTTCCAGTGGAGCATTGCACGGGGGATACTGGCACTGCTTTGATTTTGCGCCGCAATTGTTTGGCTCCCAAAGCCACCGATAAGACTCAACGTCATGCTCTCTTCTCTTCCACTTGCACTATCCAGGGGAAGGTATGTCGTTATATTATTGATTCGGGTGCATGAGAGAATGTTATAGCTTCTGATGCTGTTGAAAAATTATGTTTGAAACCTGAAGCTCATCCCTATCCTTATGATTTGATGTGGTTGGAACGTGGAAACACTATTACTATTGCAAAACGTTTGCTTGTATCGTTTTCCATTGGTACTACTTATACAGATTCTGTGTGGTGTGATGTTGTTCCGATGGATGCTTGCCATCTCCTGTTGGGTCGCCCGTGGCAATATGATCGCCACGTTTCTCATGATGGCCATCAGAATGTTTATAGTTTTCTGTTTGGGGTCACTAAAATCATTCTTTATCCCTCAGTCCCATCTATGCCAATGCCCGCTGAATCTCCGAAGGTCCTTTTTCTTTCTCCTGCCGCTTTTGAGAAAGAGCTTCTTTCAGCTGAGTTTGAAGTAGGCGATTTTGTTTGGGTTGTTTTGAACAAGGACCATTTTCCTGCTCATGAGTATACTAAGTTGTCTGCTCGTAACATTGGTCCTGTGAAATCGAGAAGATTAATCTCACTGCTTATAGGTTGAAGTTACCAAGTCATATTCGTACTGCAGACGTGTTTAACGTCACGCACCTTGTTCCTTATGCTAGGGACAATTATTTTGGAGACGAGACCGGTACAGATTTGAGGGCGAATCGCTTCCAACCCGGGGAGGATGATGGAGACGAGACCGCTTTAGCCTTCATGGAGAAGTGGGATCGTAAACGTGGCTGATTGATCGTGTTTATGTTATTGGGCTTTTATTTATTGCTTTATGTCTTAGTTGGACCCAATTTATTGTGGGCTTTTATTTTATGTTTTCTTACTTATAGTCCTGGGATTATTTTGTTACAGGACTTTGATATTTTTGATTATTGAATTTGGGATTTTTCCCTGCTGTGAAGAACGCATCTTCATAGATTTATCCATAGATTGCTTGTTTATACGTTTACGCTGCGTCAGCGAGCTTTATAATACACTTGATATCTTAATTGCAACTTTGTTAAAGTTAATTAATTAATTTAATTATGGCTTAAAGTGGAGTCCTCGCTAGTGGACGTAAATTTTGATCCCGTATTAATCGATCTTTGGACTAGATATCAAATTATAAAAAAAAAAATTAATTAGTTAATCATGGCTAAATATAGCACATTCTTGACTTTAACATATTATCGACAGGATATGAAATTACAAATCAATTATAAATATGATTAACAAATTCAGTATTAAAAAAAAGCATATATTAGAACAACAATTTACTCAAACTGCGTAAATGCTCACTCCAAATTAAAATTAAAATATGTTTAATTTGTTGGGTTTGCTGCAATTCATACAATGTGCTATTTATTTTATAATAAGAAAAAGAAAAAAAAAACTATTTACTCGTAAATGGGAAAAACGGTTGGCAAAGAAAGTGAACGGGTGGAAGATGCTTTAAATATGCTCATCTGTCGTTTATCTCCATTCTTTTTCTCGAGATAGTATATTAGTACAGCATATCAAATAAGTACTGATAATAATAATATAGCAGCTGTTATATTCTTTTTCTTTAATTATTTATCCTCATCCCCCCACGTTGCTTTGTTGGCAGTTAAATGTTGGCCCAAATTCAGAAACTATAAAAACCCACTCACAAAAAAAAAAAAATTGTTTCGACATTTATTTCCACCTTTTCATTACTACTAATTTTTTGTTGGGTTCTTGATTTTCCAACATTTCTTCCTTAAGTTGCAAGCATATGTTGAAGGAAGGTATAACAGTTTGTTGTAAACAAACAAGCACAGTAACAAAGTAGTAACAAATACTAATGGGTAGTGGTCATCTTTATTTTTTTTCAGCTTATTTATTAGTTTCAGTCTAATCAATTCTGTATTACAATAATAATTTATTATTAGCATAGACTGATGCAAGTAAGTAAAGTAATTATTGGTGAAAGTGAGAGTTAGATTAAAGAAAGTGCTCACCATTTGAATAAAGGGTTGACATGGATTACCTCAGATCCAGGGTATTCAGCTCAAAGAAAAAAGTGTGTCTTTTGTTTTATTTCAGGGCTTCCCTGTGATTCTTCAAACTTTTTCCTCTGCTTTTATGAACCATTTTGTTCTTTTTTCTTTCATTTTCTTGTGTTTGATCAAGATAACGTTTGAATTTCTTCTTCTTTTTCCATGTTTCAATTGGTAATTGGTTGAACTTGGGGGATCTGTCTTAATGCTGTTTTCTTTTTTATCTGGTTTCAATTAGGACAAGTTAGTTTCACCTTTCTGTATTTTTTGATTACACTATTTCACTTATGGTAGTTGTGATTGTAGTTGGTGTTTATTTTTTAGGTCTCTGGATCTAACAAGTAATTTCTATTTTAAGCATCTTTGATTGAGTGTGTGATGCATCTATTCAATGGTGTTATCTATGAGCTTTGATGATGGGAATTAGTTTATGGAATGTCACTTCTAGATTTTACTTTATGGGCAACTTTCGATGGAGGAAACATACAGGGCGGTGAGAGTGCCATTTAGTTTAGGTAATTTGATTCTTGTTTATCCGAGTGTTGATAGTTGTATGGATGTGATGAACTTGGAAGATAACTTGCTTCCCGATTCGGAGATTAAAAGCTCGGGTAATTCTATAGATGGTGAAAATGAGGAGAGCAGTGTTGGTGATTCGGGAAGTGAAGTTAGTTTTATGGTGTCTTCTTTGGTTGCTATGACTTCTGAGGACGAAATGGGCTTTGTGGTGCGCGAGAGTGAAGAAGATGGGTCATCCTCTTTGGAGAGTGACCCGGTTCTTGATAGCTCGTGCTCGTTGTCTGTGGTGAGTGATACTAGTAGCCTATGTGGGGACGACGTGTTAGGTTTTGAGGCCAATCTTGAAACCGGGGGTTCATGTATATATGATGTTGAACTTATTCCGAGGAATGATGCAGTTTTAGGCGATTCTTTATCCGTAGATGTGGATGGTGGTAATTCTAAATCATCTGGAATTGATATTGAGTTGGATAAAGCGGGGGTAAGTGGAAGGACTAGCCGTAGTATTTTTGAGGTGGACTGCGTGCCTCTGTGGGGTCTTACGTCCGTGTGTGGCAGGAGACCTGAGATGGAAGACGCGGTTGCAACTGTGCCTCGGTTATTGAAAATTCCGCTCCACATGCTGGTTGGTGATCTTGTTATCGATGGTGGGTTAAGTCATTTGAGTGGCCATTTCTTTGGGGTGTATGATGGCCATGGAGGCTCTCAGGTACTTATATATGTATAATTGTATATCTCATCACACACACACACACATAATGGATTGAGATGTATATACAGAGAAGATGACATTGTATTTACAGGTTGCAAATTATTGTCGAGATCGTCTGCATTGTGCTTTGATGGAAGAGTTGGAGATGATGATGAACAAGGTTGATAATAATAAGGACAATTGTGAAGAGCAATGGAGAAGTGCTTTCAGTAGATGTTTTCTCAAGGTTGATGATGAGGTTGGGGTTAATGGCGTCGCCCCGGAAACAGTGGGGTCCACAGCAGTGGTGGCCGTAGTGTGTTCTTCACACATAATAGTGGCCAACTGTGGTGATTCCAGGGCTGTGCTCTACCGTGGGAAAGAATCCATGCCTCTCTCAGTCGATCATAAGGTAATCATACGATAATTGCTCGATACACTGACATGTACAACATTTTAAAGTTGTTTGTACAATCAAATAAAAGGTACAAAGTGGGTGTATAAAGTGTTTGTTTTCTGGTATTCTTTGGGGAACGTGATGTTGATAAGAACGCTCTTGTGTTGTGTAGCCCAATCGGGAAGATGAATATACAAGAATCGAAGCAGCAGGAGGGAAGGTAATACAGTGGAACGGACATCGTGTGTTTGGGGTGCTGGCAATGTCTAGGTCTATTGGTAAGCTAAATATTTGTGAAGATGTTTTTAGTTGTATAATATGGAACCAATATGTGTGTTTGTGATGACAGGGGACAGATACTTGAAGCCATGGATCATCCCAGATCCGGAGGTGATGTTTGTAAGGCGGAGCAGGGAAGACGACTGCCTGATTGTGGCAAGTGACGGTCTGTGGGATGTGATGACAAATGAGGAGGCGTGTGAGCTTGCTCGTAAAAGGATACTGCTATGGCATAAAAATAACGGAATGGGGCTTCCGTTAGAAAAGGGGAAGGAATCGACCCTGCATGTCAAGCAGCAGCGGAGTACCTGTCGAACCGTGCAACTCAAAAAGGGAAGCAAGGATACATCTCTGTTGTTGTGGTAGACTTAAAAGCTCAAAGAAAGGTCAAAAGCAGAACACCTAGCTAGCTTTCACATAATGGAAAACTATGATTTGGTTCATTCTTTAGGTTTCAGTAGAATGCAATATTAATGTATGTATTAGCAAATGTAATGTAGGTATCTGTGCTTGTTAGCTTCACAATAAGACTAGGTTCAGCAAATATATGTAAAGAAATTGAATAGCCATGAACCAACTCAAGTCTTTATGCATTGATTTATTGCTTAAAGAAAATTTAAATATTTGGCATAAAATTAAAGCAAGAAGAGCAATCACAGTAAGGCAGATTAGAGAAAGTAGTTTCTAGTATTTCCTGTATGCAAGCTCCTTGACAGCATCGGCAAGATGCTTCTCGCTTTGAATGCTTTTGACCCATGCTGCATTGATGTGCACCCTTTCGATGCTCTGCTTCAAGGTTCGTGCAATGTAAGGCTTCATACGGCTGGCAAAGTATTGTTCCACTTCTTCTGCCTTCTCGTATGAAGAAAACTGAGGAAAGACGAGAAAGCAAGTTAAAAAAATAACAACTTTTTGTATCTAATCTAAGCTTAGTCAAAGCCAGAATGACGTAGAATGGAAGAGCACCAACCGGTGATACAAGTGCACTGACGAAGCGAGTTATCAGGAATCCAGCTCCGTAAGTTTTAGACAGATGGTCCCAATGCTCCTGTAAAGAAAGGTAACGAAATCCGTTTAAAAAGTGGCAAGATTTCAATTTATATCCGTTTAAAAATTGTTAGAATTTAAATTTATATTAACAATCGATGGGCTTACTTTCAACCAGCTCCATCCTGTCTCACGAGCCTCACTGCTAAGATTCAGCCCCATAACAGCATCTTGGCTCCTAACCTAATATCAGTACAAGAAAAAAAGAAATTTGAGCAACTTCAGGAAAAATATGTAGTAACAAAATAATCTCAATTAAAAGATCAACAGTACCTCAGAAGATAACAAGAAGTTGAGGAATTCATTAATAATTTCAGGGTCCTGGCAAAGACCTAATGAACCTGAGGAAAATAGGGAATCCCATTAGTGGCTGCAAAATAAGTTGCAATATAGACGCCCAAAATCTGATGAAATATTACCTAAAATTCTTGTTTTCTCCTGGCTGAGATCTGTTTCTCGGTAAATTTTCAGAAGAGAATCGTAGCCAGATCTGTTTGCTTTACTCACGCCTAGCACTACAGCAACATACACAGCCTGGAATGGAAGAAAAAGTGCTGTAAGCGAAAAAAGAGGACAAGTTCTCAGATCTTAATTATTGATGGAGTTATGTTTGGTTCTTATAACCATTCTCAAATCAGGAGGCAGAACAGGTGTGTTTCTATCATCCAAAAATATGGCAAACCGTCTATTTGCTTCACTTAGTGTTTCCTCATGCCCAAACTTAGCCAATGCAGTTAAGAGCTATCCCCTTAACATGGAATCAAGGTGGCTCTCCCCTTCTTTTGGATCCCAACCAAGTCTCCTGATTGAGAAATTAAATAGCAGCCAATCTTATCACATTCTAAAAATTTACCAAACTAAGAGTTACAGGCATAAGGATGTTATACTGCGCTTCATACGACACAAGTGATGCATAATAATGCCATAAAAGGATATATTGTGTTGAAAGTAGGATAGAGGAAAATATATAACAATATAACATACTCAGATGAATACTGGAAAAGGTTGATGTAGAACAATTTGATGTCACCCAGTAATTCAGGAGCCGCATCTGCAACAATTTTTCCCACTTTAGAAGCTATCTGTGAGAAGAAAGAAAATTTGAGTAAAGGAAATAAATTAGGAACCAATGCATTTCTGCAATTTTTTATTAAAAAACACTAAAAGTGGGAACATTACCGTAATCAAGTTAGATAGGACGGTGTAATCAAGCTCCTGTCTGAAAGCACCCATCAATGCAAGCAAAGAGGTCATTGACTGCTGGCATGCCATGGACAATGAATAATAGTCGTCCAATATTCCTGTTCAATAAAATAAAAGGAAGTCAACATCCTCTTTACCGTTCTGTATAAATGTACTATTCTATTTGTACATATATTATATATATAGTAGAGGGGGTTAAACAAGAAAAGAAAGTGTAAAATCAGAATTACCATGTTTATCACAGTTTGATAAGCTCTTCTTCTCTATTGCATCCCTCAGCCTAGCAGATAGGTCATCATCATATTTCACCCTATAGAAACCAGCCTGCTCCACATTAACTTTAATCCAAGGGCGGCCTGATGAAGTTGAGGCGCTCAAAAACTCCTTAACATCAAGTGTGTTACTTTTTGTTTCTAACAAGAAACTTTTGCGAGCATCATAAGAGCCAGAACAGAGAGTTATTGGAACAATCCATTGCCCTTCACCATGAGAACCACTAAACAAAAAACGTGACTGTCCATGAACAATACACAAACAGCTGTCAGAATTTCCATAAAGTTAATCAAATATCAACCAAGGAAGAAACAATGCTGTCAATGTATAGGAAATAATTATAACCTGTTCAAACTCCAAATGTTGGTCTTTGAGCTTCACTGAGACAACAGGATAACCAATTTGTTTTGTCCAAGAGGTCATTAGCTTGTTTACAGGTTCACCAGATTCCTCTTGAAGAACTGCCCACAAATCTTCTGTCTTTGCATTTGAGCATGCGTACTTTTTGATGTAGGAGGCAAGTGCCCTCTAGTGATGCCAAAAAGAATAATGTCATGAGATAAACAGAAACAATAAAAAAGATGGATAATGTTTAACATCAACAATGATGCTCCAAGTTACATATGAGGATTCACATTTTTTTAGTGATATATCAATTTGGAAAACAGATCATATGATTTATTATGCATTGCAAGAAAGCAAACTAAATTCAACAAACTTATGTGCAGAAACAACTCATGTACAGTATAAGACAGATGTAAATACATTTAAAATATTCTCAAGGACAATTAACAGCAAATATTTACTTTGAACTAAACTATAAGTGTAAAAAATAACATATTAATTTTAAAACTTCGAAGAGACATAACTAATGGTAAATTTTAAAACCAAATTACCTACCTGAAAACATTCAGCCCCAAGATAGCTCTGTAGCATTCGAATAACAGATGCACCCTTCCTGTAACTGATTGAATCAAAAATCTCGTCAATTTCACCAGCATGATTAACATCCACCTGAAAAGAGCTTTCTGGTCAGCCAAAGTTAAAGAGACATATGAAAACCGAGTCAATCAAGAAAATAAAAACATTTCTAACTCCTCAATGTTTATTTTTCTTTTTTAGAAAAAAAAAATATTTTTATCCCCTGGAGATTTATTTTACGAGGATAACAAAAAGGACAACAATTGCCATTTACCTCAATAGGATGAGACTCTGCAAGTCCATCCAGTCGAAGACCCTCAGTAGATTCATCAAGAAACTGAGTCCAAATTTTCCAGTCTGGGAACAAGCTATCAGCTGCTAAATAGCTCACCTGGATGAGAACAACAAATTCATGTGAACTGTAGGAAACCTATCTATAAATACAAGAATTTAAACATGAATTGAAAAAGATACCCATGTAGCGAATCCCTCATTCAACCATAAATGAGTCCACCATTCCATTGTCACAAGATTTCCAAACCACTGGTGTGCTAGTTCATGAGCTACAACAGTGGCAACCTAAGTATAAGATAAACACCGCATCAGTCATTAAGGCCCACTAGGCTATGCTTAGGAGTTAGGATGGTCTGAGTGCGAGATGCACAATCATCCTCAATATGCTGTCTATAAGTTTTTCTTTTATGGGCAGCCAACCGCTGAAATTGGATCAGAAGCAAAAGGAAGAGAAAAGTGGAAGAAGAAAAATAGAGGAAACTGTATGAATTACAACAACAGTGATGGGAAGCTCTCAGATCCGAAGGGGGAAAAAAAAAGAGAACAAAAAAGAGATGAGGAGAAAGGGGAGGGCAGAAATGGTAGCAGCAAAGAAGCCAGTGGGGAGGGAGTAAAAATGCTGAGGAAGACAGGGAAGGATATAAAAAGATCATTAAATTCTGACTAACCAAAATAATATATATATAAAAGCACAAGCCAATTCAGTTTACCCTCTGTTTGTTTACAGCTGCAGAGTGCTTATCATCAAAAAGCAAAGCTGTTTCACGGTATGTAACAAGACCATAATTCTCCATGGCCCCCAAAGCAAAATCAGGAATTGCAATCATGTCCAATTTAGGAAGTGAATAAGGCACCTCAAAATACCTGAATAATTTAATTAGCAAGCATTGAGTTCACATCTTGATGAGCCCCTAAAGTATTTAACTATATAACCCTAATAGCACAGGTCATTAAGAGAAAGTATTATCCCAATCACTTAAGTTCCACTACTGAAAAATCTAAGGAGTGAAAGTATTAAAATCCACAGCACATACTCTTTATAAAGTCCAAGTGTTTTAACAGCAACATCTAGGGCAAATTTCCCTTGACCTATCTTGCCAACCTGGCAGTAAACCCTCACAAGGATTCCTGGATTACATCAAGAAGAGAGCAACACGAATATTAATAAAACAACACTAACTTGATAACTGGTCTAAAAGGAAAGTTCCAAATATACCGTCAGGTGTATGATCTTCAACATAGTCAAACAGGCCAACGACCACGGCCACCAAGTAAGTGGACATGATTGGTGATTCTTGATAGTATACTGTCTTAAGATCCCCATTTTGCTTCTCTTCTATGATTGGCATGTTGGAAAGAGCTACCAGTTCTGATGGTACTTCTAGTGTAATCTTGAAAGTAGCCTGAATTTCAGTTATGAAATAAATGAGTATGCAATGAACAAGTACTGCTAAGACTTTGTAATGACGCTGTGCTTACAACCACAAGTAAGATTCCATGTAACGAATTTTACAGTCCATCAGTAAAACCACTCAGTCTATTACATGACATTTACAACTAAAGTCAACTTAAAATTTTATCAGCATGAAATATGTAAAGAGAATGAAATAGGATCTCTGTGTATAAGCAAGAAACAACTAAAAAACTAGAGTGGATGCAAGCATGATTCTGAGAAACTACTAGATATACCTTACAAGCAGGTTCATCCCAACAGGGAAAGCACCGTCGAGCATCAGCTGGCTCAAACTGCGTGACAGCCATATTTTTCTTCTCGCCATTGTGCTCATAGGTGCTGAATTAAGGCATCAAAAGTTATGATAAAAAAAATACTGGAAAGTAATTGTTAACGGCTATATTAGATAGTTAATAGTGGAGCAATCGATGCAAGACAAAAAAAGGTGTTCCTATAAGAGTTGAAGTGCCAGCACAAGTATATATCACCATATTTTCCAGCAATAGATTCCACCCCAAAATCAGTAATCTACTCTGATATACCGGTGCAAGTATGACATGTATTTTATACTGAATGTACACATCCCAGTAAAACACACAATAACTAGCCCAAAGCCCCAACAGAGAATTCAGAAGTACACCCAACTGCATCTAGAAAACATGAATTCAGAATAAAGTAAATATATACTGAACTATCATTAAAACAGTAGAACTTAAAACGAAAACAACAATAACACAAGGAATGCATGTAAGCAACAAGTTCATAGTGATACATAAATAAAAATAGATAAATCACCTTCTGTAAAACCCCTTCATTCTATCATTTAGAGTACCCTCAAATTCCATATGCAAAACCCCAACACCAATTGGCAAAGTCTCCTTGAACTCCAGAACCACTATCTCATCGTCCTCGAATAACTCCACCTCCACGGTCTGCACCACCTGACAAATTCCACCGGAAAAATCATATTAGATCAACCTTTGCAACATGAAATATTGAGGCAGGAAAACTAAAGAGGCTGTTTAGCGATGGAAATAAGTTAATCAGGTCACAAACATACTGTTTATTCAATCAAATAAGTTAAAGAACAGCGGATATCCCAATAACAAAAATGCGAAGAACACTTGATTTCCTTCTCAATGTAATCGTGAATCCAAACAGGTCAATAACAAAAGAGAGCCAGACTTCACTATAATCACAAACTAAAAAAAAATCGTTTTTTCGAGAAATATAACGAGTATTTGTGTGAGTCGAACTCGACGGTACCTTAGTCCCGGCGGCGAAAGTGACGGAACTAGGGTTGACGGTAACTTCGGCGGCATTGAGGACGAGGAATTTGGTATCTGAAACTACGTCAACGGAAATTTGAACGGCGCCGGCGAATTTACAAGCGGTGAGATCGGGCTTGAGTTTGAGATCGTAGCGTTTGGGGACTGCAAAAGTTGGGAGGCGCGGTTGCCCTCTGAATTGGGAGTACTTCTGCTTCTGCTCCGCCATTGTCGCGTACTGTAAAAATCAATCCTTTGTTTGTGCAACACTTCTAGTGAGCAAGTAATATTGTATAAGATAAAATTAGAGGGGTGGGGTAGGATTTATTGGAGGAGAAATTGTAAAAAACATGATTTATTTTTGTCATTAATTGTATTTTGATGATTGAATTTTTAAATTAGGTACCAAATTTTAAAAAATTGCAAGAATCTCGGGCAAATTAATGGCAAATAATTGGTATGTATATCGAGGAAAATGCCTTCTATATTTGCCATAAATTTGATGAGTTTGTCTCTCATGAGCTTTTTTTATGAACTTAAATTATTTAATTAATTTTATTATTTTCAACAAATTTTTTAAACAATTAGATTTGACACGTATTATATCCTAGGTAGGGTCAAATGATATAAATTAAAAACAATGTTCATATCATGAATCATGTTTATACAAAATTTTGTCTTAATTTGGTTGAGTTCCTTCTTTAGTAACAATATGAAAATTTGATACCTATTCTATAAAAGCCGAGAAAGGTCTTTAAAATGCAATTAATTAATGAATATTGTCACGTTTTATCAATTTGTGCTTTATTGAAATAACTATTTTGGATCAAATAAATTTTTTTTTTTTTCAAATTTATCTGAAGTTGGGATGGAATAAATTACTAGTAATATATTTATTATTAGTTGGGAGACCCACTTTATAGTGGTTTTACAATTATAAACTACACTTGTCAATTTATGTTAGGGAAAAACTTGTATGTAATATCAGATACAAAGATTATCGTCTAATCCGCCCCAAATAGTTGTCTAAAAGTTTTTTGTGAATTCGCCCAAGCCCAAAATTTATTCTAATTATTATGTGTGCAGATCGGAAAAAGTGAGAACCAAAGCTCACAAAACTTAAAAAAACTTGATTGCGATCATGGGCGGTCGATTTCTTCTTCTTCTTCCTCTTCTCTTCAGATTGCTGGCGGATCTCACGGGTTTTTTTCTTCCTCGTTGATGCCCTAATTTTTTTTTTCGCTCTGATTATTGGATGCAATCAAGTTGTTCAATTTGAATTTTTTGTGTGGATTCTGCGAGAAGAAGAGAGAATATGTGTGGTGTTTGAATTACCCCTCAACACAAAGTGTGTGATGAAATTCAGATTTTTCTGCACTTTTTTCATTTGTTTTCGTAAATCTGTAATTTTTAATCATGGATTTTTTTTTCGCGTTTATCTTGTTTTTTTTGTTCATGTAGTAACACTATTTTGCTCATATGGTAACACTTTTTTTGTTCATGTAGTAAAACATCAAGTTGTTCTTTAAATCTATAATTTTGGACTGGGGATTTCTTTTCGCTTGTACTGATTTTGTTCATGTGGTAATACGTTTTTCTTCATGGGGTAACACTTTTTGTTCATGTAGTAACACATTTTTTTAGTAATATGTAACAATAATGTGTTAACTGTTCACATATCGTTATGAAATTTATATGAATACAATATGTGTTACCATATGAACAATAATGTGTTACCTTGTGACCCATGTTACCTTATGAATATTTATGTGTTACAATATGTTTTAATACATGTTACGTAAGATATGAAGTTTTTTCAATATAACAATGTAGTTACACTTATACATAGATGTAGTAACACACAAAAAAATGATAAAAAAAAAATAAAAAATTATGTGTTCAGTAGGAATTGAACCTGCGACCAAATTCATTAACAACAAATCTGAACCACTAGGCTACAACATATATTTGAATAAAATATCATTTTATAAATACATATCGCTACCAACCCAACCCCGAAGCCCACAAATCCACAACTTATGCCCGGCCTTTATTACCGCGATGACCATGAAGTTTATATCATTTTTTTGTTTTATTTATATTGTAGAAAGATATAACACTAGTGTGCAATATTTTACACAAGACCTTCTCTTTATATTATTACACTTTTAAATTAATAATATGATATTTATGTGTGTAAATATTATGAATTAATTTATAATAGTAATTAAATCAGTGAATTGATGTTATGGTATTAATATAAAATTTAATTTCATAACGAGTTTCATAGGGAGTTTTTTTATATAATATTATTTCTAAATGTTGGATTTGATCATATCTTGCAAGTGGAAAGACAAACTTATATCTTCCATTGCTTATGTGGCGTGTCACATATGCAAAGTCTCACCATTATTTAATTAATTCAATCTTTTATTAATTATATAAACCTAAACCCTAAATCGTGAACCCTAAACCCCATGAACCATTCGGGTTGGTTTGAACCATTAAAAAATTAATATAATTAATGAAATTGGGTAAAATGTGAAATATATATAAATGAGAATATTGAATTAATTAAAGAAACTAATTAAATGATGGTGGAGGCAGATATGTGACGCACACATGTCGACAAAAGATATAGTTTTGTCTTTCAATTGTACAGATGATCAAATTCGTTCTAAATGTATTTATCCTCATTTTGACAAAATTTATAATATTCCCATACATTTAAGATTTTCTTTGTTTATTATTTAATCAACCAGATCTATAAGTGGGCCGCGAACCATTGTTTAGATATATTATTAAACGGAATTATTTCCCATTAAAGATTAATCTCTTCAAATACCATTAATTTAAAGCAAAGTTTTATACAAATCAGTTTTACCATTAATTAGTTGTTTCATTAAAGGTACTAGTTTATTAATATTAGTTGTTTCATTAAAAAATATTAATTATTTTAGGGTTAATTCCAAATAAATACATGACATTTAGGTCAAATGTCAATTTAATTATGACCTTCAAGATTATTATATTAAATCTCAACCTTTGATATTGTTATAAATCAATACACGTTTTATTTTCTACGGCCTGGAAGAGATGACATGGCTCACCAGAGCATGTGTATACTTGCCGGTTAGGATGACACATATTAATTTATTTATTTTAAATAATTTCACATCATATTATACATCCTCTATATATCATTAATAACATTTGAAAAAATTAAAACACATAACAAAAATAAAAAGAAGTAAAATCTAAACAAACAAACGAAGCAATTAAAATGTAAATTAAAAAAAAAAAACCAAACAGTTCATTTTTATCATACCATCATCTTCATCCTTCTATCGTCGCATCTTCACCAAAAAGTCGATTGATTATGTAAAACCCAAAACCTTCATAATCGCAAAACCACAGACCCCATCCCCAAAATCGAGTTCTGCGAGTCCTCAAAATTTGGTTCTGCACAAAAATCTCAGAATCCCCAAAGTTTTGAAATTTAGATTTAAATATATTTTTTTATTATGTTTATTTTGTTTTTAAATCATCCTTTTTATATTTTTCATATTTATGTTTTGGATATTTCATCCTACTCGATCGTAGACTACGTGGCAACTTACATGTACTTTAAATAGTTCTGGCGAGCCATGTCAACTATTCATGGCCAGAGGAAAAAAATGTGTATTAATTTGCAACAACATTAAAAGTTATACTTTTATATAATAATTTTAAAAGTCGTGATTAAATTATTATTTGACCTAAAGATTGTATATTTATTTAGAATTAATCCATTATTTTAATATAAAGTAATAGTTGTGAACCAGTTGCACGACCAATTAACAACCCTAATCAATACAATAGAAACTAGGGGGTAAGATGGATGGACTAACTCATCTAAACCTATATTTATCTTGTATTGTTTAACTCTTTAACCCTGTAATAATACTGAAGCACGGACTTTTATAGCCAAATTTTATGTGTTTATACATACCACCCATCTCAAAGCGTGATAGTGTTAGGAATCATGTCTAATGGAGCTTGAGGAAAATCAAGGAGATAAAGTAGTCCTAAAGTGGGTTCTTTCACCAAGCATCAAGCTGAATGGCATCTTGGCAAAAAAGCATCATATGACTCTTTGTGGTCCGTGTACAAAGAACAATTTATCCCTAAACAGATTGTATGAATTGTTCTCTTCTATCTTAATTAACAAGTGATATCCGTCGAAAGCATCAAAGATTGACGATGTTTTGGATGACAATGAAATTTTCTCTTTATTCCTTCACACTAATTTTGTCTTGTAGCAAGAATTGATTAATACATAATCCTAATAATTTGTGTTGTTTTACCTTTGGATTATGTGAAACAAAGTCAACATATTTGACTTTGTCGAGATCGGCGAAAAAATAAATCTTCAAATCTATCCTACTAATTTAGTAGTATTGGTAAAGCGAAGGTCGATCCACAAGAACGCGAAAAAATAATTAATGTGTTAATTGTATGAATTTATGGGGGACAAACACGTAACACAGAAGGGGGGAGGGGTTTGGATAAGAATTCTATAAAAACTACAAAACAATAAAATACTAAGAAAAATTCAATAAATAAAAAGGTATTCCAATTCACAGTTCATTCAACCATCGACTTTAGTGTTGTTAACTGACATCGACGTTTACTCTATTTATCTTTAGGATTAATGTCCCGCAGTAGTCAACAAACTCTGACTACCGGTTATTATCCCTTAATTATACTCAATTGAAACAAGTTCTCCAACGATTCTTTTTAACTGAACAATCTAAATACGATCTAAATTTAATCTAGTCAAAAACATTAAACCCTAGGAAAAAGGACAAACAAATTCTCGAATACGCAATCTCGATTCGAAAGAACCCGGTTTAAATCACCCTAGTAAATTACTAGTTGCTACCAATTGCCATAAATCTGCAACAATCACGGATTACAAATTTACGAATTAGCAGACATACAAGAATAATCTAACCTAGGTGGCCAAACCAAATTAAACATCCAAGTATGTTGAAAGTTAAATTAGATGAAATAAATAATCCCAAGATAAATATTGTAAATGTCTCAAATCAATTAACAGACATTAAAATACGAGTTCAGAAATCCCTAGAATTGGAATAAAGAAAAGTCTAAAAGGAAAACAAAAAAATTAAAAACAAACTTTCTTTTGGGAGCTACTGTGCGGTTCTGTAAACGTCTCCTAAGGTGGCGTCTCCTGCTTCTGAAAGTTAACGTGCGATTCCTCTCATAAGGCAATATATATACTAAGTATCTTAATGGTATAATTATGGGCTTAGTCAAGGCCCTTATACTTCCTGACTATGACCCATCAAGATGATTTGTTGATACATGATAAGATATGGGCCCAAGAATGGGCCCATTCCCGAGAGATTATGCTGTAACATTGAGATTAAGCCCTTTTTCTTGCATTCCCGCCTTATCGATCATCATCCAAACGTATTTTCGCACTCGGCTCGTCTCAAGTTTCATCAAAGTGTTATAAGAAGATCCTTAAATCACTCAAAAACACAACAAATAGATCAAGTGTAGAATTTCATCATCAAAGTACATATAAGTAGAAAAACATCCGATTCTCTTCTGATTCTTCATCTGTAAACAATGATTCTTACACTGCTGCTGTTGCAACTGTTGTGAGAGCCCCTCCTAAAGATTTCAAAGTTGTGAGGCAAGAATGGGCTGCCATTAGAATTCAAACTGCATTCAGAGGATTCTTGGTGAGCTTTTATTACATGGGATATTACAATAATATAAGTACATTAATAGATGTTTGCTAGATTTCACTTGAATTATTGATTTGTTTAATGTCTATTATAGGCAAGAAGAGCTTTAAGGGCTCTGAAAGGATTGGTGAGGCTTCAGGCCATAGTGAGAGGGCGACAGGTTCGGAAACAAGCTGCTGTTACTCTTAGGTGTATGCAGGCTCTTGTTCGTGTTCAGGCTCGTGTTAGGGCTCGTTGTGTTCGTATGTCTGAAGAGGGACAAGCTGTGCAGAAGATGCTCGATGAACGACACCTTAAGAATGAACTCCTGAAACAAGCTGAGGTAGTCTTTCGTTCATTGTCATGTTATTGATGAGTAACACAACTAATACTTTTGAACAAGCTAACTGGTACTTCTTAGTGAAGCAACTAATACCTTTAAAAAATATACACCAGGTTCGTTCTTGATTTAGTTTTGAATGAGTTTGAGACTTTTGAATGTGTTTTTAGGAGGGGTGGTGTGATAGTAGAGGCACTCTTGAAGAAGTTAAGGCAAAGATACAAATGAGGCAAGAAGGAGCTGTGAAGAGAGAAAGAGCACTTGCATATGCTATTGCTCAAAAGGTATGTATATGATCAAGATTCAAGCCACCCTTGTTTTTTATCAATACAAATGATGATTGATTAAAATGTTTGTTTTTTGGCAGTCGAAGTTGGATCAGAACTGTGATTCTTGCAGTCGAGTTTCTATTCCATCGTCATCATTGAAAAGTCGTGAGCTTGATAAGAACAGCTGTGGATGGAGCTGGTTGGAACGGTGGATGGTGGCGAAGCCATGGGAGAATAGATTGATGGAGAAAGTGAGCAACGACGATCATCACTCTTTGGAGACGACTCCACTTATGAAGGACTGCAATAAGGGGGTGAATCCTCATACTAAGTTTCCAGAAGTGAAAGTGAAGAAGAACAATGTGACTAAGAGGATATCAGCAAGGCCTCCGTTTGCTACTCACTCGCCTTCCAGCCCGAGTTCTGACTTTAGGTACGATGAGAGCTCCGGTTCGTCCTCAATGTTCACAACCACAACTCCCGTTTCTGGGAACACGATTTCAGACAGAACAGAAGAGAGCAACACCAGTAGACCTAACTATATGAACATGACAGAAGCTACTAAGGCCAAGCAGAGGAAACATAGGCAACAACAATCCATGGATGAGTTTCAGTTTCTTAAGAAGATGACTGCTTTCACTACTTTTGATTCGAAAAGCTCTGCTGGTTTGGATTCGTGTACGGCCCCTGTGTCTAAACTACCAACAAGAATGGATAAGATCACCAGGAAGTTAACTGATAGAGAGGGCTATTTTTGAGTAGGTAGTATATGTTTTCATTTAGACAACAACAGCTTGTTGTTTTTATGTTAAAACTGTTAGGAATCGCTTGATTTATTTCTGATTTAAGTTCTGCATTTTGTAAAGTTGCAAATTTGATTAATGTGGTATTTTCCATAATGCATCAAAACTACAATTATTTGAGTTCATACATTGGTTTTTCTCGACTTTCATACACGTTTGATGGCCTGAACCTTAACGCCATGTCTGAAATTAAGTACAATTCCAAAGGACTTTCCATCGTTGTAGAATGTCGGAATATGTACTTCCTGTACAGATGAATCATGGAGAGCTTAATTTCTTGCAAGGAGAATTTCTGTCCGATGCAAGCACGAGGCCCTATACCGAAGGGAATGTAGGCATAAGGATGCCTTTGTTTCTCTTCTTCGCCATTCGGATCAAATCTCTCTGGTTTGAACTGCTCCGGTTCAGGGAAATATTTAGGGTCTTTTGCAAGGACACCTGGAGCCAACCACACCCATGTGCCCTGATACACCAGCAAAAACTTCTGCGTGAAAATTATATATACATCTAATACTTTTCATCATATGAACAAATTATTTTTATCACATGAACTAATATTTTTCGACTGTCGTTTGCTTATGAATCGCGATAAGTATTAAAAAATCTACTTGGTTGAATTATTTTTGTCAAAATTGCAAGGTGCAATTGGTGCGCCAAAGTGTCGCTCTAGTAATATTTATAAGACAGGCTTTTGTTTCTCATAATATAATATGCTTAATTATGAAGGAGAAATCTATCATACCTTTGGAAGAACATAACCTCCAACATTAACTTCAGCAGATGCTTCTCTAGCAACCAAAGGAGACACTACATAGAACCTCATTGCTTCCTTGATCACCTGTATTTATAAATCAAGAAATATGATCCCTATTTGACACTCGTTTAAGCTATATTTTGCATAAAGATGTGTATATTATTGTTGTACAGTACCTGGTCAAGATATGGAAACTTGTGCTGAAGATCATGGGCTGATGGCATTTGATCGTGAGGACCAAACGCATCAATCTCTTCGAACACCCTTTTCTCCACGTCTGAATGAGAAGCAACGAGATAAATGATAGTAGATAATGTAAACGATGTGGTTGCTGATCCAGCCAACAAGTGCTCATAAGTTGCTGCGCTAATATAATCAGATGTGAAGACATTCTTAGCTGCAGTCTCAGACTCTCTTGCTTTAAGTACAAGGGACAGAAAATCCTTTGAGCTGAGGTCACTATCTTTCATCCTGTTCTGAACAATCTCATCTAACCGGTTACTCAAATTCTGGTTTGTTCGATCAACTTTCCAGTCCATGGTGCCGGGAATTCTCTTGAGAATCTGACGAAAAGGTTCCTGAAGAAAGGGAATAAGGAGGCCTAATATAATTGAAAATGAACCGGATAAATCCATCTTAAGCTGAGATGTGGAGTACATGTGTTGATCAATGAATTTTTTAACTCCGTCATCTTTTTCTTCTTTATTATTCAATTTAATAGAATCATGACCAGATTTTGGTTTTGAAAGGCCAAAATCTACCCCAAATGCAGCATTACCAATCACATCTGTGGCTAATTTGAGGGAAAGATCAGAGAATGTGAACTCTTTGGAGTCAAGATTCTGAGTAGCTGATTGAATGAACTCTTGCATAGTAGGAACCAACTTGGCTAGATGAGATGGCTGATAAACGGATAGTATTGTGTTTCTCATCGTTGACCATCTAGCATCTCTGAAAATTTATGCACAAAATTACAAATTGGAAAATGATTTAAGGATTGGTTTACACCACACAAAGAGAATCAGATCAGTGTACTTGGTAAAGAATAGGCCTTTTTGATGAAGAGGTGATGCTGCTATCGGAGATGGGATGCTTCTGTTAGTAAAGTATTTGAATTTTCTGATACCAACTTCCCTGCAAAGTTGTGCATCGGCTATGATTACTAGTGGTTGTCTCCCCATGTGAAACCTGTGTTCGTAATCACCTCAAATTAAGAAGAAAATCACCTTACCCAATTCCATAATAACAAATACTCCCTCCTATCTATTTTAATTATTTTACTCGCTTTTTATGACAATATGCATAAACTGAACAAATATACTAAAAAGGTCACCATTCAGTGCCTTTCTTAATCGTGTGAAACATTTAAAACGACAGTTAAAACTGAGCTATCATGAAGCAGACTTTATCAACATCATTAGTACTATTACTATTATGATGACAATTTTATAACTAATGATCAACAAATGATTGTTTAAGTCGAGAAAAATTCAAAAGACGAACCTGAATATAGGACCATATTGCTTAGTGAGAATGGAGAAGACATCAGGGCCATATTTAGCAAGCAAATGAAGATGTCCAATCACAGGCATTGATGGAGGGCCAGGAACTCTTCTAACACTCCAATAAGGTCCATAAAAATACACCAAAAATCCAACCACAACTGCTATTATTGTGCATATACTTGATAACAAAAAGGGCACAGATATAGCACTCAAAGGATGAAAAATTGCTGCCAAGACTGAGATTGAGATTTGAGAGAGGAAAGTCATTAAGAGAGAAGTAAAGATGCATTAATTTATAGCAGGTGATGAGAACAAAATGCATATAGCTAATAGTATTTTAATTGCGGGATATTGTGGGCTTTGTCTTGGTAAATTATGATAATGGTGGGGTACTCAAATAGCATGTTTTTTATGCCCTATTCGGCTATTACTGTGCGTTTATCAGTCTTAGTTGTGGACTCTGACCATAATCTTCCGTTTGCATACATAAATTCAATCACTTCTCCATCATATTAATTTTATTACAAATTTGAATCATGGAAATGATTTTGTTAGCATTTCAGTGATTGGATGTGAGATCTGTATATCATTAAAAATTCACTCACATGAGTAAATCTCCAATTAAGGATTGACAAATATTTACCATAAGTTGAGTTGGTGGCACGTGTGTGAGTGTTTTATCACTTCTTAACAGAAAAATATATTTTTAATATTGAGTCAACAAATGGGCCGGGCCAGCCTACGGCCGCATCTTTATTATGTCCGCCCAAATTCGTAAAAATAAGGGAAAAGGTTTAGAGAAAAAGCCAAGAAAAACTGTAGCGGTGCTCAGGAATGGTGTGTGAACTGAAAACCAACAGAATTTACAGTGTGCAACAAGTCACATTTCATTGTAGAAGAAATCTGTAAAAATGGGGATTTTAAGAGACAACAAGCGTCATTCTTCTTCTGCAACTTCACCCTGTGCTCATCTCAGAACTGCTTACCACAGCTGCTTCAACAGGTAAAGTTCCGACTCTTCTTCTCGGATTTTTGCTGTATCATGGTAAATTTTTGTGGTATATGTTATAATTTTGTGGTAAAATTCCTTGGTTGTGATTATTTTGTTGAACCCTAACCTTAAAAGCCCTAAGCTGATTTTATGTGTTGATGGTATTCAGAGAAGTTCTTGAAGGGTCAGTGGGATAAAGAAGAGTGTAATTCTGAGTGGGCGAAATACAGAGAGTGTTTATCTGTAAGCTCTCGTTTATTGGATTGAAGTGAAATTCTCGTACATTTTGAATTTATGAAGAAAATATCATTTTAAAATTAGTACTTATTTTAAAATTTATTGTTTTTCCAGCAACATTTGGATGATAAGCATCTCAGTCGATTTTTGGATGCTGATGTGGTGATGGATTTAAACAACCAAGGCCAAACTGGCGTTTCATAGTGATTTTTTTTTACAAAGGCGAATGATGGAAATTGGCAAAGTTCTTGTTTGGTATGTAGTTGTTTGATGAAGATTGTTATGTTTCAATTGCTAATATAATGTTTGAAAGTGTTATTTCAGCTCGTGTCTTCGTAGAGATTGATGAACTATACTTGATGTTCGAATTAAGTATATAAAGTTAACTGGATGGAATGTTTAGCACACTAATGTTCTTCAACAAACAGAGAATCATAGGTGCATTTCGAATTCTTATGGAACTTGTGCAGTTACTTTGGGTTCTTAGTTAAGATTGTAACGTTTCAATTGCTAATGTAATGTTTGAAAATGTTATTTCAGCTAGTATTTGCTCTCCTTCTCTTAGAAATTGATGAACTATGCTTGGCGTTCGAATTAAGTATATAACGTTATCTGGATAGACTATTTAGTACACCAATGTTCTTCAACAAACAGAGAATCATAGGTGCATTTCTAGGAATTGATTTCTTATGGAACTTGTGTTGTTACTTTGGGTTCTTTATGTAAGATGATTCTGAAGCTAACATAGAACAACTCTTTCACCAATTTATTTCGATCAACATTTATGAAGTCACACTAGGTACCAAATTGACATGGACAAGAACAGACCCAGAATGTTTGAATTCGTCTTTGGTGCTGTTGAATAAAGCAATAGGAAATTGGCCAATAAGAAAATGCTGATGTACTAAAAATTCTATAATCGACTTATTTCCTCCTGAAAAGGAAATGTGCGACCATCCATTCATCTCCATTGTTGTAGTTATATAGTTCTGCAACTGCGATGAAGAAGGTTCTCCAGTAAACTGTCCACTTGACTGCTGAATCTTTGCCGTAAGTTGATTCCATTATTGGCTTTATAGAACTCGATTCCTGGTCCATTCTCTTGAGCCATTCTTCACTGTGAGAAAGGTATTTGGTTACATTTTTTTTCAAAGATTCAAGTAAAAGGCAAAAAAGACTACCCCGTCTTAATCAAGAGATCAATCAGTTATGACAAAGAATCTTTTTGTAAGGAAATAAATGTTGATGATCATAATGCTGATTCATAGAATCATAGGTCAGACGTACCTTGTTTGTGCATAATGTTTGCCATTTACAAGCCAATGATTAACTATGGATACATCGTCCTACATAAAAGACATCACAGGAAGGCAGTGGTGAGAATATTGAGTTCCTTAGACTTTGTAATATTACGGTTGTGATCGTGAAGTTCCAGCTTAAGAATGTCATCCAACACTCAAATTGGAAGCTCACCTGAAAGTAGAGGAGCAGGTTCGCGGAGGGCATTGTACCTCCGGTAAAGAAGTACCTAGTAATCCAATCATCGTCATTCACATCCTGCATTAATAGGCCTTAAGACTGGGAATTTTGGTTATAACAATTAAAATTGAAAATTTTGCCGAAGCTCAGTGATGTTTAATCATAAATATCCTTGAAACTGAAAGAAATTACCTCAAAGTGATAAGCAAATGTTTTATGGCAGAAATAATGGACAAATAGAAGAGACTCCAACTTCATCCACCTAGATATCTTCTTAAGGAGTTCCTGATAGTTTTTCATGTGCTGTTTCAAGGAAGAAAAAGAAAATTCATTATTCAACTTACACCTCATGTATTATACTATTAGAACATGGTGAGGATTCAATACCTCAAACATTTCAATGGAAAAAATTCTGTCAAAGGTTGCTTCCATATCAAATGTGCTGATATCTGCAACAATGATCTCCACATTCTGCAGCTGAAGATCTCTGCTAGTAAGACCAAATGACATTGATCTTAAAAGCTTTATATACATTTTAATGAAGCATGACCAATCTCCTTCTAAACGCAAGCCTTTTCAAATAAAAAGAAAAACATCAACTAAAAGATATTATACTCTATATTAGCAGCAATCGGGGAAATTGAATGTCATAAGCTGAGGGGGAGTACCGGCACTGCTCCTCGATATGTGCTTTCTGCGTTACAGAATTTCAAATTCCTGTAACCTGGCAATTTGGGTACTTCTGTGCTATGTATAAAGAAAGAGATCCCCAGCCACAACCAACATCAAGAACTGAATGACCATCTTGTATCTGTGACCTCTCACAGTACAATTCTAGCATTGCCTTCTCAGCATCCTCTAAGGTGCTCGATTTGTCTGGAAACAAGCAGCAACTGCACAATGCCAGTTACAAGTAGAGCTTATAGATCATCTCATAAAGTGCAGTTAATTATTTCCAGATCATAATCAGTAAAAGTGACCCTGAGAGGAACAGAAGCTTTTCATTATGATTTATGAAACAATTGGCATGTAGATTGATGGTATATCAGGGTGTTAAGCAGATTTTGCCTGTATTTCAGATGCTTTCCGAGAACAAGCTTGAAGAAGGACGTCGGGAGTTCATAATGTTGAGACTTAGCCGATTCTGTTTTGATTGCTATCGGCATTTCACTCAAAGCTGCAAGATGAAGCCATTAGTATTGCAACCTATTCACTAGTAGATTGTGCTTGATATTAAAAAAAGTAGTACTAAAGTTTCTGTAAATTTCACTAGCTAGCAGTAGAACTATTCTTCCAGATATCAGCTATGAAAACAGATATGAATTACACACAAAATCTGGAGTTAATAATGTTACTAGAAAACCAAATTAGGCTTGATCTAGCACCACTAATTGAATAATTATTTGTAGCTTCTTGAATCGCAACAATTGAAAAGCAAAAACCGTCATAAAAATTAACCTCTCCTCTAAATTCTATCAACAACCGATCAAAACCAAACGCTTCAACAGAAAAATGTTCAGATCAACGATCAACAATCGGAAGAGCTTAAATCAGCAAATTCTCACAAAATAATTCCATAAAAAATTAAGTAGACTACAGTAAGAGGACATACAGTGCACGAATTGGAGGAGATCGGACAACTGGACGTCAGCGGAGGGTTTGTAACCGGAGCGGAGGCGACTGGCGAGGAGGAGTCGAGTGAGGCGGCGTACGACAGCGTCAGGCAGTAAATTCCGCTCAAGTGAACCGAGCATTAGGCGCACAGTAGCGCCGTAGGGTACATGCACAATTGAGTTCACAATGCCGCCGTTATCTGCCGCCATTGCCGGAATAGATCTGCCTTCTATCTTTTCGCCTTACCTAATCCGCTGCTGTAACGCCACTGGTTTTGACAGTTTGAGCATAGCAGTACAACCATATCCTTTTTGGCATGTTGCCAGTTGCTTTTTATTTTCCAATAATTCAAGTCAGAAATTATGAAATCGATTGAAAAGGAAAAGAAAAGGTTTTACCTTCTTAAATTTACTAAATTTAATTATTAACGACAATTTTCTAATTTATTTAAAACTATATATTCATTGTTTGATGGGGGGAGTTTTCCCTCTTTTTTGAGAGCAATACTATTTGAGTTAACAATATAAATCAGACAAATAAGAAATAAAGTTTATTATAAAATTAATTTACTTCATCTGCTGTTTCATTGCGCCTGCAATTACTTTTTAAATTGCTTTGAATCAAAATAAATAAATTTAGACAGAGTCTAGTATATAAAAAATTTCATACATGTTTTTTTTTTAATTTCAATTAAATTACGTAATTAGTGAAGATAAAGACTAAATTAGTGGTTGGTTTGGATTGGTTAATTTTACCAAGTGGTTCATGGTTCGTCCGGGGTAGAATAGGTCATAATTTAGGATTAATTATTTAGTGTTTAGGGTGTAGATGGTTGATTTTCACACTAGACCTACTCATAAAATTATAGGTTCTACTATTAATCAATTCAGTTAAGAGGTTAGTGAAAAAACTTTAGTGTAATGGAGGATGAAGGCGAGTTACATTACATTGAGGGGACAATGCGAGGACGAACAACCTTAAATTATATATATATATATATATATATATATATATATATATATATATATATATATATATAAGTTTTATTTTACTCTTAATAAATAGTGTTATTAAAATTGGTTTGTGTGATGTCATTCTTTCAATTATATACCAGGTTTTAATTTTTATTGATCAAATTTTTGTTCTTTTTTTTTTCTTTTAGTACAAATTATTTGGGACTAAATATTGAAGGTCATTTCTTTAATAATAAATCAAGTTGAGTTTTTTTTTTGTCACATTTATTATTTGAACCATAATTATTAATAATTTAATTTTAGATGCTTTTTTTAATTAATAATCTTTACTAAATTCACATTTTTTATTTGATTATTCAATTTATATACATATATTTTTTTAAGAGAATGAGATCCGTATTTCGAATAATAAGATCCGTATTTCGAATACTATGATATAATTATATTAATTAAATGAATTTTAATATAACAAAATTAATTTTTAAACTATATATATTATAAAAATATATTTTATTTTTTTCATTAAGTTGGTCCCCCTAACTATTTTTTTTGGCTCACCACTGTGTAACAACTTAGAATTGATGAACATATCCTTAAAATTCTATAAGAATATCTATATAATTAAATCAAATTGACGACTTATTTGAGAAAATGTATTATGTTTTACATAACTCACTTAAAGTGTTGTAATCTAATAAGTACGTAATGTTAAGCAAAAGTATCATACTCCCTCCGTCCTAAACTCGATTGCCACATTTTTGTTCGGGCGTTCTATGCTTGATTATCACTTTCATTAAATGTAAATACCCACTTTATCACTTTATCATATAAAATATTAATAAATAATTTTTTTTAACTTCAACTATCCATCACTTTATCATATAAAATACTAATAAACAACTCTTTCTACCCCAACACTTTATCACTTTTTCAAGTTTTTCTTAAAACCCGAGCACACAGTAATGTGGCAATCGAGTTTGGGACGGAGGTAGTAGATCATAAAAATATTATATACTACCTTTATTCTCATACTTGTTTACCACTTAAAAAAAAAGTTCATCACAACATCTTAAAATTACATGTTATGTCATTATTTTTATTCAAAAAAATCATCTACTTTAGTAATAAAATAGAAATGACTACAATACTCTCAATAAAAAAATCACTTTATTACTTTAAATACTACTCCCTCCATCCAAATCAAAAACTCGTGTCGAAAGCAAAGGGGTAAGTATGAGACGGAAGAAGTATAAATTTACACTCACTGCTTCTGAAGAGCCAAAATTTTCAGATATACAATAAAATTAGGTATAGGATCTAACATATGTGGCGCACTATTACAAACGGTGAACATATATGTGGTCCGCTATTATAAACGTTGAACATATAAATTTGTGTCTATATGTGACACGCTATTATAAATGGTGAGCATATAAATTTGTATCTATCTCCGGCCATATGATCAAATAAGCTAACAGATAATGGGATTCTTTTTCCGACAATTAGAATCGCTTGATGTATAAATTACAGTTTATTTTTCAATCAACCAAGAGTAATGTTTGTGGGCCTGTGAGCAGTCAACCTGCCCAGTCAAAGAGTAGTTGACCACCAAGATTTTGTTCTCATAGTTTGGGCCGTGGTTGCTCATTGGGCTGACTGTAGGCCCAGTTTTCTTTTCTTTTCTTTCACCTAATTTTCTCTTTTTAATATCGCACACATTTAATATTTTGTATTTTATTATATTACCACGTGAAGAATGTAAAAAGTTACAAACATTTGAAATTTTATTTGGTTATCTTGAAATTTATATTTCAGGAAGAGCAAAGCTTGTCACCTGCAACAGAGGTATGAAATTTGCTCAGGGGTTCAACTAATAAAATATAAAATGAAATATTTTTTACAAATGCCAAATTTAATTATAAAAATGTTCATGTACACCAAGAATATTCAAATGGCTTAGAGGCAAATGGAGAAAACAAAAGAAACAAGAAGGTGAACTCCAAGTATTCAAATGTTATAACAAGAATATTTAAATATATATACTGAGAGAGAGGAAAATATATTTTTTTCTGAGGATATCACATATTTTTTTTTCAAAAATTTAAATATATATAGAACGTAAATTTACTGTCTGCATGACTTTAGCATAAGTCTTCTTTAAATTAAAGCCATGCTGATCAAGTAATTGTGAAGGGAATTCAACTTCTCACTACAGAAGTTCGGTTATCTTAAGCAATTTTTATTTTTATTTTTTATGTTACAACTAAAAGTAAGAGGATGCATCTACCATATTAGGCTAAGCCTATAATACAAATACTTATTTAACAGACTATATAACTAGCTAGATTGTGGGACATTCATGGTTGTGGATCCCCTCGTATGTTGTTAAAACATATCTTCTATCCTCGTTATCTCTTTCAACTTTCTTTTTCACGGGGCAACCTTCAATTGAACATCTGTAGTAATTCCTGTAAAAGAAACACGATAGATAAATTTATCATGTATATATTAAACCTCAAAATAACGTCTTAAAATCAAACCTCAAAACAAAATTATGTACCTTGGATTTTGATTGTTCTTCACCATCTTCTTTCCATACTTCCTCCACTTAAAACCATCATTAAGTACCTCAATTTCTGACTTAGTCTTGAAAGCAACTTTATCCCTGATTTCTCTCTTCTCGTTGCCACTTTCATTGTTTCCTGATTAATAACAAAGAAGTATTTTATTTCATATCATGAACAAAAAAATATACATAGGTAATGCATTTTAGCATATAAAGTATGATGGTTTTGGTATCTTGAGAAGAATAACCATACAATTGAATATAATTTTTAAATGTGACACTTCTTAATCTAAAAGGTATTACTTTGTATATTAATTACTTTCTAAGTGAGAGACCTAAAAAAAAATAGCATCATGGTATAAATAGAGAAATGCTTACTATTGATCATAGGCAAGCTAATATCGCTAATTCTTCTTGATTCTTCAAAATTTTGAATGTTCGGAGTAGTAGTATAATTAAATTGAGGATTATAACCGGCCGAAAAGGTCGGAAAATAATTCTCAAACCATTCATTCAAATCAAGAAAATCATGATCGGAAACCTCCAAGCCCGTCTCGTTGCCATAAACGCCGGCAAAGGAGTCGTAGGAGCCGGAGGAGGCGCCGGAAGTATTGGAATTGGGAAAATTATAATCCATGATGATGATCAACAAGTGTGCATTGGTGTGTATATAAGCATGTTAGAGAGCAAAACATAGGGTGTGTTGTGAGCTTCCTCTTATGAAGATAGAAATTTCTTAGTTGTTGCTTAAATTGTGATGGGTGGTGGCTAATAGATTGAAAGTGGGCCCAAAGAAATGCCTAACATGAGCTTATGATTCGTGCAAAGTGAAAACATAAATGGTGGGCCATGGCATGGATGACCTTGTGCGTAGACTTTTCAATTCTTGGTGTTTTCTTGTGTGAAATCTCTTGTGGGACCAAACTGAATATATTAAACCTAAGTCCGGCTATACACTAGATGCATGGTATACTTTTAAATATATAATTTATTATATATTAAAATATATTATTTAAATTAAAATGTATAATTTATTTTATGAATATATATTATATATTTTTTATATAATAAACTACATATTTAAAAAATAATATATATATATATATATATTATAAAGCGTATGATGTGCATGAAATCCACTCGTATAATGTTGTGAGGATGTCAGTTTCGTGAATTATTTTGGGTATTAGACCCAATCAAATTTTATTGGAGGAATAGGAATACTTTTAAATAGAATGAAACCGTTTTGGTATGGTAAGGAATGGTAATGATGATAGGTATCGTTATGAGTCAATCATTAAGAGTTATCGATCAGATTATTATTGTTTGATTCTAACATCAACAATGCCAGATTATGTGATGTGAGTTGAGTAGGTGAGGGCAATTCATTGCTTACTTCTATTCTCATTATCAATGTATCAAACTTACCAAGCAACATCAATAGAATTAATTCTCATTACCTACTTTTATTACCCCCAACCAAGCGGGCCCTGAGACCATCTATTTTATAATTGATGTTTCACTTTGTATTCCATAATATTGATGGATGACACGTGTAATAATAAAAAATATCCAACGAACCATCATACATTACGTCCATGTGTTAAAGATCCAAAAGAGCGAAACATGATAATCGAACTGCTTTTGAATGGATTTTAGTGTTTACAAAATACTAGTATTTAAAAATCTTATTTGAGTTTGGGTTCATGCATCCCGGCCCGAATCTATTTATATAATCGCATAGGAGTGAGTATCGAATCTCACGGAAATCTGTTATTTAAGAACCACATTAATTTCTTTAAAAGAAAAAAAGAACCACATTAATAATTGGTAGGTTGTTAAGATATACTACATTAAATGGTTTAAATATTCCATCTGCCCCAAAAAAATAATGATAATTGAGATTTTAGATCAATAAAACATTATTTATTATGCATATAATTATGAATTTTATCTATATTTTTTTTATATACCCCTATTTATTGGAAAAAAAATGGGCATTTAAAATAACACAGCCACTTTAAATATAAATGTAACTATAATTTGAAACAAATCAAAATGAAAATATGATCACTCTATGGAACGAAAGGAACACTTGTTTAGTAATAAAAATAAATGAGTACCGTTACAAAAAAAAAAATCATCAATTTTCTAATCGGAATTTTATTTGTTCCTTCACAATAAAATGAAAATCATTTTTACATAACAATGAACTTGATCATACTCAACACGCTCCAATGGAATATATAATAATTTAGATAAGAGGTTTTTACGGATTTCATCTCTTAAAACCTAGGATGCATGGATACTCGAATTTTTTTAATAATGCAGTGTCGAATACTTCGTGGGTACTTGACTACGCGGATACGGACGGGATACACACCCGATATGCCACGTGACATGTCCCAATTAAAAATATTAATAATAATTTTTGAGTACGTATGTAAAAAAACCGATCGTCGATGTCATCACCTAATAGAAAGACAAGTGGGGTCAAATTTACAAAATTTATTTTATTTTTACCTTGAAATAAATTTATTTTATATTAAATTAACGCAAATTTAGCCCACAAATAGTAAAAAAGCATATTGACTCAACTCTATTGCTCCTACGGTCACACCACTGTCAAGTTATCTGCCGTTCACATGTTTTATTACGATGTTCATCTTATTTTGATTTTATATTTATTTAAGTGTTAAAAAATTGCATATATCATACAAACCTATTTTTTTTAAAAAAAATTGTGAAAATATTTATATATACAATAAAAATATGAAATAATTTGAAAAATTACAATCGTACCCCGTACCATGTGCAACCTAGCTTAAAACGAAAAGAAAAAAACGGAACCTCATGACTTGCATAACAATACTAATCATTCAAATTTAATGAGCTTATTAAAAAAAATCTCATATATTAAAGACCTCTAACCTCTTAATTAATAGAAGAAAAAGAAAAACTCTAATCTCACGCACTTAGCAACAAATATTTTGCAGATGAGGATTAACCGGAGTCAATAATATATATTTGAGACTTCAGTCTAAGTTAAAGAGTCTCAATACGTTTCTTCTAGTAATTTGTATGAATTATTTGTTCCACTGATCGTTGACAAATGAACAGAAAATTCAAATTTTAATCAGGATGCCATTGATTTTAATTTACATTTACATCAAATCAAGCTAGCAACTGCAAACGGTGCCGCTGATAACGGGTACCACGTCATTTGACTCACTTCTTTACGTTTTAAAAATGTGTTTTTTTAAACAAAAGACAAAATCCATCAATTAAAATTTTATAATACTTATTTGCTACTACCTCCGTACCAAGATAACGTGCACGCTAACTATATTATCGAGTTTTTGCGAGCGAGTTGTTTATTAGTATTTGAAATGATAAAATGACTTTTAAAGAGGGGTATGATAGATCTACCACTCTTCTTTTATATGCTTCTTTAAAAAACACTTTATCATTTTAAATGCTAATAAAAAACTCGCTCGCTAAAACACGTGAAAACAGTAAACGTGCACGTTATTATGTGACGGAGGGAGTATTTTACAACTTCATTTATTTAAACATAATTCTTAATCATAACAGAAGAATCTAATAGCTCATATAAAAAAGTATTAAATAAAAATATTAATCGTATCATTTAAATAATACTCCCTCCGTTCTAATTTTGATTTGACAAATAATGTAGATACGAAAATTAAGAAAAAATAGGAGATAACAATATTAAATGGTGTAAAATGAATAAAGTGGGTTTGATGGAGGGAAATAATAATATTAAATGGTGTAAAATGAGTTTGGTGGAGGAAAATAATAGTATTAAATAATATTAAAAGTTGTTTTATTTTCTATTTATGAAATGACCAAATAAAATTAAAACGACTATTTACGGAAAATGATCCATTAAAATTAGAGCGGAGGGAGTATAATTATGAATTAGACAATTTTAATTTATGGAGTTTATTGATACTATATTTTAAATGGTATGTCCCAAAATAGATAATATTCGAATGTCATGATTAACTTAGATTATGTGTACTACATATTAGGGGAATTAACTTCGAAAAGGCAAAATAAATAATTTGGGACCCACTTTTTTTTTGGACAGGTTTGGGACCCGCTTTTGTAATAGCGGCTTGTAGGGGGTTATGCTTCTGCCGTTATGGTCACTCCCGGCCGAGTAGATGATCATATTTGTCTACAGTATAGCTTTAAGAAAAATTTAAAGAACATGTTGATTAAGCGATTGATTTATATTATTAAAAATTATTAATTATAATAATTAAAATGTATAATTTATTATTATTGATAATTGAAAGATATGATTTATATTATAAAATTATATTATTCGTGATAATTAGAATAGTCAAATATGTAAATATAAAAATAATTTTACGGTGAACAAATTTTATAATAGAGCTACTCTAATTTTAATTATAAATAATATACTCATATTGTAATTTATAAATTATTACATAAAATTTTTATTTTTTATTCAATGTATGTCTGCAAATAGAAGTATTTTTTTTTTTAGAAAGATAATAAAGGTCATTGGTGATTGGTCATTGATACTTTAAATTATTCTACTTGGAACTTGGAAGTGTAAAGCTTCCAGATAAAAGTTGCTTATTTAAAAAAAGAGCTATGTCTGAAAAATTTTATATATAAAAATTTATAAAATTGTTCTAAATTAATCATCTACACCCTAAATATTAAATAATGAATCTTAAATTGTGACATATTTCGGACCGGATGAACCATGAATTACTTGGGTCGAGTGAACCATGAACCACTCAATTTTTTCTTACCTTCACCAATTATAAAATTTGATTGTAAATTAAAAAAAATTATATATAAAAATTTTTTATACTATAATTTGTCTTAAAAAAATAAGACTCGTTCAATGTGTCAGACATATTAAGTCGATCACCAAAATATATAATATTCCTAAAGAGAGTAATAGGACATAAGTCTATATTGATTTGTAACATAAGCCTGACGATACGGTGATGTCAATGTAAGAAGCCTGCAGAATATAAAATTGTGATTCAACATCATTCTAGATTTGAATGTTATGAGTTCATAGATTTCCCCCTTTTATTGTTCGAGCAAATACCCCCATTAATTGAGATAAACATTATATATTTAAACAGAAACATCCTATGATACCATGTCACATGGTGATAAAAAATTATCAATTTTAAAAAAAGAAAAGGTTAAGTGAGTAAAGGGATGTAAAGCACATTTAATGTTTTAAATCAGACAAAAACTTTTATTCCAAACTTTTCAGGCGGTCGGGATCTCCTGTTACACAATAGTGTTATATCATTTAGATTTGCGCCACGTGTTAATCTCATAATATCTACAAATATAAGAATAACGTCCTAACATAACCCATTTTTATAATTAGAAAACTATATTTAATTTTAACAAAAAATTAATTCCTTCCAAATTTCATTCCAAAAAATTTTAGTATAACATATTTATAATTAATTAATTTAAAGCATAAATATACGAATTAATCAATAATTATTAATTATTTAATTGGAGTGAGTATATATATATTATAATCTTAATTTATCGTATAAATTTAAAATTAAACAAAATATGAAAACTTACTAGAAAAAAAAAACAAAACCCAGTTTTATCGTCCATTTTTTTTACAGTTATTAATTACATATAAATATAGTATTACATCAAATTTATTTGAGTGATGTTTGTGCAATTGAATTTACTTTTAATTTAGATGAACATGAACCCTAAAACTAAACCCTAAACCATGAACTCTAAATCCTAAAACATTAATTATTCGGGTCGGGTGAACCATGAACCACTTGTGCCGGGTTCGAATCGGGTTTGGTTGGGTCCGGACCGGGTGTTAAAAATATTGAAAAAAAACTATAAAAAAAGAAAAGAAAAACATAAACCATCAATCATTCGGATAATAGATTAAGATTATAATATACGTACTTCAATTAAATAATTTAATAAATTTAATTATTGGTTAATTTATACTATATGTGTAGTTTAAATTAATTAATTATAAATATGTTTATAAGATTTTTTGGAATGATATTTGGAATGAATTAATTTTTTGCTAAAATTAAATATAGTTTTCTAATTAGATAAAAAGGTTATGTTAGAATGTTATTCTTATATTTATAGATATTATAAAATCAACACATAACACAAATCTAAAAGATGTAATAGGATATCTAACACTACTGTGTAACAGAAAATCCCGTGTGTTTTTCAGGTATAGGAAACACCCAAGTAGTACATTACAAAAGAGCACCAGTAAACTAAAATTAGTCTAAAGTTGTCTAACCAAACTATCAATGAAGCATTACAAGAAATTAAACTTTTCACCACGCACCAACTCCAAACTCTTCATTTCATTTCTTCTAAAATTATGCCCGCATAAACTTCACCTCATTCGAAGATCATTTTGTTTCTCGATTTCCATATTATCCAAACAACACATTCCCAAATGATTATAGTGATTTTTATACCTTTTTATCCGTCGAGGATTCCCAAATGTAAAGCACATTCAATTTTTTCTTGTTTAACCATAACACCTTCAACTTAAATCTAAAAATTAAATAGGAAATATAAAGGCAACTTCTAGTTTTAGAGCTTCTAAACTAAACCATATTTAAAAAAAAAAAAAAAAAAAAAAAAAAAAAACCTTATGAGCTCTAGAGCACCAAAAGCTAACGAATTCATATTTCACACCTTCCGGTGCAAAATATTATAATGCAAAGTTCTAGAAATATGGATAGTATGTTTTCTTGAGTTGTGGGCTTAGGCAGTAGTTAAGGATAATTGGTCCATTACGAGGTTAGCCATCCAAGAGATATTAAACCCAACGTCAAGAGAGAATTTTTGGGTCGCTGAGTCCATTGAACATGGTCTGAAATTTTGGGGTTTCGGTCTATAAGTAACTAGAATTAAACCCACGTATTATTAAAAAATTATATTATTAAATTAAATTATTATATCAGCGGTGCGTTGCACAATTTGTGATTTTAAGTTAATTTTAATTTTAGGAGTTGTGAATGTATATTTATTTGATTTTTACTCTTTATTTTTTGATAGAATGTATGATCTGTTTACATCTTTTTGTTTTTGTGTTTAGGTATGTGAAATGTTTTGTGGTTGAAAAGCAGAAAATACTTGCATTGTCAAATAATTCAAGATTGAAAGATAATGTCTTTGCTTACAAGTTTTGAAATATTTCTTTGTAAAACATGTTATTTGTTATTGTTTTTTTTTTTTTGTCGTCCTCGTCGCATATCAAAATTCTCGAACCTTCTTGGTTGGTTATTTTGAAATCGACAACATACAATTGTTCATGATTAAAAATTGGACTTCTTAAGAGAAGTTTGTCGTTCTTCTATGATCCTCTCTGACTCTTGTTAATGGTCATAGCACATAAGATCATCAACGTAAAATGTCTTCTTTAGAACTTGATTACAGAAGAATATATGTAAATTATGATTTTATACAGAAGAACTTGATTGTGAATATCACCTGTAGTAGGAATTTGCTTCCTCAATTGAGTCTTCACTTATTTTCACCCGATGTACTTGGTCCTGCAACTATTAAATTTTCAGGCGATGTCAGTTTAAGGGTCTAAAAATAATTAAGACTTAATTTTATTTCCAGAAGAATTAAAAACCAGTTGTAAGTCAGAAATAAATCTGAGGCAAAAAGAAAAAATCACTCAAAAAAAAGATTTCAAATTCAGCTTACGTATATATGCTTCACAAAACAATGAAAATATTTAGCTATTTAATTATCCATCTGAATTTCATTCTGTCATACATTTCATGTCCAAACAAACAAAATTAAATCTACACCTTTTAATCATATAGTGCAAGCCCAATTGAAGCACATTTATATATTGCAACACACTTAAAACTTTATTTTTAGTAATGCATGCGTCTTTAGCTTCTTGGTTGAATAATCCACCGTCTGTAATAGGTCTTTAATTTACTTTGTAAATTATTGTTGGCTATCCCTTATAGCCAAGTTAGCAATAAATTTTTTATCTTGCCTGATAAAAAAAAAAGATTAAAGTACAAATATTGTAAAGAAATGAGAGAAGGAAAAAAAAAAAAAGTGAGTCAATAAAGGTTCAGTCCATAGCTAATTAAAATTAGAAAAGAGAAGGTCCACCCAACCTTAAGCCTAATAAGTCCATTTATGCAGATGCGTAGAACAATGCTAACCCGTCATTCTTACACTGCAATCGGTCATAGACTCATAGTTCCCATTCCTCCAGGTAAAGAATGCCGCAAAATCTGGATTCAAGTGTTGAAATATGAGAGCATCTACTGTTTTGATCTTTTCAATTGAAGGTTTTTACGAATTTATCTCAATTTTCTCTGAATCAAAGCTGAGAAGAAAAGAGAAATGATGACTGCCACAACCAATATCACGTTTCTTTAGGAATATAAGATTGAACGTTTACTTACCGATTTTTACAGTAGATCCATGAAATAGAGATAAAATTGCATTTTAATATTCATATGTTTACAGTTTTCACTTCCGTATTAAGATCAAATGAACAGTGTTTAGATTAATAGAAGTTTTCATTATTATTTCAATAATATGTTTATTTTAATGAAATTGATTCATGTTTTTGTTGCAATTTTCATATGGATCTGTTCCATTGGCTTTTAAGTATAAATTTCTTCTAAGTATGAAGTTTTTAGTATAGGTATCGTATTAATTTATAAGTTGTTCTTATAAATCTGTTCTAAATTTAAAAAAGAGAAATTCCTACAACTTAGACCAGATTAGATTCCACCACAGAAACTCAATTCAAAATCAGAAATAGATAAAAATTTCCATGTCAAGAATATAGATATGTTGTTGTCCCCTGTTGAGTAATGACTTGATAGTGGGTATCTGCACACTTTTGATAGTTGCGTGAATACGTAAACCCTGCATAAAAGGAATTAATTGTAAGAATCATTGAAAATCACTGTTATGTATACAATATACAATACATTTGCATTGCAAATTCTGTGCGGATCAGGTTTTGAACTTCAATGAGAAATGGGCAATTGTACCTCTATTGCATAGACTTGCAAAATAAATTACTTATTTATGCTATATTGCTGAGTTTTTACGATTGTTAAAGGTGAAATGCATCTTTTTTGCATACCTCTTGATCATGAAGCACACACACCAAGTTGCTAGCTTCAGTTTGATTTTTAAGACCTTACCCCTCGTCCGAACGACTCGAAGTTTCATTCTGCAAGTAATCTTTGATCAAGGTAAAATGGGGTGTCAATATGATTTCAAATGTAGATGTTCAAAATTTGTGCTTAGAAAGGTAGTGGTTACAGTAAAATGCAATCTATTTATTCATATGTAAAGCTTTATTGGGGTTATTGTGGGAAATTTAAGTGTAACTGTATTTATTTAGGGGTAATTGTAATTAGATGTAACTGTTTTTTGGGTAGTAGGGGAGGTGGATAGTTTGGTGAAAGTGTAATTTGTTTATTTATTTATATGTATACAGGAAATTAATAATTTTTTTAATATAATTATATCTAAGTTTGGATAGTTGGGGAGTGATGATTGATAAATTAATTGAAAAGAATAGATTGCGAAATTTAATGTAGGGAAAGTGAATGGGTGGTTATTGGGGTTATTGGGGGAAAGTAGTGGGGCTCAATTGTATTCATTTAGTGATAATTGTAATTAGGTGTAATCGTTTTTTGGGTAGAGTTTTTGTTATTAGATAGGTGTCATTTTTTATGTTGAGAGAACGTGATTAGTCCTTAAAAAAAAAGAGAAAGTAATTAGTCGGAAATTTAAATGAAGAGTTCAGAATTCAATAGATTTACAGTTTTTTTTATTTAGTGTACATTTTTTTTTTCTTTACGGATGTATTGAGAAATTTAGTAATGAGATTTTGGGGGATAACAAAAGTTTCTAAAAAAGGCATAAGTTTTTGTTATTAGATAGTTATAGATATTTTAATTTTTTATTTAAATTAGTTTAGTTTAATTATTATAAAAAATTAATATTATAGCGTATTGTGTTTTCAATTGAATAACATATTGATTAAAATATTGTATCGATATTATATAACTCAAAATTATACTCCTTCTGTCCCACTCTCGTTTGAACATTCACTATTTGAATCGTGTTTTAGCGAGCGAGTTATTTATTAATATTTGAAATAATAAATATATTTTTAAGGTGTGTGTATGATAATGCTACCCCTCATCTATCCTATTATGCATTAAAAGTCACTTTATCATTTCATATATAATAAACAATCCGCTCAACAAAACACAAGCCAAAAAGTAAAATGTTCAATCGAGTGTGGGACGGAGGGAGTGCTTTTTAGAAAACATGAATAAAATTTAATACTACAAATAACTCAAATGAATAAAATGAAAGTATTTCAAAATAAAAGTTTGGGCTTAATAGGGGATTCACCGAGGGATCCTGATTTTTTTTTTCGACAACAGTAAGGGATCCTGATATTAGAATGATGAAAAGTCTTAATTATGCATTAGTCAATTTAATTGGCATTTGTATTTGCTATATTTAATTGACATTTGTATTTAGAGTTGGTATGCTGTGAAACTTATTAATCGTGAAATTGATTTTTTTTTACTGGTCATCTTTCTTTTAAAGAATATAAATTCACCCTTTCACTTTTTATGAAGAATCTAGTTTATAGTAAAAAAAAAAGTCACACCCTTTAGTAATATAAGTCGTCTTTCTTAACTTAGGTTTCATCATTTAAACTTGTTCACATTATACTTTGTCTTGTATTTAATAGGCAAATCTACGACAACCAAAATCACATTCAAGCGAAAAATCTTAAATAGCGACTTTTAGGGTATGTTTGTTTCGAGACTATTTCAGACAGACTTTGAACTTTACTATCTCAAACCCCTATTTATTTTGAAACTTAAAATAAAAATTTTGAAATCCTATTAATCTTACTCTACTTTTTATTCTCCCAATATATTCACATTATCTATTTTTTTATTCTCTCAATACACTCAAAATAATATAATAATATCACATCAATCAACTTTTTTATCATCATATCCTATAAAATCCCACAATAAATATACATTTTAACTATTCATTAAAATTTTAAAATTTTAGGACTTCAAAGTTCGAGATTCCTACTCCCAGTGTAATCTCAAAACAAACATACCCTTAAAGAAGAGAAACCCTAAACCCTGACGAGTTTCTCTGCTCCACTATCCCCGCAATCAATCGAAGCGTGAACCTGCAACCAATCAAAGCGTGAACCATGAAGCGGAGGAAGCCAATTGCAGCCAAAGCATCGGCGGCTATTGAGCGGAAGCCGGAAAACAAGATGAGGAAGCCTTTTGTAGCCAAAGGACCGCTGGTTAAGTTGAGGAATCCGATTGCAGCCAAAGGACTGGAGGCTATAGAGCGGAAGCCGGAGGAGAAGCGGCGGAGCAATACCGATCGATCTGCTTACTTCGCCCGGAGAGAAGCCGCTAAGGTGTTGCGAAGCACGCTACAAGGCGACGCTCACCGCCGAGCCGTGGGATCAATTAAGTCGCTTGTATACAGCCCTTCCATCAGGAACAAGAAGGCCACGTTTGCTCTGGTTTGTCAAACTCTCAAGCGTACGTTTGCAGCTCTCGTCTAACCTATACTGCAATTTTACTCTGATTGAGCGCTCAACATTTTTGGAATATTGGTTTGAAGAAAGACTAGTTGAGGTTCATACAGCAGAACTTGTATATTTGATCTTTATGTTGATGAATTGATATTGAATATGTTGTTTTAACTCCGAACTTGTCCACATGATAGATAATGCTTTACATTATCAAGTTCAGATTGAGTTGATCTCGTGGAAATTTGGAAAACAATTGTGTAATTCTTCATTTTCTCTTTATAGATCTCTCAGTTATTAAGGAGATTATGGAGGAGGCTGATGTTATAAGTGCAAAATGGAAGGTAATAAAAAATATAATATATATAATTGAAATTTCAGAAAGAGAGTTTATGATATGATTCTTTTATGTTGCTTTTTCTTTGCAATGTTGATGATATTTAGTCAATTTTGTGTTAATTTTTATTTTTTGTTTAAACAGAAGCAGAATGAACTAATGTATATCATCACATATGATATACTCTTTGGACAGGTAAATATTCGTTCTCTCACTTCTCTTTTATTCAGTCATCATGGATCTAAGTAATTTTTGGTATTGTATGAGTCTAAGACTCTAAGTTGATCCCGTTTATATATTGTAATCACCAAGCACTGCATTTCTGTATGTCAGTTTCGTTATTGCATCACATGGCATTGCTGTATTCTCTCATTCTACTTAAGTTATTGATTTGTCATTCCTTCTCTAGGAAGTTTCACTAATCGGTGACGCTGAAAAGTATTTAATACGAAAAAAAGATGCATTGCAATCAGCTCTATCACGGATGTTAAAGCGAAAGGGAATCAAAAGTGCAAAAGACTTGGTGGCTCTTGATAAAGTTTCTGGTATGCATTTCTTGCTTATATTTTCTGCTTCCGATGAACATGCACTAGAACACTCTTCATTTCCATTATGTTTCCAAAAATAGTGTGTAATCTCGTAGTTTTAGTTTCCTTTGCCATTCGTGATGATAACACAAAGCTAATGTCTATGCAGCATCCAATTGCATAAATGCTTGGGGCCCTAGAAAATCTTACATCAGTGACTTGAACATTGTGCATCACTTAATTTGTTTTACTGGATTCTATCATCTGTTCTCTGCAGATTCACAAAAACCTCGCTATGTTCGAGTGAATACTTTAAAGATCGATACAGGAGTTGCCATAAGCGAGTTAAAGCAACAATATGAGGTACGTCCTTAATCATAAAAGGGGTGAGATGTTGGAATAAATTTGTGGACTTCAGGATCATAAAAACCATGAATTAGTTTAAATGGTAGATAGCTGCTTAAACGTATTACTTTCATGAAACTCTCTTTGATTGTTGCCTCTCATCAATTAGGTCCAAGAGGATGACACGGTGCCAGATTTATTGGTCCTCCCACCAGGTGCTGATTTACACGATCATCCTCTAGTTGTGAATGGAAGTATCTTCTTGCAGGTATTGAATGTTCAAGGTTTAACCTTTAAAAGCATTTATTACAAGCAGGATGAACTGTGCTATGAACATCTGTTTCTTTTTCAGGGCAAAGCAAGCTCCATGCCTGCCGTAGCTCTTGGACCTAAACCCTGTTGGGAGGTACAACTCATAATGCTAGATATATGCTGGTCTACTTTTGCATTCAGCTTTTATTAACCCAAAAACTGTTCTTGTGAAGGTCATCGATGCTTGTGCTGCTCCAGGGAATAAAACGGTGCACCTTGCCGCTCTTATGAAGGGCAAGGGGAAAATTATAGCTTGTGAACTTAACAAGGAAAGAGTTGAGCGCCTGAAAAATAATGTCAATCTGGCTGGTGCCAATAGTATCCTTTGCATAAATGATGATCCTTGCTTCTTTTACGACATCAGCTCCTCTCTGTTTTTATCTCTTGATGGATGGTACTTAACTTGGCTTAGATGTTAAAGTTAAGCATCAAGACTTCTTAAAACTTGACCCTGAAGATCCATCGTATTCCAAGGTAATCTGGAGTAGTGTTCTCCGGTATACCAATTCCGGTCTTGAAGTTAAATTGTTGACAGTTGACTGTTTTCATTCCTAAGGTTCGTGCGATACTCTTGGATCCATCTTGTTCTGGATCCGGGACTGCATTCGACAGATTGGATCATTTGCTCCCATCACATAGCACAGGTAACTTTCCAAGTTCCTACTTCTCCCTCACGTGTTAATAATGCGATATTTTATCTTTCTTGGTTGTTTTTTCCAGGCAACCCTGATTATGCCGACTTGAGGCGTCTTCAAAACCTTGGGTCTTTTCAAAAGAAGGTTCTAGAACATGCATTATCATGTAAGGCAGCAATCTTGTCTGATGTTTAAAGCTTTAAATAATTTCTTTGAGCGTCGCGAGAGACGTTAATGGGTTGCTTCTTTTCTTGAATTTGCTTACAGTCCCAGCTGTAGAGAGAATTGTTTACAGCACATGTTCGATACATCAAACTGAGAACGAAGATGTTATCAACTCTGTTCTGGATTTTGCATCGTCTCTTGGCTTCCAATTGGCAACACCCTTTCCCCAGTGGCCTCGCCGCGGGCTCCCCACTTTTGATGGGTGTAAGTTTCTTTTCTTTCAATCAATATGGATGAAGTTTCTAATCATAACATCTAATATTGATTTTTTTTTTTCCAGCTGAACATTTGTTGCGAACAGACTTGACAATAGACAAAGAAGGCTTCTTCATCGCTCTGTTTGTGCGAAAAGCTATCCCACAAGAGAATTGTGAGCAAAATTCAGAAAACCATCAACACAAAATGTGTATGTGCTGTACCTCCAAGAAAAGAAAACAGCCAAACTTAGTCATAGCCAAATTGCTCAAGGTTTGGCCAATGCTACTGTCTCGCAAGAAAGCCAAGGCGTCACTATCCCAAGGTACTTTCCAAGACTATTAAATAACATATCAATATTTCATTTATTTAAATCTTCATCAAGAGACCATTCATACCACAACATAGCATAATATTAATCCATAAACCGTTACATAGAAAACACACTAAAATAACATCAAATCAAACCATAGCATAAACATAACAAACTCTCCAATCTTGATCAAAAGGTGACATCAGCCGCTCATCAACCCCCCTCAAGCAATCTTCACCTCAATAGTCTTGGGCTTCTTGGGCTCTGGCGGCGGCAGCTTCTCCACCGTGACAGTCAGCACACCGTCCTGACAAACGGCGGAGATCTTATCCGTATCAGCATTTTCCGGCAACACGAACTTCTTCATCAACTTCCCGACCCTCCGCTCCATTCTCACGTACCTGGCCCCCTCTTCCTCCTGCCTCTTCCGCTCGCCGCTGATATTGAGCACATTGTCTTCCTCGACCTGCACCTTGATGTCGCCGGACTTCAACCCTGGCATGTCGATCACGAAGACGTAGGAATTCGGATACTCCTTGATGTCGGCGGGGGTGGCCGCCATCGCCCTGGCGTCTCGGACGTAGCTTCTGGTGGGGCCGCTGGCGGTTTTGCTGTTGTCGGTGTCGTCGGAGTCGAGCATGTGGTGGATGGTGTAGAAGGGTGGGGAGTCGAGACCCATCAATCTGAAATCCATTTCTTCTCTTTGAATTTGAGAGACCTGCGAGATTTTGATGCTTGTGAATTTTTAATGGATAATTTGCTTTTATTTGCTGTTTTGATGAGAATGTTGGGGTGGGTGTGTTTATTTATGGGATGGGTTTGGAAGGAGGAGAAGAATGCAGAAGTTTCTGGAGGTAAAACCATTAAAGAGGATAGTTTCCCGAACTATCTTGATCTTCTAGAATGTGCGCGGTCCACTGACGTGGCGACAAGGCTGTGAAATTTGAATTTTCCGTTGTGTCATTGACCCTATATTTTATTTCTTATTTTCCTTTATAAAACAAATATTACATAGGGATTAAATTTTTTGTGGCCCAATAACTTTGGTCACTTTTGAAATTGGCCCTGTAGATACCATATTTTGATATCTTTCCTGTATATTTCAACTTTTTTTTATTTTAGTCCCCAAAATCGGTCAACTCAGTTGGTCAACCGGTAACAGTACACGTGACATTTATTTTTCAATTTTCCTTTAATTTTTGGATGCCACATGTGTATTTTTGTTTTTCATTTCTAATTTATTTTAAATCAGTAATTGTAAATGGGTTAGGGTTGGGTCGGTCTTGGATCGGGTCTCGGGTCGGGTTGAGTCATTCAGGTTAACTTAATTTTTTTTTAATATTTAAAATCGACCCAACCCGATCAAAATATAAAAAACCCTAAATTTTGGACGAAGAATCATTTCTTCCTCATTTGAAGACGACGCATAGTGTGTGCAAGGTTGAAGACGATGCACAGTGGGGGGAGGAAAATGTCATCATCCACATCAGTCTCAACCAAATCGCACGGTGTATGTTATTGTGGAATCAACTTTCGCACTCGCACATCTTGGACCGAAGAGAATCCTAATCATCGATTCCATGGTTGCAAAAATTGGAAGGTAAGTTTTCCCTAATCGTTTGAGCCCACTATTGTTTTCCGTATTCCATGGGTCGGGTTCGCAAATCCCAACAATCGTTTTTTGATTATCCGCAAGAATCGATTTTAATTAAAATTGAAAATCCCCTGTTTGTTTAATCCCTACATTTAATCCGTAATTATTGATTTCAAACGTCCCATTGTATATTTCAGCGAGGTGGAGGCGGGTGCAATTATTTTGAATGGATGGATCCCCCAATGTCTGCAAGAGCGAGTCCGTAATTCTAACCCTTCTGAAGGAAAAACGTGAATACGAGTCTAAGGAAAAACTTGAATACGAGTTGAAGGAAAAAAATTGTGAAAAAATGGCAATTGGATGAAGTATGCCTTAATTGGATCTTGGTTTTTTTTCTTTGCAATGTGGCTGTTTTAGTTTGTAGAATTGGGCAATCCTCTGTTTTAGTTTGTAGTTTAGTAATGTGGGTGGTTTTGTTTGTAGAATTGGGCAATGTATCCCCTGTTTTATCAATGTATTTGGGCAATATGTATCCCCTGTTTGTAGCAAGGTTGCAGAAATCGGGCTAGGCGGCCGCCCTGATTTCACCCAAATCCGCCCAAAAAATAGCCCAGAAAGTTGAGCGCCGCCTAGGCGTCCAAGTCGGCTCCATTAGTCGGATTTTTGCGTCGCTCGCTGGCTCGCTGCTGCCAAGCCGCCGACCGCCGCCCACCTGCTGCCGCCCGCAGCTGCCCCCAGGCCAAGGTATTTAGTAAGAAACACCCTTGTCACTATTATCATTCTTTGTCCTTGTAGAAGAGAAAAATGGACGTACGTAAAGATTGTGAAGTGGAAAATAGAAGAGAGAAAAATGGTTGTGAAAAATTAAAAAATCTGGTGGATATTTTACTATTAGTATGGCACAGGGAAGCGGAAGCAGTAGCAGACAATAAAAAGTAGTAATGGACAAAGTAGTATTCAGGTACTGCCCCCAATAAATTAGTATAAATTTAAGAAGAAGTATTCCGGAATTGACAAGCATTCCTAAGCTCTATTTCATAAAACTCACTCACGTCCATTAGCGTTTTTCCTTTATCTAACTACATTTTCTCTCTCTCTTCCCATAAATTGAATTAACAAAGCATTTTCTCTCTCTCTCTCCCCCATAAATTGAATCAACATAGCCCACCGACGCCGCCGTCACTCACGTCCTCCCCAAGGATTTCTGCAACCATGCTGTGTACTGGTATATTTCGATGGTTATTGGTAATCTATTTATTATATATATATATATATATATATATGCGCTAGGCGGTCGGAAGGCGGGCCCTTGGTTTGTAGAATTGGGAAATGTATTCCCACGTTTTAGTATTATGAATTGAATAATACAGTAACTATGTTTTAGTATTACAAATGATACTTTTGAGTATATAAAGTGATACTTTTTAGTATATAAACTAATACTTTTTATTATAAAAACAGTGGACAAAATGATACTTTTTGGTACACAAAATGATACTTTTTAGTACACATACTGATACTTTATAATATAACAACTAACACCAAATCAGAATTATAAAAACTATCAGATGGCTCATCTACTAGTATAACAACAAAATAATATCACCCAAAATGTAGTCTATTTCACAAAATAAAGCAGTTTGCAATTGTCCACAATCATACCAAGTAGCAGTTTGCAATTGTTCAATACAATCATACCATCATCTAATCCAAAAAGGAGTTTCACCAAGTAGCAGTTTGTATTTGTTCACAAAATAAAATAGATGATGGAATGAATGCACAAAAAAAGAAGCTCCACCACATAACAGAAGCACTATCTAATTAAACACATAACAAAATAGAGCCCAAGTTCAGAAATCCTCTAGAATCACTTTCTAGAAGAAAAAGACCCCAAATTCTTCAAAGTCACATATCTCACTCCATCCTTCAGAACCAATTTTTTGTTTACTGCACTTGACAATCTTCCATTAAACTGCTCATCCATTGAAGGAGGCTCCCTGGTAGGGACAGAGCTTGAGTTCCATGAAACCTTCTTGTTTCTCTGGAAAAAAAAAATGCAAACCAAATATCAACATACAACATAATAAGTAAAAAATAATTGCCTCCAATTGACAGATGGATTTGTTCTACTTGCCTCCAATTGTTTTAGCCAATCTGCTTTCTTTAAATTTGTTTTCAGTCCATAATTGGTACATGGTGTAATATCATCAATCACTTGACTATTAAAATCACACAAATCTTCTTCACCTATGAAAAAAATGACATCATTGTAAGTTGATCATGTGGTCATAATACCTCAAAAAATATTGGACCAACATATCATACCTTGTGGATCAGCATTCAAAATAGCCAAATCATTTTGAGTCTCCTCCTCTAGCACATCTTGTGACATGTTTTGCTCCTCCATAACATTATCACTCACATCCACATCCTGCACCTTTAACCCTCTCTTCTTTTTTGTACTTCCTTCTCCTCTAGCAGTCTTTCTTTTCTTAGATTTCAATTTCCTCAACCTTGCACCTTTAACCCTTGTAGGTTCTTCATCATCATCTGATATCCGATTCCTAGCACTCATGGGTTGCAATTCTTCAGGATGAGCCAATAAATAGTCTTCAAAGTAGTTATCACAGCTGAGATTTTCCATTCCATCACCCCACCCTTGTTCAGTTTCCACTTGATCATCATCATGAGTAACATCCTGCACAAGATCATTACCATTTATCAAAAAACATCAAACCCTTAACTACTAATACTATGGGGCTGCATTAGTAAATAGTACCTTTAACACTGCCTTTTTTTTGGAACTTCCTTCTCCCACCTTAGACTTTCATTTGACTTCCTTCAATTTCCTCAACCTTGCACCTAATGTAAGTTATTCCTCCTCAACTTCAAAGTGATTATCATAGGTGAGATTTTCCATCCCATCACCCCACCCTTGTTCCTGTTGTCCATCCTCACTGACATCCTATACAATACATAGTAATTAGCTTATATAAATACAACAACTGATACTGTTTATTATAACATCTAATACCTTTAACCCTCCCCCCTCTTTTGAAGTTCCTTCTCTACTGGCAGTCTTCCCTTTCTTGTTCTTCCCACCCTTAGACTTCTTGCCTTTCTGTTGTTGACCTTGTGGCTTCATCTGAAAGTATGATAAAATATTAGTAATTAACAGAAAACAAATATACATCTGAAAGTGTGAAATTAACATACCTTACAACCCCTTTTATTATGCCCAGGTTGGTGGCATATGCTGCATCTCACTGACACTTGTCTTCTCTTTAACACATTTCCATTAGCAGGCCTTCCTCTAGATCTTTTCTTACTCTTTTGATTTATCTCATCAGGCTCTCTGCTTCTTGCTTTCTTTGGTCTCCCTGCTTGCCTACCAATGTTTGGGAGAAGTAGAGGTCTGAAACATGTAGGATAATTCAAACATATCAAATTGTAAACAAATAAACTAATACTTAAAGTTAAAGTGATCAGATTAAGAAGCATACCTGTAGGTTCCCATTCCTCTCTACCATTGGTAGGTAGTATAGAGTGGTCATATACCATGTGGTATGTAGACAACCTGTAGCATGCATCTGTGATCTCCTCTGGGGTTCCCCTTTCACAATATACAACTCTGATTGCATGAATGCATGGAATGCCTGTCAAATCCCATTTTCTACAACCACATGTACCCCCACCAAGATCTACACTATACTGAGTCCCATCAATCATCCTCACCTGGTAATTAACACTATCAGCCTTTGATGGATTACAACTCCCAAGTTTCTTCCTCCTCTCATTGATGATGTTCTGATTTCTAGGACACAACAAACCCTTCCATCTCTTGCCCTTAATTGCCCTATCTCTATGCTTCTGCAATCTGGTCCTACACCAGTCCATTATCCACTCCAACATGCTAATGATAGACAACTCTCTAGCTGCTAGGATGGCAGAATTAAATGACTCACAAATGTTATTCATCACCATATCAAACTTTGCATTAGGGTTAAAATGAGATCTACTCCAATGTTTTGGAGGTTTATCACTTAACCATTAAGCAAACATTGGACATAGCTCTCTAATTGCATTCATTCTCTTGTTGAACTCATTCTTGGTAGTGGCCTTTGATGCAGTATGCAAAGCAACCTTTAGGGCTTCAGTCCTAAAACCAGCATTCTTAGCATTACTATGGAGGTGTCTAACACAAAACTTATGGGCTGCTTCAGGAAACACAGACTGCACAACTTGAACAAGACCTTTTTGTTTGTCAGAAATAATGGTCCATATCTTGTCATCCTGAATCTCTAAATCCCTCTACAAAACAGTTAAGAACCAATCCCATGTATCCCCATTTTCTTTCCCTACCACAACATAAGTTATATGAATAATGTTATTGTTAGGATCTACACCTATAGCTGATAACAAAACCCCACCATGAGGCCCCTTAAGATGACAACCATCAACACCTATTAACTTTCTACATCCCAACAACATAGCCACTTTCAAAGCATACAAACAAATGTACATCCTATCAAACAAATCAGGTCCATTAGACACTCTATTGACTCCTATCAGAACAATACTACCATAATTACTTCTCCTAATATCTTGGGCATAATCCCAAACAAGAGTGTACTCAACATCAGCAACTTTGCTATTCAAATCAACTAGGGCCATTTTTTTAGCTTTGTAAGCCTGGTGATCAGTAATATTGACACCCAACTCATGCTGGAACTCCTTTTTGAAAGTGCTCACATTTTTCTTAGGGTCATTCTTGAATTGATAACCATACCTCCCACATAACCAACTAGACCTCATACTCTCTATGTGATAAGATTCAGGGCATGTGTGTTTTTTTACATAAGTGGTGATCTGGAAATTAGGTTCATTAGGGACTATCATGCCATGTACTTTCCACTCATATCCCTCACTCTTACACTTAGCATATATCCTCTCCTGCTCATTTTTTGACAATCTAATATCCATTTTTCTTATAATAACATCAGAATGAACAACTTCTATAAACTCCCACTTATTGTTAAACAACATCCTAAGTTTCAATTGTGGGATATACATATCTTTGGGATAAAAAATTGGAATCACCCTACCCCACCCTCATCATCCTCACTATCTGACACCTTATCACTATTGAAATCTAGCTCACTCTCATTCACATCTTTTTCTCCACCACCCTCAAGATCTGGCCTCTCACCATCAGAACTACTACTCTCATCTTCCTCATCATCTGCCCCCTCATTATCTTCCCCACTCTCACCATCACTATCACCCTCACCCCCACTTTCTTCATAGTCACAATCTTCACTATCACTGCCCTCCAGTAACACTCTGCCCCCCTGTCATTCTCCCCATCTTCTGCCCTCTTACTCTCATCATCACTGCCACCCTCATCAAGTGCCTCACCACTCTCACTCTCACCCTCAAAACCTGTCTCCCCACTCTCATTCTTATCTCCTTACTCCCCACTCTCACCCTCACACTCAGAACCTGTCTCCACACTCTCATCCTTATCTCCTTCCTCCCCACTCTCACCCTCAGAACCTATCTCACCATCAACTTCTGCATTCTTAGCATTTCCTGCCCCATTCTTGTTTGGATTATACTGGAAAGTATGCTTTTACTTTGTATAATCAGACTGAATTTCGGACATATTTACTTAAATAAATTGTTTATCACTGATGCTTTAAATATCATCGAATGTTACATATATTTCTTTGCATAATTTGTTCAATAAATAAGATGCGTGTTACATTGTAGTTAATTTAGTGATACCAGATCACAGAAGATTAAATTAACAGTTCCTTGTAACTAAAAGTACACCATTCACGACCTAGATGGAAATGAACAATCCATCGTGAAAGGTTGAAGTGTAAGGCTCAGATTGGTTTGTCTTGACCAAGAGATTACACTAGTGCATGTCTAGTGCACTGAAGAGGACCTACAAGAGGATAAATTCTTGAATCGAACTAGGGGTTAATTAGACCTCGGTGGTTCGTTATTTCTTAATCTTAGATCCCTTAAATAAGATCGCGTGTGGTTAGTAATTATTGCTTTGACTTATCACGGGTAGAGAATCAACGAGATTCAATACTTTATATCTTGGGCAATATTATTAGTTACACGCGATTCTAAGATTTAATACGGAGAATCGTGGTGCAAGCACGCTTTGTTCGATTTGCCCTTGGGAGGTTCATAAGTTTTATCATACCAAATCTTGCAAGTGGAACTAGCTTCAGGTATGGATAATAATGTTGAACCTTTTCTTTACCAAGGATATGTTGGGGAATTAATTGCACTGATCTATTCGGGATGAATATTTAAATACAAATTTAATTTTAACAATTATTACTAGCATGAATTAATCCTATATTAATTCAAATAATAATTCAACAACAAATCATGATATAATGGGTTTTCATATAAATCCTAAGCATGCGGAATTACTACGGGTTTACGTGAACTAACCTCTTGGAGCCGCAATGGTCTCGTCGATAAAAACACACCAAAAAGCCTTCCCAAGTATTCTACAGTCCTTGTCGTCAATCCAATTGGAAGGAAGCTCGCGAACAATTAACAAAAGGGAAAATAAAAATTTGTTGCACCACCTTTGTGGATTTACTAATTTTTCCAGCACATGGAATTGTACACTCACAATTGAAATTTTCGAAAATACACAATCTGTCGACGTTTCAAAATATTTGATATTTTATCGACGCTGATATTTTCCCGAAAAATCAATTTTCGTGTTCACAAGTTTTGCGCGAAGGTTTCCACCTTCCCGTCCGGTCCTCTTTTTCTCTTGTATACCCACTTGCAACCAATGGGTTTGACCCATTAAGTTGTTCGATTAGCTCCCCACACTGTTATGATCCATAAAACCCATTTTCGCTTTCATTGCTTTTTGCCAAGAAACCGCATCCTTGTCTTGAATTGCCTCATCATAAGTCCACGGGTCCGATTCGCGTCTTGTAAAGGGAATCATGTCCGAGGACTCTCCTATCCCCATGAATATCTCGGTCGTCTCTCACAACCCTCCCACTACGACGAGGTTCGGTTGTGAAGCAGTGTCGTTTGGTATGCCATCTTGTGCAGTTAGCAATGAGGTTAGCCCCCTTAATTTCATTTAAGGTAATCTCACTTTTGGGTCTTCTTTTTCGTTCATATAGTCTTCTTCCAAAAATCTAAAGTGGGTGCTTATTACCACCTTTTTGATCTTTGGGACCATAGAACATACACCCTTTTTGTTTTATCGGGTATTCTATAAACAACCTTAATTTCGATCGAGGATCCGATTTTTCGGCTTCTTGTCCAACACGTGGGCGGACACCCCCAAATTCTCATGTGTCTCAAATCGGGCTTGCATCTTGGTCCCAATTCTTTGGGAGTTTTGGGAACCGATTTGGATGGCACCAAGTTCGGAATATAAGCCCCATTGTTTTCAAGGCATGACCCCGAACGACTTGGGAAGATCCGATAACTCATCATTGATCTAACCATTTCTAAAAGAGTTTTGTTTTTTTCGCTCTGCAACCCCCGCTTTTTGTTGAGGGGTTCCGATTAATTTGGGATACAATCCCTTCATCGTCGACAAGTAGTTCAAAAACTCATCATTTGAGGTACTCGTATCCACGATCGGATCGTAGAGACTTGATCGTTTTTCCCTATGATTTCTGGCTTGAGCCTTAAATTCTTTGAATTTGTCAAAGGTCTTAGATTTATGCTTCATAAGGAAAATATAACCGTACCTTGAGTAGTCATCAATAAAAGTGATTTAAATACTCATAACCTCCTCTTGCTTTGGTTGACATTGGACCCATACGTCGTGTGAACGATTTCTAACACTTTTTCGCTCTATTCCTGGCTCGAATGCCCTCTTGGTCATTTTACCCTCCAAACATGATTCGCAGGTTGGAATTGGTTCAACTTGGAGAGACTCCAATGAATCGCCTTCTACCAACCTTTGGATCCTCTTTTGGATTAATATGTCCCAATCTTAGATGCCATAGAAGTGTCTCGTTCACGCGTCGATGAATGTTTTCTTTTATCGGAAACAATTGATGTGTTATAGGATGAGTTTCAGTGAGTGGTGTGCGATTAATTGTATGGAGATTATTCGACCAATGTCCCATATCAGATACACTCATCATTTCAAGAAATGATGTCATTCTTATTAGAAGAAACTAAGTATCCATTAATGTAATTTTAGAAACCGAAAGTGAATTCTTTCTAAAACCGGGAACATAAAGAAAATCTCTTAAAATTAAAACTGTCTTTCAAAAGACAGCAGCAGACTTCTCCCATCGCTTCACCGCCACTCTCAGAAGATCGCCCGGTGTGATGAGGATTTCACCGCCACTTAAGTTGTTTCCGTTGGGACCCAGAACGTGAAACATACATGGTCGCCAGATCCCGTATCAACTACCCACGAATGAGAAGATATATGCCGCTAAACAAGTTTCAACAACTAGTGCGTGAGAATTACCTTTTCTTTCCGTCCCTTTTGGGGTTGGAACATGCAAACCTCCATTCTCCTCTTTCACCGCAGCCTTAAGCACTTCCTCTTTGGATTTTCCTCGACACCACCCAAGCATTCCTTATCTTACCATTGCCCTTGACAACAGTTGAGTTTGATTGCTTATGGCTTTTTGGTCATCTTCTTTTTTGCCTTCCTCGGCTTTAGAAGATGATGACGGACCACTTGCCGTTCAAAGCTTGAGTTTGGTGCCCCATCAACATCTCTGCCGAGACCAAAGCTTGCAACAAATTATTAGCGAGGCCAAAATGCTCAAAAACTTTTGGGAGGTAGAAGAATACCAAATTCATCCGAGTCTCCAGATTATAATCTGCGACTCCGAACCTCAAGTTTGTTGGGATGGGCCATCAATTTTGAGGGCGTAATCCCTACGGGTTTGATCTCCACCATTTCAAAAGAATGACATCCTCAAGCAAGGTGATCCGACGAGTCCCCGTTTTTTGACTCGTCAGTTGGCTCATCTGATTTTGGTGTGTCAAGAATCCACTTGTGCTTTTGTGCAGTTAGGACAATTATATTTTTTCTTTTCCAATCAATATAGTTTCCATACTTATTCTATTGACTTTAAGTATAATAGCAGTGGATTAAAAGGTTACGACATAATGAACTGAAATAAATAATAATATGCATAAGCACAAATATATCACGTCTGATGAACGTTTTCTTTTCTCGGAAACAGTTGATGTGTTATAGGATGCATTTCGTGAGTGGTGTGCACAGTTAATTGTATAGAGATTATTCGACAACGTTCCATGATAGATAAATTTATCAAAAAGAGAAATGGTAAAAACTTTATTAAAAGTAACCGAATATCCATCAAGAAAAAGTTTAGAAACTGAAATTAAATTCTTTCTAAAACTCGGAACGTAAAGAACATCTCTTAAAATTAAAACTATGTCTTCAAAAGACAGGTGCACTTCTCCCACTGCTTCAGCTGCCACTCTCGTAGCATCGCCCAGTGTGATGAGGATCTCACTCCCACTAAGTTGCCGGGTCCTCTTGAACCCCTGTAATGTGAAACAAACATGATCAGTGGATCCCGTATCCACCACCCATAAATGGGAGGCATACGCCGCTAAACAAGTTTCAACAACTAGTGTGTGAGAATTATCTTTCTTTCCATTCATTTTGGGTTTGGAACAGGCTGACCTCCAATGTCCTTTTTCTTACCTTAATTAAAACATTTTCCTTTTGGTCCTTTCTTGACACCCAAATGCCTAACTATCTTTTTTCACTTTTCTTAGTGATGAGTTTTTTTTGGTTCGACCACTTTTTTTTCTTGAGACTTGTCTTCCATGGCCTAGATCTCGAGAAAAAGACTTTGGTCACCAATGCTTTCGTCTTTCTTTCCTAAATGCTTCTCTATCTTCTCCAAGGCTTTTTAGGGTGTCCATAGTAAACATGTGATCACTCATCACAAAACTACAATAAAACCCATCGAAGCATCTTGGAAGAGTTAGCAAAATAAATTCGATTTGGGCCTCATCACAATACTTAGTTCCAAGATAAGCCGGTTTTTTCAAAATGGTGTTTAATTTCGAGAACATGCTCTCTTACGGGTGTTCCCCGATTTATCTTTACCGACCACGTCGTCATTTTTAAACCGATTGATCATGCGGTCTTTTTGTTAAAAACATTTCTTCAAGACTTTGCATAATTTTCGCGAAGAGACTCAACACCTTCATGAATGTGTCTCAAATCATCGACGGTGAAGTCAAGATTACACGTTTCACGGGTTCATTGGGCTCGCTCCCCAAATATTATATGAGTGTCTTTCCACATGATGGGCGATTCATCAATTTCCGCACTTAGAAATTTACGTGGCTTGGGTACATCAAGAACCCAATGATGTTCTTATGCTAGATGGAAATGAGGGCAGGAGAAAAACTCATATTTCGTTTCCAAACATTATAGTTGTCACCGAGTTAATTGGTGTTCTTTGAGTGTATATACTTAATGGATTAAAAGGTTACTTATACATGATGAACCGAAATAAACAATAATATGCATAAACACAAATATATCACAAGGTTCGATCACATGCATCATATTAAAATCTCAAAAAAATATGAACATGCATCGACCCAACATCTCAAAACAATTTAAATATTAATTTGGCTTGACGGGGTGGGTCATTATTTAAACACATTGGCGTAAGTTACAAACAAACAAACGGTTACAAAACCTTTAATATCCAGATTAATAATTTTGCTTCCTCTCGACCAATATAAAATTGGATAAGGACTTCTTTAGATATATGCATATCAATTTTATACCTAAGTAATAACCATGATTAAATAAAATAAGGATTATTATATTTAATGGCTTTGATCGAAGAATATTTTCGAATTTCGTGGGGAGGGTCATCGTCCGCCACTAGTAATAAATCCACAATCATCCATTTGATTATAATAAATTAAATTCATTTAAATTCCATAAAATTTTGATTTTTTTTTGATCGTACGAAATTCAAAGGGAATTTCTCCAAAAGAATTCACAAATAAATAAATCATGGAGGTCAAAATTAATTCAATTTTATTATCCGGGAATAAAATTGTCAATTAATTATTTAAACATACTTAGTAATTTTTTTAATTGCGGTGATATTTTTTTCGGGCAACTCTTGTATGTAAACACATTTAAACAAATTAAATAAAAGATAAGATAATTTGAAATAATAAATCAAGCAAATAATTAATGAAAAATAAACATATTCACCCCCGTCAGACAAATTATTCAATTGTTCCAAACATGGTTTGTTTTTTTTGAAGGATTAAAAGGTCTTGATCTTGAAGAAATGCCGTTCTTGAATTCTCTCCTTAAAAAATAAGCTAAATGGGTCGATCGTCTCGCCATAAAAAGAACTCCGTCTCATAAACGCCATAACCATGATTAAAGTAGATTAATTTCGCTTGGATCGGATGAGGGTCAAGATCCCATCCGCCACAATCATCCATTTGGAATTCATTCATGATTAAAATTCGATTAACTTTTGGCCGACCAATCCGGTGGGGGGAATTTTCCAAAAGAATTCACAAATATTTAAATTACGGAGGTCTCCAAATTAATTCAATTTTATTATGGGGAATAAAATTTGTCAATTAATTATTTTAAACATACTTAGTAATTTTTGACATTGAGATTTTTCATTGGGGCAACTTCATTTAAACACATTTAAACAAATTAACAAAAAACATAAGATAACACAATAATAAATCAAGAAAATTGTCAAAAAATAAACATATTGGGCACAAATTATCGATTGTCATGGTTTGATTTTTCTCGGCTTGATTGAAGAAATGTCAAACTTGAATTTCTCCCACTTTCGATCGTCTGAAAAGAACTCCGCCTCGAAAAGAACTCCGTCTCAAACGCCATGCGGTTTGATTTCGGCGGCCGATGCACGCCCAAGATCCCCCAAGCCCGCCTCAAAAGAAGTCAGCGGCAGCGGCCTAAGACACGTTAGGTTTCGACGCTACTCATTTCAAGCCGCATCCAATGTTTGTTTACCTCTTTGCTTATTTCAAGGAATATACATGATTAAGGCTCAATCTAGCGCCTAGGCTCCGGCGCCATAGTCCGCGTATTTCCGTCACGCCAAGCTTACGTTCAGCGTGGCCTCGCTGCTTGTGCGTTTCGGCGTATTTACGCCGAAAACGCACGATTATGGATCCCACGCCTTGCTTCGATTTTATCCTTTAATTCTTCGTCTCGTCTTCGTTTTCGATCCCGGTTATAATTTATTTACAAAAAATAAATAAACATAGATCTAGACTAGTCTATTAAATTGATCAAATCAAACAAATCTTAATCTACTCGTGGATTTTCTCACGAGGCAAAAACGAATCCGAAACGAATCGAATTAAAAACCACAATTTATATCATTCATAAATAAACACATTAAATTCCATGACAATTGGATACCGCAAAAAAGATCTAGCAATTCTACTATCCAATTTCAAATTTAATGACAAATAATTAAATTACAATTTAAAAATTGAGAGTCTAAACCGTGGCTCGATACCGATTCTTTGGGGAATAATTTGCACAGATCTATTCGGGATGAATATTTAAATACAAATTTAATTCTTATAATTATTACTAGCATGAATTAATCCTATATTAATTCAAATAATAATCCAACAACAAATCATGCATATAATTAATTCACGTAAATCCTATGCATGCGAAATTCTACGAGTTTACGTGAACGTACCTCTTGGGACGACAATGGTCTTGTTGATTAGACTCACCAAAAGAACTTCCCAAGTATTCCCTTAATCCATGCTCGACTATCCGGTGGTAGGACACTTGCGAACAATTAACTAAAAGGAAAAATAAAATTTGTTGCACCACTTTTGTGGATTTACTAATTTTTCCAACACATGAAATTGTACTTGGGAATGAAAGAATCATCCCCTATTTATAAATGGGTGTTGGGCAAAAATTTGGGAAGAAAAACAATGTGGGAAAATATTTTCTTGATCTCCAAGAAATCTTGAATATATCTCCTATATTCTTTTCCCCATAATTAAAATATTCCACAAAAATCCTCACCACATCATATTATGGTATATTTTCGAAAAATATGAGAACAAGAATCCAAGATTTGGATCTTTTTGAATTTATGAGATATTCTTGTATTTCAAGAAATACATATCTTCCATAATATCTTTTCAAGAAAATCAAGAAAATCTTTTTGCCCTTTTATTCTTCAAAATTTGAAAACTTCTTTGTATGAATAACCAAGTGGGAGATTTCTTGAATTTAATGAGATAATCTTGTATTCCAAGAATACATATCTTCATTCCATAACAAAATTCAAATAAAATCTTTCTCTCCTTTTATTCATAAATTTTGAAAATTACAAGGAAAAATAAGCAACAATATTTATTTTATTTTAAACACATTTTTAGGTTATTGGACTATATGTTGAAATTTCTTAGGGGGCCTTTAGGAGAATTAAGATTGGACCTTCCAATGGATCTTGAATTATCAATATTGAGCCACAATATTATTCAAGCCCATAAATATTAATTAATCTCACTACATAATTAATATCAAGACTATCCATCTTAACCCATATTACAATCAATATGGCTCCGGTTATTATTTCCGTGTTTAAGATTATCTAGCCCATTAATTAATTCAAGCCATTTGAAATAGCTTTTCCGTTAATTAATATCTTTTGTCCTTGGTCAAGGAGCGGTTCAACATTATTATCCATATGGGAAACTAATTCCACTTGCAAGATTTGGTATGATAAAGCTTTATGAACCTCCCAAGGGTGCAAATCGAACAAAGCGTCTTGCACACGATTCTCGTGATTAAATCTTAGCAATCACACGTGACCAATAATATTGTCCAAGATAAAAAGTATTGAATCTCGTTGATTCTCTACCCATGATAAGTCAAAGCAATAGTTACCAATCACACGTGATCCTATTTAAGGAACGAAGATTAAGAAATAACGAACCACCGAGGTCTAATTCTTCCTTGTTTGGGGCTCAAGAATTTGTCCTCCCAGGGTCCTATTCAATGCATCACCATGCACTAGTGTAATCTCTTGGTCAAGACAAGTCAATCTGAGCCTTTACACTTCAACCTTTCACGATGGATTGTTCATTTCCATCTAGGTCGTGAATGGCGTCTTTTTTAGTTACAAAAGGATTAATTTAATCTTTCGTGATCCGGTATCACTAAATTAACTACAATGTAACACGTCGATTTATTGAGCAGTTATGCAAAAATATATGTAACATTCGATGATATTTAAAGCATCAGTGATAAACAATTTATTTCAGTAAATAAGTCCGAAATTCAGTTTTGATTATACAAAGTAAAAATCATACTTTCCAGTATAATCCCAACATTTATATAATCTTGTACTCCAAGAATACTTATCTTTATTCCATTATAAAATTCAAAGAAAATCTTTTCTCCACTTTTATTTATTATTTTTGAAATTTTCATAGGAAAATTAGGCAATAATAATTTATTTTAATTCAAACACATTTTTCAGTTATTGAACTTTATCTTTGGGCTACTTGAGGGACTTTTGGGAGAATTAAGATTGGACCTTCCAATGGACCTTGAATTATCAATATTGAACCACAATATTATTCAAGACCATAAATATTAATTAATACCACTACATAATTAATATTGCACTATCCATCTTAACTCATATTACTGTTAATATGGCTCCCGGTTATTATTTTCCGTGTTTAAGATTATCTAGTCCATTAATTAATTTAAGCCACTGAATAACTTCATATTAATTAATATATTTTTCCTTGGAGTAGGGTCAACTCAACATTATTATCCATACCGAAAATAAATTCCACTTGCAAGATTTGGTATGATAAAACTTATGAGCCCACCAAGGGGACAAATCAAGCAAGACGTACTTGCACACGATTCTCCGTATTAAATCTTAGCAATCGTCATGTAATTAATAATATTGCCCAAAACACAAAGTATTGAATCACATTGATTCTCTACCCAACATGAATCAAATCAATAATTATTAATTACACATGATCTTATTTAAGGGACAGGGATTAAAAAATAACTAACTACTAAGGTCTAATTCTTCTATATTCAGTACTGAAGAATTTATCCTCATGTAGGTCCTATTCAGCGCATCATAATGCACTAGTGCAATCTCTTGGTCAAGACAAGCCAATCTGAGCCTTACACTTCAACCTTTCACGATGAATTGTTCATTTCCATCTGGGTTGTGAAATTCTGTACTTTGGTTACAAGGAACTGTTAATTTAATCTTCTGTGATATGGTATCACTAAATTAACTACAGTGTAACACATACTATTTATTGAACAGTTATGCAATAAATATATATATCATTCAATCATATTTAGAGCAACAGTGATAAATAATTTATTTAAGTAAATAAGACAGAAATTCAGTTTGGTTATTCAAAGTAATAACCCCAACACGACGAGCGAAGAAGATCAAGCTCGCCTTAACGAGCGACCTCCCCCGAGGTCGCTCCACGAGCAAAGTTGACAAGTACAGTACAAAGAGATAATCGACTTTACTTTCATGTTTTTAGACTAGATTGACTCTACAGCCCCATGCATAAAGGGTCATTATGAGGCCCATTGATATTCTCTACTTCCTTTGTAAACTCTATATAAAGAGGAATAAGTCCACACAAAAGAAAAAAGAGAAAGATACACAAAAATGATAGTAAAACGATCCTGGCTTGGTATGCCCCCAGACGTAGTCTTTTCGGAGGACTGGGTCAACAAATTCTTTGTTCTTTACGTTTTCCATTCATTATTCATTCAGAGTTCATATATTACTTGTTTGTAGTCCTAGATGTAAAATTTAGCTTACAACATACGGGAAAGTGGGGTCTTAGGATAGTCAAATTTCAAAGATGAAAGGATATTGCATATATGGTTATACATACATATATATATATATGTGTGTGTTCTGTATGATATATCACACATACACACACTCTGGTACTGTCGCGCATTAAAGCTGGAAAAAGGAACAATCACTCTCTCTTCTCACTTTAATTCCCCTGCGTTCCCCTCTAATAGCATATTATAGGCGTGTATTTTGTCTCTTATTTCAGTTTTTATAATTTTCTTATTTACTATGCGATATGAATTTCGCATGTAAATTTTTTCTTACCGTGAACAGTGTAAATATCGGGCAATATCGCATAATATCGCAAAAAATCTCAAAATATTGCGAAAAATCGGGAAATATCGCGATATTATTACAGTTATTGATTTTTTTTAATTTAATTGCACCATGGTTATGTGTGTTGGGGTTATACGTGAAAATATGCTTTTACGTAATAACGAACTAATGTAACTCTTATTTACTGAATATAAATATTTCATCACTGTTGCTTTAAATATAAATGAATGTTAATTATTTATTGCAAACCGTTCAAATATTAGTACAACATTACATTGTAGTTAATGTGGTGATACACGATCGCAAAAGATCACATTAACAGTTCCTTGTAAACAAAAATACAATTTCTCAACTTAGATGGAATTGAACACTCCATTGGTAGAGGTTGAAGTGCAAAGCTCAGATTGACTTGTCTTGACCAAGAGATTGCACTAGCACATTATGATGTGCTGAAGAGGACCTATAGAGAGGATAAATTCTTCCGTACTGACTTAAGGGATGGAGAATTAAACCTCAGTTGTTATTGATTTCTTAACCTCTGTCACTTAAATAGAACTGCATGTGATTGATACTTATTGCTTTGATCTGTGTTGGGTATAGAGTCAAACAGTGATTCTATACTTTGCATTTTGGACAATATTATTAATTATATGACAATTGCTAAGATTTAATACAGAGCAACGTGTGCAAGCAAGTCTTGTGTGATTTGTCCCCTTGGTGGACTCAGAAGTTTTATCATACCAAATCTTGCAAGTGAAAATTTATTTCCGGTATGGATAATAATGTTGAGTTGTCTTTACTCCAAGGACAAAAAATATTAATTAATATAAAGCTTTTCAGTGGCTTAATTAATTAATTGACTAAATAATCTTAAACACGGAAAATAATAACCAAGAGCCATATTGTCGTAATATGGATTAAGATGGATAGTTCAATATAAATTTTATAGTGGAGTAAATTAATATTAATGAACTTGAATAATATTTTGGCTTAATATTAAAGTTTCATAGCCCATTGGAGGTCCAATCTTAATTCTCCTAAAGACCCATCAAATAGACCAATATAAGTCCAATTAATGAAAAGGAGTATAAAATATTATTGTCTATTTTTCCTTGAAAATTTTCGAAAATTATGGGACAAGAAAGGGGAAAGATTTTCTTGAAAAGATTTTTATGGAAAAAGATAAGTATTCTTGCAATACAAGATTATCCCATAAATTTAAGAAATAAAATCTTGTCTTCTTGTGCATTGTTTTTTCGGAAAAAAAAAAAAGGAGATAATGGAAGAAAATATATTTTGTGGTTAATATGAAAAATAGAATATAAGAGATATATTCAAGATTGTATCTTGGGAAGATACAAAGAAATTTTTCATATCCCTTCTAGGGCACAAATTTTCGCCCCTACCTCTCTATAAATAGGGGATGTATTTTTCATCCCCAATGAATAATTCCATGTGTTGGAAAAATTAGAAATCCATAAAGGTGGTGCAATAATTTTTTATTTTCTCCTTTATTAAAATCGTTCGTGAGAATCCTTCCACCGGATTACGTTCGAGGACGTGAGACATATTTGAGAAGGCTCTTTGGGTTGATCCATCGTATCAACAGTTGTCACTTCAAGAGGTATGTAATTTCGTAACTCCTAGATTCCGCATGCTTAGAATTTACGTGAATTACGTGCACGCATATTGTTGTTGTTTATTTAATTATTATGTTGAATTAATTTAGGATTGAATCATGCTAATAATTAATTGATTAATTTAAATATGTATTTAAATATACCTCGAATAGATCCGGGTACCCCGAATTTTCCAACAATGGGCATTGATCATAGTAATATGTCTCAAGATTCATATGCTTCTGACACATATGTGAGTTCACTGTTTGATTGGAATACTCAAAATATTTTTCATCGCCCACCTCCTCAAATGTCTTATGAAGATCAAAATGTGTATCAACAAAATACTTGGGTCATGATACAATATCCAAGTCATGGTGAAGCAGTTGGAAGAGATAGATAAACATATAAATGACATGTGCATAATTATATCCATGAGTACTTTAATGTGATGAGTTGGTTCCAGTATTGTTTGGATATAGATGACATTTCATCTTTTATTTTTTAACCTCATAGGTCATCATTTTGGTAATAATTATACTTTATCATGTAATTTTAGTCATTTTGTATTGTATTATGTATTGTATTGTCAACTGTTTTTTTATGGACAATGTTTATATAGTTTATTGCTAATATTTTTGATTTAAACATGTCATTTTATTGTGATTTTAAATGAAATATATGCATAATTGTGTGTAATAATAACCTCTAAAATTTCATGTCAAATTTTCAATATTTTAACATAATTTCAGTCATTTTTTCAAAAAAATTGCGATATCTATCTATCGATATATCCATCGATATATCCATAAAATTAAAGTTGCGATATTACTTGCTATAGCGATTTTTTCATCCTTGCCACTAATTAACAATTATAAAATAATAACAACATCACTTTTGATTTGACATAAAGCTTCATCCACCCCTATTTTTCCATCCCTAACCAAACACATAATTACTACTCACTGATTTACCTCTATCCACCTTTCTCCATCTCCATCTCCATCTCCATCTCCATCCACCACCATCCCTAACCAAACAAGCCCTGACTGAAATAGGTATTTTCATGTGTACTAGGGAGCAGTGTTGGGCTAATAACTAAACTCAGATTGCTGTTAATTTGTTGAGAATAAAATGCAACATACTATTCAAGGAAAGCCTATATTTAAAGAAGCAAAAGAGGAGCATTGTTCAGTAAATTCATAAGTACTAAAGTTGACTCTTTTCTTCTTATTAGCATTTTAAATTTTTACCTATAAATACAGTTTTAGGTCACTATTGCCTATTGTCCGGTGCATGGTAAGAAAATGTCCTCAAATTGAATGTGATGAAAATAATCTAGTCCATAGATGTTTCCTCTCCATATGGCAGATATTGCAGACCATCAATTGTAAGCAAAATAGTTCATTCCATTTATGCCTCAGAATAAAAACAAATGCTTTGTGACTGAAATTGGTATGTGTGCAGGTGGATAGAGGGCTTAGCATAGGGACATTTGAACTGTATTTTGACAGAGAACAAGAGTCAGCATGATGGAGCTGCCATCTCTATATTATTGCAGCCTAAAGAGGTTGCCCCTTATTTCCCCAATCGAAAAGTAACTCTCTTTCCTATCAACAAATGGAAAACGAGTGGGAAATGACAGCTACCCGTAGAGAAACATTCCTTTGTGGGTTGAATGTGAAATGTGGAAAAGCTTTGTTTTTTGCCAGTTACCATCAACCTTAAAAAAACAAGTATGAAGCTGAATGCACCACATAGGACACCATTGCATTTGGATGTCGACTTATGATTTTCATATACCTTGCATGTCGTTTTCGTTACAAGTTATTTATGCCGATATTTGTCTGAAGCTTTTACGGTTTGCCTCTCTTTTAGGATGCAGTCCTCTTACGTCACTAAGCCAATCATATTTAAAAGGAATTTTTGTCATGATATCGTTATTCTGGAAATTGTACGGGTGATTGGGAGTGTTAGAATGGAATAATGTGACGATTGAAAAAATGATCGATATGAATTGTAACATTATTTCAAATTAAAATTATATAGAATATTTAAAAGGTCGCGTCTAATAACACACAAGTTTCTTTTTTGCACATTGAAAATAATTTTAAGTTCAAAATGACCTAATGTAAATAGGTTAAAATACTATGTATTAATGTATGCTGATCATATAAATTAGAATATTTTTACTCCATAATACCTTAACCCTAAATCAATATATACCATCCTCCCAAACCCATTTACACAAAGAAAAAGACAAACTCTATACCCCAAAATTCCTACCTTTTGAAGAATAAGCTTCAAGAAATATTTTGTTCTATTTTCTTATACATTTTGTGTAGTCAAATGGTAGATAAAAAAAAAAATCGTGTTTAGGTTTAGAAAATCGCGACTTGAAAATTTTGATCGATCAGGGTCGAATTTTTGTTTTTGTTGATCGTTTAAAAATTGATAAGAGTGGCCAACTTCTCTAATATTGGTCGACACTTTACAATATCGGCAAACTTGGTCAATAATATATAATGCTGGTAAATGTGGTTGACATTTTATAATATTAGTTATTTGTGTTCGATCAGTGACTTATATTTTTCAATTTGTTGTGATTTTGCTCGTAAAATTCTAAATTTCTAACATGATGTCTACTGAGGGAGCCATATGGATTATGTTGACACGCCATTGGCAATGAGATTGTCATGGATTATAATTGCTATTCAGTTGTAAAGTTTTGAAAGTCTACAAATACGGCTGTCGGCAGAGTTCGAATTGGACACTTTTTGGCAACAAAAACGGGGGCTACTGCCCCGCCCGTCAAAAACTCTTCTTCTGCCTCACCGAACAAGATCATATTGAGGCTTGTTTACAAATATGATAAGGGGTCGGGAGAATGGGGATACATGGATGCTGGCAGCTTGGATTTTGTGGCCTTCTTCGTTGGCATAAACCATGGATTTGCTCTCCCGACTACCCGCACCTCAAACCCGACGCTATTTACTTCACTGATATTCAAGACGGTGGCCACGATATAGGAATCTTCAATACGACTATCTCTCCTTGCTATTATCCCTGTGATTACCCAACCATTAAGCAGCTTTTACCACCACCCTTCTGGATTACTCTGCAAATTTAATTAATTAATCTTCCTTTTGTTTCCTTTTTTTTTTTTTTTTTTGCAATAAATTAACTTAATTAAAGTTAGTGTTGTCATATGTGTGTTGATACTGTTGTTACTTGTTACTAATTAAACCAATAATATTTTGTAAAGATTTAACTTTAAATTGGGAGAATAATGAGAAGATGATATCTCTTAATTAAAAGAGATTCTAGACTCAAATCTTTTGACAACTACAGGATAATTGCATGATAACTTTGAAATGATGACTCATCTAAAATTATGTACTTTTCTAGATTACTTTTATAGACTAATCTTTGTGTATCAGACTGTAACTTGAAATTAAGTTGTTTTATGATTACTTGTTAGAGGATATGGATTCTTTTTTTTTTTTTTTTTTTTTTTCATCGGACAAAGTTAGATGTTAGTTGTTAGTAGTTAATACATCAAACACCCAAATACTCCACGAAATCGTCAATCCACCTTATAATTCCCTTCTGGGAACGAACCTGAGTCTCCAACTCAAATGAAGAGCCCAGTGACCAGGTGGGCTAAGTCATCTGGTTTCTTCATTTTGTCCTTTGCTATGTTAACCATGTTGGAATAATTATAGCAACACAAGTTCTTCTGTTTTTAATACTCCTTTTATTTCATATCATATGTTGGAATAATTATAGCAACACAAGTTCTTCTGTTTTTAATACTCCTTTTATTTCATATCATATAAATATTTTTTAAGGTTAAGTAAAGCAATAAAGTTTTAAAGTTCAAAGTAATACTCTGTTAAGTCTAATTGTAAGTCATGGGCAACCCCCATTTATTATGATTTACGATACTGCCCTGCAAATATTCTTTTTTGTAGGTTAGTTTGCTAGAGTGGATAGAGGATCTTGAGGTGTTTATTGTAAAAGACTGTTAATTCATTAAATTTTTGGATGGGGCACATTTACTTTGCTTTATATGGTGATACACTTGGTTTGGGTTATTAGAGATGAGGAAAGTAAATAAGGGGGCTTAGAGACTTTTGTTGTAGCTTAAAGCTGGGAAATAATGGGATGACAATTATAGATCGTCATACACTTGTCAAATATATACAAGCGATTGATTCATCTAACCAAGAACTGGTTTAGAAGGAGAATGACTCACTACAAGAAAAATCACTTTTAATGACAAAAAAATCACTTTTAAAGAGAAACCGTTTTGATGTTGTAATTTTATTTTATTTTGTCCTGTTTTCGGTGTTATGAATATATATTGTTCCGTGAAATAAGAGCAAGTCTTGTTTCTAATTTGCAGTTTGATTCAGTAAGTACATTTTTCCTCATGTGAAAAGGAAAGGAGCAGTTTTGTTTTGAAAAACTCTGTATTTTTTGTTTTTTTATTTGGATTATTTCCGTGTTTTCTTTTTGTTCCAGTAAATTATGGTTGAGCATATGGAATTGAGAGTTTTGTTTATTTATTTTGAATTATAGATAGCTTTAATGATTTAGTATATGGGAACTTGAATTTCATTATGTGATTGTTAAATTGAGTGCTAAACTGAATTTCTTGCAGAAGGATGAGTTGTGATATTTCTGATGATTGGAGAAGTTGGTGATTTTGTTGAAGAAGTTGTGGAAGAAAAGACACACAGCTATTGCAGGTATTTCTGTTGCACCTGCCGTTTTTTCTTGTTTATAGTGATTTAGCAATTTCATGATCTCCGTTTATTTTCTTATGAATTTAGTTATGTTTGCACCCTCCAATTTCGACTACAAACTTTTCTTGAGGGTCAAAATTCATTGTTCTGTAGATAAAGTTATGACAGGTCATATATATTTTCTGCATCTACAAGACTCGGAAAATCATGGAAAATGAATTAGACTTGATAGTTATAGTTACTTATATACCGTTTGAATGCATTACATCATCGAACCAGAGTTAGGTAACGAGTTCTGATTTCAAAAAATATATTCATCATAGTTCAATAAGAGCAAAAGGAGTAACACTTGTGTGCATTAGTTGTGCAATTGGTGTGCACAACTAAAAATGTTCAACAAATATAACTGATACCATTCAAAAATACATACAAGAATCTGCAGCAGAAGAAGTTGAATTTAAACACAAGATTTAACTACATAGTTTTCATCTCAAACTGCCTCATAAACCAAAACAAGTAAGCACAAACCTACTCAAGTTAATTCAAACCCATGTTCCTTCAATCCTTCTCCACCATTCTCCTTCTTCCCTTCCACAAAATGTCTATCCCATTTCAACACATTCACCCCTTTCTTCTTCAACCACCTATCGATCAAACGAACCGTATTTCCAACAAGAAGAATCCCCATCACACCAATCCACACGCAAACTGATATCATAATAACATGGCTGAGTGATTTCTTGTCCTTTTTGGGAGTCACCACAACAACCGATGTAGCAAAAGTCACAGCCACGGAGGTGATGGTGAGCCACATGATCACCATCAAGATCCACATGAATATCCTGCGCCTGAAGGGCAGCCCTCCGATGAGAAGCAGGATGGTGCTGAGTGATGAGACGAAGCATATTGTGTTGGATCTCATGAAGGCTTTGAATGCCTTGGGGTGCTTGTGGGCCATTACTGATTCCCCTGCTCCGTACGTCTTGGCAACGTCGTCTTCCTGCCATATGCCACCTGGTGGGCTCACGCCGACCTGGAATGCCATCGTTGCTATGAGGATTGCAACCACCATTATGGCGTCCCGTTTCTTGGTTAGCCACTTGACTGGTTGCTGAGTGTGTTTTTGTTGTGGGATGGTCGTGGTTGTTTCTGAGTTTGAGCTGTTTCCGTTTGTGTTTATGGTGGAGCGACTTTTCAAGTATTGGATGATCTGCAACAGTTTTGAGATTGAAGGTGGTTTACAGGTAGAGATGAATGAAGTGCAAGTTGTTAATTATGCCTATGGGACTTGGATTCCACAATAGATGTGTAATTTTACTGTTGATAAATTAATTGCGAAATTTGCAAAAATGTCACATTTAAATGTCCAAAATACTCTCATCTTAAATGATCCTAAACAGAATGCATTACCTAACTATCCCCAACCACAGTCAAAGCATAAACAACTGAGAGAAGGATATTGTGGAGGGTGACATGAACAAAATAGGGTAAATTACAAAAACCTTGCTCGAGGTTTGTCTAAGTAACCAAAAGAATAGTATGGTTCGACATAATTACCAAAATTCTTGAAAAGATCAAAATTTTGCATGATAAATACAAAATCCTTTTAATCGATTGTGTTTTTCTCATATTTATATCAATAGATTATGTCGTGATTCTGCATTAATCATCAGTTAAACCATTTTTAATTCCCTTAGCTTTAGCGTGCAATCGATTCGTAACACTTTTAAAATAAAAACATTATATACTGTTTAAAAAATACTTGTAAAATACAAACAAGTTATACAGTAAAACAAACTTACATAAGATTTTACCTTTTTTTTTTTGAAGGGATATTTGATAATTATTTAATATATTTTTTTTAGAGAAATTCTCTTAATTCACCCAAACAAATAGGAGTAATACAAAGGGGAATGACATGATTCAACAACATGTGATGAAAGAAGAGTTTTTGTTACCTCCGTGTGTTCACCAGCGATGGCCATATCCATTACAGTGTGTCCATCAGCATTCTTAACCCCCACCATCCCGCTCACGTGCTCAACCAATTTCATCAAAGCCTCAACCCGCCGGTACCTAACGCACAAATGCAACGCCGTGTCGCCCCGACCCGCCTTCTCTCGACCCGCGCTGGGCAATCTCCGTACAAGCTCCTCAAGGACGGGAACACGCCCCTTCACCGCCGCCACATGCAGGGGATTCCTCCCCTCCCGATCACGTGACAGGCACATGTCCGGCGCCGCTTCGAATAGCCTTTTTGCTATTTCCAGGTGCCCTTTTTCTGACGCAATATGGAGAGGCGACGATTGCTGCGAATTCAGCTGTTCGGAAAGATGGGGATTCAGTTCAAGGATTTTTTCGACGAATGGAAGGTGGTTATTCATTGTTGCTATGTGTAAAGGGGTGTTGTTTAAGCAACTGTAGGAGATTCTGTCGAGGAGAAAACGGTCTTTTTGGTGTAATTCGACCAGTTTTCCGACATTCCCAGACGATGCAGCTTCGTAGAGGCTTTTTTCATCATCCATCTCTGTTTTATTTTTTCAGAGACAAGAATTCAGATTTCAGTTATATATAAAATAAAGCTGCAAGTAAAACGGTTTTTGACCACCTTAAGAATAGGAACAGATGACAGAAAAAATACTGCGTAAATTCTTTTTCTTCTTCTATTCTTTTTGTTGGGTTTATTATTCGGTTGCTCCTAATCCTAGGTTTATCCTAGAAGACTTGTTGAATCCTGGGGGATTGCTAAGTGTAAATCCTTAAGGACAGTGCATTTCAAGCACGCCTCAAGTGTTTTTCCTTTGATCTTCGTTTTTTATCTTTTCCTTGTCTTATTTTGATTATTGGATTTTCTAATATTTTCCAACAATCTCAATGTCCAAACACACACGAAGTACAATATCAGCATTAACATGATGCAAGATTGTTGGAAAATATTAGAAAATCCAAATATCAAAATAAAACAAGGAAAATATAAAAATGAAGATCAAAGGAAAACCACTTGAGGCATACTTGAAATGCACTGTCCTTAAGGATTTACATTTAGCAATCCCCCATGATTCAACAAGTCTTCTAGGATAAACCTAGGATCAACCTAGGATCAGGAGCAACATAATAATAAACCCAGCAAAAAGAGAATAGAAGAAAGAAGGATTTACACAGCGTATGTTTTTCATCTGTTCTCAATAAACATTATATTATATATATAAGTGTAAAAGAGATAAGTGGTGACTAATTCCACGCACAAAAATAGCTACAACAATTAAGTTGTTAGTCAAGACCAAGTAAATAGGAAAAATAAGTAAGAAGAATTGACTGAGAATTTTGGTTGAGAGAATCACTCGTGAGTTGAAAGACGGGGATTATATATGTTTGACTTGGTAAAATAAATCAAATATGATAAGTTTAAATCTAATAAAATATTTTATAAGTTTTTAATTATAAATCATTTTGAAATACAAATAATTTACAACAATCCCCACCTATTTCAAAATAATTTATAAAAACATTTATAAAGTCTCGAGGAAAAGATTTATAAAATGCAAAAATAAAATAAAAACAGTTGGGTATCACAGGACTATGTAATGCATCGAATCTGGTGTTTTTTGGACTATGAACCAGACCTAGAAGAGATAAGGTATAAATTACTAAGCATTGGTGAAGCATATAGCTTCTATGAACCAATAACTTATTGTTGTAACTTAAATTGCTTATCCATCACATTACATGTGTTTATTTTGTTGCTCAACGCAGTTGTACGCGAATAGGCCATGCGCGTGCCTGGTTATTCATGAGTGCTCTAGAGACTTAGCCACTGTCTCATAGGAGCGGCCCCACTCCACACCCATATAGGTGAGTTCATCAAAGTATATTCTGCAAATAATATACCACCCATAAACTATATGACTCATTAAAAGCTTTTAGCTTATCCTCCCAATTCTTGAAAAAAGCACCACACTTATTTTAGAAATCATTTGCTTTAAAGCACTACACATTTAGGAAGGGATATAAATTAAGGTGCTAGCAGAACTAACAAGTGACTTGTTATTACCCATATGAACCTTATTCATGGGATCTCCAATCACAAAGGTTGAGTTCCTACCACTGTTAATTTTCAATTGGCTTGTCTCATTCCTCTTCAATTAAGACTAGTCAAATCATTTCGTCTTCTACCAGCTGGTTAACCATTTAATTTCGTACGAATATATCTATTTTACCATTGAAAGTTTTATTCTTACCAATGGTTATTGCATCTTAGCAATCACAAGGCATTGACAACAGAGTGTTCGTTTCTCATCAAATTGGAATGCAAGCTAAGCAATCTCTTAGCTTCATGGCCTCATTGCCAGATAATTTCAGAGCATAAAACTCTGACATCATAGTATATTTAATAATTATAGTTTGTGCATCAAATTCTCAATAATTTGTGCACACTCAAATTGAGTCACAAGATCACCATGATATCCAACCTTTCTACTTCAAGAGAAGTAAAATCACTAGATAACAAACTTAATCATATTCCTCATGTCACTCATATAAATCTCATAATCTAAATAGCCTTTTAAAAAATTCTTTAGACGTCCATTTGATGAATAAAATGTTTATAAACAAAAGATAATTTAATTAAATCTCAAATGGACAAAATTGTATACACTTGTGAAACAATGTCAAAATAATAAAAGTTTTGTTTTGGGGTAAAAATATTTTGAACATCCATTCACAACCAAATAGGTTTACAACCTGATGATAAATCATTTAAAAATCATGTTTCAAATTTGTTTAAAGACTGAATTTCAATAGAAAGAATCTTTCAAAAGTATTGAATCATTTGAAATAATATGATTTGAAAAATTTCGTGAATCCTTCTAAAACAAGGTAAATATAAAAAATCATTTGCAAAAATTCTTTTCACTCAATTAAATGATCAACTCTATTGTGGTGCATGAGAAATTAGCTCATCATTCAAAAGAATACAAGTACAAATAATACTATTTGTATCAACAATAGTATTAACACTCAACACATCACTTCTCAACATTAGGAAAATCAATAAACATGGAATCAAATATTTTAGAGTTGGACATCCTCACACCTCCAAATATTTTTTCAAGTTAGGTGGATAACACACATTTTGATAACACACACTATGGCATTCTATTTACAAATAATATGAAGACAAAATAATTTCAATCTAATTAATAGTCTGCCACAACAAAATTCCAATTTTCATCCATGTATAAAAGCTCTGCAAGTATAAGACCCTTAATGTCCAAACACACACGAAGTACAATACACTAACCATAAAAGTTGCAGCATCCCAAACCACTATTTTCATGCTACCGAATTTTAGTTTCAAGAATTTCCTCTTTCAATAATTAAACATGTATGAACCATGTAATATGCATAAACATTCCTAAACAAAGTTGGACATTGCATCTCAAAACTGCAAGCGTAAATAATATGCAACATAAAAACTTTAATCCTTTTAAGACACAAGTCTTCTGCAGGCGATACCTGCAAAATATAAAAGCTGATTTTTTAAAGCTCAATCCCTTTTACACTTGAATCACAATTAATTTGTTTAAGCGTATCAAGGACATTGGATAACAAGATTAAAAAACTAAAATTGGGAACAATGATTCTTTGCACGCAGTGAATCAAATTTAAATCTAAAAAAGTAACACAAGAGATCTCACAAAATTAATTTGTATTGTTATCTTCAAACAAATCATAGTTATTCTTAAATATCTAATAATAAAACAATTCACAAATTATTCATTCAATAACTAACCTGATTTGATGAGACTGTTTATAATTAGCAATGATCAACCATTCTTCGTACTCAACTACCCATTAATCAAGAAACCATTTGATTGTCAGGCGTGGCTTCGTTGTTATTCCTTGAGAAAAGCCAATGGATATTTCACACTTGAAATTTCTCCAAGTAATTTGTCGTACGAATAGCAAGCGTCCTATTCACCCAATTCACGAAACTTCGGACCTTATCTAAACTCTAGAGTTGAAAAATCCGCCCGGAATTTCAATATTGGAAAATCCGCCCAAATAAATTCCCATCTTTTGGATAACACACTAGTAATTGCAGCTTTTTTCACATTCATAAAAGACAGAATGTGAATCACTAATGAATCCGGCAATTCGCTCAAACGATCAATCAACTCTTCTTCTCTTGCTTTTTTCATCGCCTGCTAATTTATTTAACAATTCAAAACTCAATTTACCTTGATCAAATCGAATTGTAGTATTCAGGAGTAGGTTGAACTCTTTTTAAACCCTTCTGGAAAAATAAAAAATCTCAAATCTCAAAACTATCGAATCACCTTCTTGATTTTTAAATCAAATATCACTTTTGTATACAGATAAAAAATTTGAATATTAGGTGATTGTAAATCCTTAAGATTATTGGAAAATATTAAAAAATCCAAATATCAAAATAAAACAAGGAAAATATAAAAATGAAGATCAAAGGAAAACCACTTGAGGCATGCTTGAAATGTACTGTCCTTAAGGATTTACATTTAGCAATCCCCCAGGATTCAACAAGTCTTCTAGGATAAACCTAGGATCAACCTAGGATCAGGAGCAACATAATAATAAACCCAGCAAAAAGAGAATAGAAGAAAGAAGGATTTACACAGCGTATGTTTTTCATCTGTTCTCAATAAACATTATATTATATATATATAAGTGTAAAAGAGATAAGTGGTGACTAATTCCACGCACAAAAATAGCTACAACAATTAAGTTGTTAGTCAAGACCAAGTAAATAGGAAAAATAAGTAAGAAGAATTGACTGAGAATTTTGGTTGAGAGAATCACTCGTGAGTTGAAAGACGGGGATTATATATGTTTGACTTGGTAAAATAAATCAAATATGATAAGTTTAAATCTAATAAAATATTTTATAAGTTTTTAATTATAAATCATTTTGAAATACAAATAATTTACAACAATCCCCACCTATTTCAAAATAATTTATAAAAACATTTATAAAGTCTCGAGGAAAAGATTTATAAAATGCAAAAATAAAATAAAAACAGTTGGGTATCACAGGACTATGTAATGCATCGAATCTGGTGTTTTTTGGACTATGAACCAGACCTAGAAGAGATAAGGTATAAATTACTAAGCATTGGTGAAGCATATAGCTTCTATGAACCAATAACTTATTGTTGTAACTTAAATTGCTTATCCATCACATTACATGTGTTTATTTTGTTGCTCAACGCAGTTGTACGCGAATAGGCCATGCGCGTGCCTGGTTATTCATGAGTGCTCTAGAGACTTAGCCACTGTCTCATAGGAGCGGCCCCACTCCACACCCATATAGGTGAGTTCATCAAAGTATATTCTGCAAATAATATACCACCCATAAGAGCTATGACTCATTAAAAGCTTTTAGCTTATCCTCCCAATTTGCAGTAAAGCACCACACTTATTTTAGAAATCATTTGCTTTAAAGCACTACACATTTAGGAAGGGATATAAATTAAGGTGCTAGCAGAACTAACAAGTGACTTGTTATTACCCATATGAACCTTATTCATGGGATCTCCAATCACAAAGGTTGAGTTCCTACCACTGTTAATTTTCAATTGGCTTGTCTCATTCCTCTTCAATTAAGACTAGTCAAATCATTTCGTCTTCTACCAGCTGGTTAACCATTTAATTTCGTACGAATATATCTATTTTACCATTGAAAGTTTTATTCTTACCAATGGTTATTGCATCTTAGCAATCACAAGGCATTGACAACAGAGTGTTCGTTTCTCATCAAATTGGAATGCAAGCTAAGCAATCTCTTAGCTTCATGGCCTCATTGCCAGATAATTTCAGAGCATAAAACTCTGACATCATAGTATATTTAATAATTATAGTTTGTGCATCAAATTCTCAATAATTTGTGCACACTCAAATTGAGTCACAAGATCACCATGATATCCAACCTTTCTACTTCAAGAGAAGTAAAATCACTAGATAACAAACTTAATCATATTCCTCATGTCACTCATATAAATCTCATAATCTAAATAGCCTTTTAAAAAATTCTTTAGACGTCCATTTGATGAATAAAATGTTTATAAACAAAAGATAATTTAATTAAATCTCAAATGGACAAAATTGTATACACTTGTGAAACAATGTCAAAATAATAAAAGTTTTGTTTTGGGGTAAAAATATTTTGAACATCCATTCACAACCAAATAGGTTTACAACCTGATGATAAATCATTTAAAAATCATGTTTCAAATTTGTTTAAAGACTGAATTTCAATAGAAAGAATCTTTCAAAAGTATTGGATCATTTGAAATAATATGATTTGAAAAATTTCGTGAATCCTTCTAAAACAAGGTAAATATAAAAAATCATTTGCAAAAATTCTTTTCACTCAATTAAATGATCAACTCTATTGTGGTGCATGAGAAATTAGCTCATCATTCAAAAGAATACAAGTACAAATAATACTATTTGTATCAACAATAGTATTAACACCCAACACATCACTTCTCAACATTAGGAAAATCAATAAACATGGAATCAAATATTTTAGAGTTGGACATCCTCACACCTCCAAATATTTTTTCAAGTTAGGTGGATAACACACATTTTGATAACACACACTATGGCATTCTATTTACAAATAATATGAAGACAAAATAATTTCAATCTAATTAATAGTCTGCCACAACAAAATTCCAATTTTCATCCATGTATAAAAGCTCTGCAAGTATAAGACCCTTAATGTCCAAACACACACGAAGTACAATACACTAACCATAAAAGTTGCAGCATCCCAAACCACTATTTTCATGCTACCGAATTTTAGTTTCAAGAATTTCCTCTTTCAATAATTAAACATGTATGAACCATGTAATATGCATAAACATTCCTAAACAAAGTTGGACATTGCATCTCAAAACTGCAAGCGTAAATAATATGCAACATAAAAACTTTAATCCTTTTAAGACACAAGTCTTCTGCAGGCGATACCTGCAAAATATAAAAGCTGATTTTTTAAAGCTCAATCCCTTTTACACTTGAATCACAATTAATTTGTTTAAGCGTATCAAGGACATTGGATAACAAGATTAAAAAACTAAAATTGGGAACAATGATTCTTTGCACGCAGTGAATCAAATTTAAATCTAAAAAAGTAACACAAGAGATCTCACAAAATTAATTTGTATTGTTATCTTCAAACAAATCATAGTTATTCTTAAATATCTAATAATAAAACAATTCACAAATTATTCATTCAATAACTAACCTGATTTGATGAGACTGTTTATAATTAGCAATGATCAACCATTCTTCGTACTCAACTACCCATTAACCAAGAAACCATTTGATTGTCAGGCGTGGCTTCGTTGTTATTCCTTGAGAAAAGCCAATGGATATTTCACACTTGAAATTTCTCCAAGTAATTTGTCGTACGAATAGCAAGCGTCCTATTCACCCAATTCACGAAACTTCGGACCTTATCTAAACTCTAGAGTTGAAAAATCCGCCCGGAATTTCAATATTGGAAAATCCGCCCAAATAAATTCCCATCTTTTGGATAACACACTAGTAATTGCAGCTTTTTTCACATTCATAAAAGACAGAATGTGAATCACTAATGAATCCGGCAATTCGCTCAAACGATCAATCAACTCTTCTTCTCTTGCTTTTTTCATCGCCTGCTAATTTATTTAACAATTCAAAACTCAATTTACCTTGATCAAATCGAATTGTAGTATTCAGGAGTAGGTTGAACTCTTTTTAAACCCTTCTGGAAAAATAAAAAATCTCAAATCTCAAAACTATCGAATCACCTTCTTGAGTTTTAAATCAAATATCACTTTTGTATACAGATAAAAAATTTGAATATTAGGTGATTGTAAATCCTTAAGATTATTGGAAAATATTAAAAAATCCAAATATCAAAATAAAACAAGGAAAATATAAAAATGAAGATCAAAGGAAAACCACTTGAGGCATGCTTGAAATGTACTGTCCTTAAGGATTTACTTTTAGCAATCCCCCAGGATTCAACAAGTCTTCTAGGATAAACCTAGGATCAACCTAGGATCAGGAGCAACATAATAATAAACCCAGCAAAAAGAGAATAGAAGAAAGAAAGATTTACACAGCGTATGTTTTTCATCTGTTCTCAATAAACATTATATTATATATATATAAGTGTAAAAGAGATAAGTGGTGACTAATTCCACGCACAAAAATAGCTACAACAATTAAGTTGTTAGTCAAGACCAAGTAAATAGGAAAAATGAATAAGAAGAATTGACTGAGAATTTTGGTTTAGAGAATCACTCGTGAGTTGAAAGACGGGGATTATATATGTTTGACTTGGTAAAATAAATAAAATATGATAAGTTTAAATCTAATAAAATATTTTATAAGTTTTTAGTTATAAATCATTTTAAAATACAAATAATTTATAACAGTTTAAGCAACTGTAGGAGATTCTGTCGAGGAGAAAACGGTCTTTTTGGTGTAATTCGACCAGTTTTCCGACATTCCCAGACGATGCAGCTTCGTAGAGGCTTTTTTCATCATCCATCTCTGTTTTATTTTTTCAGAGACAAGAATTCAGATTTCAGTAATTAGTCATTTTAATGAGAAATGTGTGGTTGACTTTGAGTTGACTTTGGATTATAGTATTAACTATTAAGGAAAGACTTGGTCGGAAGATTCCCGGGAGTATTGTTTTTTCTTTTTGCAAAGAAGATGAAGGGAGAGTGCTCGGAAACCACCTACTACAATAATTGAGGTGGTTAAGAAAGAAAGAAAAATATACTACGGTAAAATCATCTGAAAATACTTGGTATGTGACTTGTTACTTATACGAGGACATGCAAGTAAGTAATTGGGAATTTGTGTTCCACAATATCTGTCATTTTTGAGATGTTAAGTAATTGTATCCAATTTTACCATTTTCATTAATAATTTATAAGGAGATAGATTACGACCTTAAATGATTTATAACCTGTAAAAATGTATATTAGCCATTTTATACAAATAGTTATTAGTAATAAGTAATTTTCTTAGTTATGAAAAGGAAGGGAATATTTATTAGGAAAGAAATATTAAAACTACATCACAAGAAACACACATGCGTGAGACAGTCTTACATTAAGATGGAGCATAATATAAGCATTAACGTTTTAGCATTTTGAGATAAGTGAATATTAATTTTGTGTTTGATTGTACCCCGTCTCAAACGAGTTTTTATCCCATCACATACGAGCTTTTATCCCATCACAATAATGTGAGTAGAGTATGAATGCATTTATTTGTTCTTGTCCACTTGTTAAGTGATAAATTCCAATTTCCGTTCAAAGGGGGAAACTATATGTATATTGGAGGTGGATATTGATTTAAGGTGAGCCATACAATTGAAATATATGTTTTATAGCTTTTATGGAAACTAATACTCCTATGTACTTACATTTTTTATGGACCCTGTGACCATTAGCATGTGAATCAAGATTGAGACAAAAAACTAAATTGACCGTGAGACAAGAACTTAATCACTGATTTTAAATAATAATAATAATAATAACAAAGGAAAAGTCCAAATATTATAATGCATTAATTTGTCTTAAAATGACCTAAAACAAAATCAGCAGCACCTTTTAAACAAATCTTATGCACAGACACTCGGTTATACATACTCGCTGCTCTTTTTAACACAAAAAAAAGTGTAAAAACTAGTTAAAGGTCATAGTCCTATTTTTCATCCCACAATTTTTATGATCAAATTACCAGCACAGCTTCCTGTGCCTCTCTTAATCGTACATTCCTTCCTGCTCCCAAATATCTACCAGAAAATCTACCATTTCCTGCCAGTTTATAGTCAGAAAATATCAGCGATGAATCTGTATTTATTTAGACATGTACACAATGAACACAAATAAATAACTATAACTTACAGCAAGTGGTATAGGTTGTTGAAATGGCTTGTTGCAACTGAGCAAACTATCATAGGTTGCGTTCCAACTGCAAGGCCAACTCTTTTTAGAGGTTGATAATAGAGGAGTAACAAAACATAGAACACACAATGAAATAAGAACATCTAATATCCAGATTCGTCTAAGGTACTACTACGATGAAAGCAAGAGAAGTCATCCTCAAAAGTGATCAGACATTGAATTGCTCGTAAAAGTCTGATGTAAGTAAAAGATTTGAACTCATATTTTATTTTTCATGTGATTGTTTTCGATATAATTATACTCTTTACCTTGGTAAACAGTCAGAAAGTTAGCTAATTAAAGTTATCTGACCTTAACTTGGGCTCTGGCAGCTGTTTTGGCCCACTCTCGGGCTCTTTGTTCCCTTTCCATTTCTGTCTACTCTCGTTCCACAGAATAAGACCTAAAACCAGACATAATATTGTCACGTCCATAATCCGAAAGATGTAAAGAAGCATGGGTTTAAAGAAAAGAAAAGATGTAAGAAAATGAAAACCAGAAGGATAATGGACCTAGACCAGCAAAGATGAGAATTGCAGGCAACTTCACATAGAGTAATAACTACATACAAAGCACAGATAGATGTGCATATGATTTGAAACCAAGCGGCATAAAAATGATAAAATAACAAACAAAAAAAATGTAAGAACAGATCCAAATATATGCCTTCGGGGTAATATGCTTGGTCTGGAGAAGAATTGACCACCACGAAATCTTGACTTTGTTTTGTAATTTTTCCCCCCAAGAGAAGAGCACGAGTGTATTTAGCAATCTAAAGTGAGCTAAAACACCACAAAACAACATGCTAAACTATAAGTTAACCAGAGGGAGAGATATTTGCCATCAATCATGCAATTAAGTTTACCATGATTTACAAATTCAGATGGATTGCTCGAGCATACAGCACCATGGACATCCTGCGCTTGAGGAAGTGCGCTTGTAAATGAGATGCTTCCGCATGACTGCTTTGGAGCATTGTCCACCTCACAAGCACTGCTTGTCCCAAAATCTTCTGACAAGCTAGCTTGTGATTTTGTCAAAGCATGATTTTCCTGCCCTCTGAACGGATCATCAAGCGAGGAATTCAATTTTGGCCTAACATTACACCCAATACAACCACTGCTATGTTCCAAAACCACAATAAACGGTTTAAGAAATAAATTTATTCCACCATATACCACTACTGTACAGTTCAAATAGTTTCATAAAAGGCAAAAGGCGGTAATAAATAAACCTCCTCTATGTGAATCCTGAATTTGCAGATATGTTAGTTCACAAAGTGACAGAGGGCTGAGATTGACCGACGTCAAAGGTGACTCTCGTCTGTTTTCTAGTTGAGCAACCATAATAAACTTTCTAAAATCATCTTTGTTTTTTAACAACTATATGAACAACCACTAATTTGCTATTAGGAAGCCAATGTCCTATGTCAAGAAATTAGATATTAAGTGCGGGTGCAAGAATTGGAGAAACATCAGTCATTGTTTATGAAAATAGATTAACTTCAATTGCATTAAAATGAAACTTATGTTTTCTATAGCTGCAAGACACGTTGAACATCATTCAACAAAGACAAATTGTTACATAAACAGCCAAATCTTTATACAACTTCAATCATTTTCTCAAGTTTTCAAATTAAGCCCGCTAAGCACAGGAATAATTTAAAAAACCATGTGTACATAAACAAATCAAGATAGGCACATTTATCATCAAATCCTAATCCTTCATACAGTTTATCAAATCTTTGCCAGAACCAATCAACCAAATAAAAAACGTGAACAGTAACATCAATTTATGGTCGAATAATCAAAATTGAAACACCGGAAAATGCAGCAAACAATTCCCACCATTATATTCCAATAAAAAGCTAATTAAAGATGCCTTATGAACAAACCTAACAAAAACGAATTATATATATCTGATAAAAAAACCCAAATACGTACCCCATGCAGGCAACAATGTTAAGAACACAAGCTGCAATCGAACCGAACCGTATAAGGGATCCCAATGTTAACATTGATTGCACGAAATTTTGGTACAAATATAAGTTTCCTCAAAGCCCTGAAATTTTGTCAGATTTTTGACATTATAACCCGATATTTCCCAATTGAATCAACCGAAGCCGCAACTTAGATGAAATTCACCTGGAGAGAGAAAGACATTTGCAATTCTCCCTCTGTGTGTCTCTTCGCCTTTCTGAAATCAATAACTTTGTTCAGTGAGATTGGATTTCGGATAAGAGGTTTCTTTCTACGTTTTTTTTCCCTTTCCTTTTTGCCCTTTTTTTGAAACGTTTCTTCTACGATTATTTATTCTAAAGTATTACTGTTCGTCTGCCACTTAAATGCTACCCTGAAAAATGTTTCCAAAATAAAAAATGCTATCCTCAAAATAAATAAAACAGTATTTTCAAATTGATTTAAATTAAAATGTTTTCTATAATATGTTTTCACGTTGATTTAAATTAATTTAAGAACACATGACTGTGTTTTCACGTTGGGATTCAAATCCTAATTGACTGATTCTATAATAAAAAAATTATTCACAATTTCACATAACAAAATCGTAAATATTGAACTTTAAAAAAAAAAAAAATCATTTGTGTGTACTAGGCGAGGTAAAAACCATTTTGTTTGATGGGATATGTCTACCTTATGGACTAAACTATTTTTGCCTTTTGGGAGTGTATTATATTTTGTGTATATTAATATCTATCTCTTTACATGTATGGTTGTGAGAGAAAAAAAATGTTGGTGTATAATATAAGTAATAGAATATGACTTAGACAAAAACTCGTATAAATAAAAATATGATGAGTGTGAAATATAATTTCATCATAATAAAAATATTACAGAGTGATTCACAATTTTTTATGTAATAATTCTAGTGTTGAATTTGTTAATTCATATTTTTAAACGTTTAAATTATAAATAAAAAAATTAAACATTGATGCAAGTCATGCAACAATGGAAGCAAGAAATTATTGCACGGATTCACACACAGAGGCTAAAGATTCTTCTGTTGACCAAGAGACAAAACCAATCATTTTTATATCTAATTGCAAACAAACAAACAAACAAACAAAAGAAAGAAAACCTTTTATATCCTCAACTTTACAACTCAATTTTTAAGGAAAAATAAAAAACGGTAAAACATTATTATTTGATAACTGAAATCAGATCCAATCAATGAGTACTGATGCTTGATAATTCCATAGATTTGCAGGTTTCCATTAAGTTCAACATCTGCAAATTTTAACTCTCTTCTTTTTCTTCTGTGTCTCTCTTTTCATGCTACCTGCTAGTTCAAATCAAACATCAATGAGATTGAAGTAAACAAGAAAGAAACTCCCTCTCTTTACCTCTCTATCTCACCTGAATATAAACAAGATTTAAGCACTTGGTTTTAATCAGAATTGGAATCTTGATTGTGTGAGGAAAATAAACATCTGTCCCTGAAAAGATCAAATAGAATTAATATGGGTGCATTTAAGTAGAATTCACTTTATAAGAATGATTTAAATTGGTCAAACATAATCCACATCCTAAATTGAGATCATATTATATCATACTTATGGAGTACCTTAGGTAGTAAGGATGGGAGGGAGGTAATCCGAGGTGGCGCCAAGAACTCGAGCTTGTGTATCAGGAAAGAACTCGTGCCCTGGCAGCTCGGTGACGACTCCTTCGCTGCTGACCCCGATCGGGTATCTTAGCAAGTGACCGGGCAAGTCCCTTTCCAGCTCTTCACTCGCGAACAGATCCCAATACTTATTGGCTATCTCGTTCACTTTTCTTATGCATTCCTCGTTTTGGGGTCGTTGGAATGTGTCATCGAGCATGCCAAGATGCTCGTACCATAACGCCATTCTGAAGCCGTGGACTTGACCCCTGGCCGGCTTTCTTGCTGATGCCAAATGATGCGGTTGATACGCTCCCATCGCTATCTCAGAATCACGAGCACCGTCCATTGATCGTTGGTTGATGTTCGCCGATCCCACTATAATGTACTCATCATCAACTACAACACATAACAAAAATGCTTATCATCATGAAGGAATGTAGTTTCACATGTTTATGGTTAAATTACCAAAATACCCCCTCGAGATTAGTCCAAATCACCAAATGTTAGGGGTTCTTTTGGTAATTTTCGAGTCGTTGCTTACCAATCATCATCTTGGAATGAACATATATCATGAATCGTCGGTGTTGCTGAGCATGCTCATAACCTGAATCGGGTTCAGGTTGTTCAGAAGGCTCGTACTCCCCGCTCTTCTTCACTTCCCGATTACCTATACAAAAAAAACGTCAAGTAATTCCTAGGATCGTCCTCAATGTCCTTAGCTCGAAGGGCCTTAACGATGTCCTTATACATCATCTCCATCGTTCGTCTCTGCCAATCTAAGATAGCCTGAACGGAGGCGCTCTCTGGAATCCCTTCGGGCCACATGGGGACAATAACGTACACCCTGAACTTTTCTCCAGCCTCGATCTTACTAACAATCTTCAACGAAAGTTCTTTAGGAATGAGATGTAAAGCTCCGATCTCCTCGACTTGAATATCGTCACCTTGCCAACCGAAAGATGATCCTAGAAAATACTGATTCTCGATGTAGATGAAATTCTTAGCTCGTCGTATTGCATGAATATACGCGTCCTGGATGCTCCGATCGACGATGTTGTCCTTACCGCTAACAAGCCCAGCATTCGCTGCCTCTTCGGGAGTTTCGGGGAATCCAAACGCGGCCCCACCATCAATAGACCGGAATAGCTGAACGTTCCATGTTTCTTGATCATCGGGGTACATAACCGGAGACGGGGGAATGATGATGTCATCAAGCTCCCTTATTTTGAGTAGTAAGTCCTTCCCACCTTGCTTCCTCCATCTCTGCTCGAAATTGAAAAGAACGTCCCACGCAATTGGGCCCTCCAAATGGGAATGGATATCGTGCCAAGGCTCCCTCGGCCCGCCTTTCGTGATGTCAGCCCCCGTGTAATTAGGCTGATGAAAATCGTCGTGATGAGCTGTATCCAACGTCCTGAAAAGAGAATGGAAAGGCGTGTCGTATCTGCCGTCACAAAGATCTAGACCCCCGACGAAGCTCATGATCCGTCTCTTGTCAGATCCTCCGCCCGGGAGTTCGGTATCCACCACAATAATCTTCTGATGATGAGTGAACATCGTTGAAATCTGCAAATTTTGCACCATGCTTCCGCCATCGTCCGGATTCCGAGGGCACAGAACACAATTCACATCCGTCCCTTGGAAGTATTGTTCGGTTTCTTCGTCGTGAGTCGCCATCAGACCGTCTTTTTTCAAAAGATTAACCGAAGTTCTATCGTCCCAAACGAGCATGAGAACTCGAACACCATCACTCGCTTTCTTCTTAAGTAGCTCACCCAGGGTCGTATCGCCTCCCGGTTTCTCCCGCCTAGAGTCCCGTATCAGCGTGACCTCCGTATAAACGGACCACCCCGTGATGTAAATCAAGTGTTTAGCATTGGTTATCGCGTCGAAAACGTCTTCCCAACATCGGTGAGGCTCGTAGTTCTTCCCTCCAGACAACGGGATCTTAGGGATAAATTTGTCCGGGATATGCGCGTCTTGAAACAACGAGACACGACACCCCGTTCTTTGCGTGAAGAATGTATAAGGAACTCCGGGGTAATTCGAACTTTTAATCCCACGGTTAAAATTACGATCTCTAGTAACATCGAAGAACTGTAACTGGACATGGATTTTAGAACCTTGGCTGATGGGATTCTTGTCTTCATCTAAGATCTCTACCCATCTATCGACTTCATCGCCTTCCAAGAGATCATCAACGGGCACATAAGCTCGTCCAATTAGAGTTGCACCAATACCGTTGGCGTCTTTAACAGTGAATATCACATTCGATGCTGCATGTGCACAGTAAATGTGAAAAGATTCGGACCACTTAGGGTTGTTGGGCTCGTTTTCAATCATTCTAGTTCTTCCAACTCTCGCCTTCTCTAAATCAACAGTAGCATATAGTTGGGGACCCCCGCCTCCTAAACCAACACTCTCCCCTATGTTCTCCATAAGCTACAAAACGACGAGTGAACATCGATTATATCACTTAAAATGCATTAACTTATCCCAAAAGAATATCAACATGTTTGTGTGCATATAATTAAAATGATTTTTCTTTATCCCCATTATATTGTTGATTGTTGATCCATCTCATAACTTATTTTACAGATTCTCTACCAAGATTCTTGACTTTTAAACATCCAAGAAAATGACAAATTCATTCAAATTCTGCAACAATATATCACGATTACACCAGAAACACCATTCGAGCAATCAAATTGTATGAATTCACTCTGCTATCACTCATATTTCAACATTCACAAGTGAACAAATGTCAAAATTTCCTAGTGTAATGAAATCAATCCAAGATTCTTCCAATGCTTAGAGACAATTTCAAACTGCAACAAGATCACCAAGAACATAAACATTCATCTACATCCCACATAAACAAAATTGAATCTTTAACAACACCAAAAAATCAACCATCACAATTCAAGATATTATAACACTAAAACAACAAGATTAAAGGGCTTTATAGGTGATACAGAGCTTAGCTCTGGCTTGAAATTGGCTCCGCTAGTGAATGGTGGGTTCTGGTCCCCAAATTCGGTTTTTATACCGGATATCGACTTATCATAAAAATAAAGGGCTTTACAGGCCACACAAAAATCCACATAATCCTATTTCAAACAACTACAAAATTTCTTGATACCACTAATCAAACTAAAAATTAAAACCATACCTTGCCAAGAAAATTCCCACCGCCTTCACCCTGCAACCTATCCACTTCATAGATGGTCACATGTAAAGTCCCATGAAGCAATACCTCAGACATTGTGTTTCACCTGTGTAAAAAATAAAAATCACTAGATTTAATTAATATCTTTTAGCACACATGCAACCTTTGTGGCAAGAAGGACAAATTTAAAGGGCAAAAGGGCTACAAAATGAATTTTTTGTTTAAGGGGTGTTTACAATATAGAACAGAGGATAAGGGGTTATGAAGATAGAATGATTAATGCGATCCGATTTTGTTGTGTAGAGAGAAAAGAGTGGGACACTGATCCTAGAAAATAGTTTTTATTGTTTATGTCGCTTTTTTTTTTTTACAAGACCGATGTTCACGCGGCAACTAATTGGAGGAAAAAAAATTACATAGCTCTCATTATTTTCATTTGATTTTGGATATAATTAAGCATTATTGTGGCTAACTTCAAATTTGTCGAATTTTTTATTTGGAATGTCTTCGACAAGTAATCATTTTACTAATATAATACTAATTGACTACGAAATATTCTAAAATTATTTTTAAAAAAATTAATAAAAATAATTTCGTTATTTTTATAATAAGTATGGTCTACGATTTGTCTACAAATATTCTAATCATACCTAGATATCATCAATCTTCAAATTACTAATTAACTAACAAATTGTCTACAAATAAATGAATTATATCCACATAGGTGATTTATTTGTAGGTAATTTGAGAAATTGACATCTCTAGGTCTAGCTACGTGATTAGAAAAATATGTAGACACTCGTAAACAATCATCTAAATTTTTGAACGAAATTATTTTTGTTAGAAATTTTTTGACCATTTTGGAAAATTAATTTCGCATTCAATTAATTATTTTCTAATAGTGCACTTTAATATATATATATATATATATATATTAATATATGGTTTAAAATATTTTTAAATGAGTAGTATTTCTGTATTCAAACGGATCTTAGCCTTTTTTAATATAATAATTTTAAGTGCATTTTTATAAAACGCAAATAAAAAAGCATTCTAGTTATGAAATTATTAAAATCTCAGAAGTCCACATACCCCTTTGTCACGGAATTTCCTAAAAGAAACAAGAGGCAAAAGAAAATAGGGAAATCGAAAATCTTTTGGGTCTTTAATCTAGTAAATCTCAGAACATCATTCCTACGGATGACGATCTTAATTGTGCATTATGTGGGGCTGTTGTTGAAAACTCTCAACATTTATTGTTCGAGTGCAGCTTTGCTACAAAAATTTGGTTCCCCACAATGAACCAATCCCACACTTCTTACAGCATTTATCGATACTTGGCTCACAAAAACAGGATAAAATTAGTTCGATAATTTGGACAGGAGTTATTTGGGCAATTTGGAATTCCAGAAATTAAAGAATCTTTGAGAACGTGATACCGGACCCGAAGAAAGTGTTTGAAGAAATCAAGGCAAGAACTTGGCCATCGGTGACGACAAAAGGAACGAAAGTAAGTCATTTTTCATTTTCGAATTGGCGATTAAATCCTAAATTTGAGTTATAGTATCTTGTGCTTTGTGTGAATTGTAACGAAATCTGAGATATTGGGCTAGGCGTACTTTTACTCATCGTATTCTCATTATTGTAAGGGCGGGAGTGTCCCTTGTACTCCATATTGATTTAAAAATCAATATATATTTTTTTGGCTGCTCAAAAAAAATCACACGTTACTCTATCACGAGTTATTAGATGGTGGAGTTGAAATGGCATCGTTTTATCTGCATTCATATGCTTGATTTTTCAATCCATTGTCATTCTTACAAGAATAACTCTATAGTGAAATATTGTTGATAGTATGAAATTTATACCACTATACTTATAAATTAATATTATTATAGTTATCAATTGATATAATTATACTTATAAACTGAGATAATAATATTAAATATTATAGGTGTTAGTTTATAAGAATAGTGATATCGCTTTATAAATGTAATGTAATGAGTTTCATACTGATGAACAAGTTTTACAGGAAAATTTGTGTTCTTACAATGTGTGTCAAGTACTTATAAGTCGAGAATTGATAACTAGCTAGCAAGTATTAGTATATAGCAATGATGCAGAAATGCGCCTAGGCGCCGGTCGGTCGCTGCGATTTTTACAAAATTGGCCGTTCTGGGCGTTTTCACGTCTAGGCGGACAAGGCGGCTGGACGCCTAGGCGGTCAATTTTTATTATTATTATTATTTTTATTAAAAACAGTACTTTTGAGTTCTTATTTTGTAATTATGACTATGATTTTATGTTAATTGTTGTGATATTTTATTTTTCATGTTGAAAATTTCAAAGTAAAATTTATATTTGAAAAAAAAAAAATTCTAAACGGCCAAGAAACGCCCGCCTGACGCCTACCGATTTCTGCACCCTTCGGTATATAGTATATACAACTCATAAGGTATCCCTTAATACTCTTTACGTGATTCAGTAAATCGATCACAACAATTGCCATTTATAATTCAAAATCCAAATTAATCTAGAATAAGTACATCTATAAAATGTATACATGCAACATTAATTAAACTTGCTACAAAAAGGTCGACATAAGTAAATATTAAATAGTTCCTCGTTATTGTTACCTAAATCAAAAGTTCCGAAAGTCATTAGCGTACATTTATTTTTACTCCTATTTAGAAAAACCTAATTAATGTATTCCAATTATTAAGCCTATTCACTCTTTTTATTTAAGGTCTATAAATACTGCATTTAGATTGAAGAATTATAAAGTTGCGAGAACAGTACCATGTTTTATTTTTCTTATGAAGTACAAAGTAAATTATGTATACAAACTGTACATTAACTCTAACCTAAATTTGCATTTAGATTTTTTTTTTCGAACCCAAATTTGCATTTAGATTGAAGAATTTGAAAATCAATTTTGATTTTTGACTTAATAAATTGTCTAAAAGAGTTGGCCGCCAGACTCATTTTGAAAATTTTATGAACTTAAGTTTTATTTAATTTTAATCCTTCAATTTGTAAATATTTAATCAAAAAGGCGATCTACATATGAGTGAGTCTCATGTGCAAGATCAGCACCGTCAAGACTCATATTCATAGTGCATTTTAAGCGTGCAATTATATAAAAGCGAAACGTGCAACTATTCCAAATGAAGCATGCAAATATGTTCTCATATTAACATTTGCACTTTTTCTCGTGTAAATAAGTCGCACTTTTCAAAGATAATACAAAAGTAAACGCGTGCAACTATTCAAAGCGAAGCATGCAACTATGTTCCCATATTATTAGCTTGATTTGCACTTTTACGTATAAATAAGTCGACTTTTCAAAGATAACAAGTTGCACGCTTCTTAAAATGCACTATGAATGAGTCAAGACACCTTGGGATCATCAAGACCTAGCCTCTATATATATACTTTTTTTAAAGCCACATATATGAGTTAAAAAAATGCCTCTAAATAATAATAACATTTTTCAAAATAGATTTTTTTTAAAAGTATTATTAGGTGTTGGAAAGTGCACTTCAATATTATTAATTCACCTAAACCCAAACGCTTTAACATTCAGATATCGTCAAATGACGCATTTAAGTTTTTAATTAATTCCATTTTTTTATTTTGAATTTATTGTACGTAATAGTTCTACTTAAGGCGTCTCCAGCAACACACTATTTCATTTTCGTTCACTAACAACACCACTACTTAATTTACTATTTTTTAAATAATGAAATACTAGTGTTGTACTGTTCATCGCACAATTATTATTTTTCTGAGGGAGCATCCATAATTTAAAGGTAATTAATACTTACATTACATGTTAAAAAAAGTTTTTCTATTAAAATTAATTCCTGTAATTATAATCTATTGAAAATTGATCATGCTCTTTTTATTTCTCTTTTACATTTATTTCACTCAATTTAACCTGAATGCATATATGTATATAACAATTCAATATCATACCAATTATAATTCCAATATACATTAAAATTTTAAATATGTAAAAATATGCTTATAAATAAATATATTTCGGTTTGCAGTAAATTCTTCACAAAAAATATCGGACAAGTCTTAAACTACTATATTTGTACAAGCTGTTACACAATGTTTATTAATTTTTGTACAAGTTCATAAAAATACATCACAATAAAATAAAATACGATAACAATAAAATTGCACGGGCTTAAAAAGAGTAATTATTATTTCCCCCTAAACTAAAAATAGGCATATTATTGAGGACCACTCCTCCAGTCCTCCCAAAAGTGCCTGTCTACTCTTTTATACCCGACCACCATCATGCAATTTCTTCACTCCTATAAATTTTACTGCAAATGTATATATCTCCACTCACTTCTTTCTCATTCCAATTTGCATGAACCTTTCTCTCACATTTCTCTTCTTTTATACCCCACAAATCAACAATTCTCAAATCTGGTCATTCTAATTAACACGAAAAGAAATAATCATGGTTCATAACAAAAAATTCAGAGGTGTGCGGCAGCGTAACTGGGGCTCCTGGGTGGCGGAGATCCGCCACCCTTTGCTGTAAGTTCCATTAATTTCTTGAATTTGTAGTCGTAAGATTTTATGAATTCATCATATTTTTGTGTTAGAGAAATAATATAAATTAATTAATTTATAAAATTCTTTTATGTATTAGAGCTTGTGCCTATTTTCAGGCAACTCTGGTAGCATGAAATAATTTCTTTTTATCTAGAGGCGTGAAATTAATTAATTTATGTTACTATTTTAGTAATTTTGAGTTCGAGGATGAGGGCTGTGAAATAATTTTGCCTTATTTAGAATTTTGAATTTATAGAGGGGTTGGTGAAATTAATTTATTTATATTAATTTTTTTTATAATTTTGGCGCAGGAAGAGGAGGGTGTGGCTGGGGACATTTGAGACGGCGGAGGAGGCGGCGAGGGCGTATGACGAGGCGGCGGTTCTGATAAGCGGCAGAAACGCAAAAACGAATTTTCCAGTTTTGGGTGGCGAAGAGGGTGGTGGCGATATTTTTCCGCCGCCGCCGCCGTCTTTCTCTTCCGTTCTGAACGAGAAGCTCCGGAGATGCTGCAAATCGCCGTCAGCTTCGGTCACGTGCCTTAGACTGGACACGGAGAGCTCCCATATTGGAGTGTGGCAGAAAGGGACCGGGTCGGAGTCCGATTCCAGCTGGGTCATGACTATTGAGCTCGGAAAGAAGAGAGCGGCGGCGGAGGAGCGTGAAAAGGTGGCATATATGGAGGTGGAGGAGACCGAGACGGCGGCGATCGGAGAAGAGAGGGATAAAGAGGAGAAGAAGATTGTGTTGGAGATGATTGAAGAACTTATGAATTAATTAACATGGATTTGTTACGTACATGTATCAAAAATATTTTGAAGGGATTTACTTCATTATTTAAGCCATTATTTTTTTATAATTCTGTATTAATTAGTAAGTTGTTCCAACATTTATTTGTTTTATAAATCCTCTAAATTATAAAGCATCTAACATTTATTTTATGAGTTAGCGATAAATGGCGACTCTAATTTCTAGTCAATTGGTCAAAAGAGTTACTCTCTCCGTCGTAGGATTATTGCAACATAAAAAATGGACAGCAAACCAAATAAAATGGATTTTAGTGGGTTTGAGTGGAATAAAATAAGGGTATTGTGAGTGTATTAATATTATGTTTGTTTCCATTTTGGGAGTATTGCGGTAATGTTGAGACGTTCAAATAAGACAAGTGTTGCAGTAATCACGTGACGGAGAGAGTATTTCGTAATTACTTTTTCTTTAACTCGATTCATTTTAATAATTTAAATAAATATTTAGAGAGTTCACATTTTTTTCCGTATGATGACACCTAATTATTCCACTCGTGTTTGGGCCTTTGGCCCATTCATTTTTCGGGCGACTAAAGCCTAAAACGCCACTAACAATAGAAATCGCAGTATTATGGAACAGCGCTTTCTCTGCAAATTTCGCAGAAAAGGGCAAAAACAACTTGCTTGACGAGAGATTCCGGTGGAAACGAAAATGTTGCTCGCAGTGTTGATCGCCAATTCCGAAGGCAATATTCTTGTTGAACGGTAATTCTGTTTTAAATATAATGAAAAAAAATCACTGATTTTCTACCATTATCTGTGCTAGATGGTTATTTTTTCCAGTCGTATTTTGCCGCAATCTGATCTGGGCTGTATGCCTTTGCATCGTGTTTCAGTTCGATTCTGGAACGTGTAGCTTGAATCTTACATAATTAAATTAAGGCGCGTTTAGATTTGTAGGCTATGCTTTTATAATATGTGATCAGTTACAGAGTTTTGTAGTCTTCTTAAGATCGGAATATTAAGGAATAAAACTATTTCTGAAATTTCCCTTAGTTTGTAAAATGCTTGAAGAGTTTAACTCAGCTTTATTATTATCAATTAAGGGATTAAAGTTGACATGCCTGAGATCAATACAAATTTCATTAGAATGTTGTAATTAGAGAAAAATAGGAGAAAGGGTTTCATGATTAAAGGTTATGTCATCTTTTTTTTTTACTTTTGAAATTTATTTGGTTCTTGTATGTTAGTTTCAATGGAGTTCCAGCTGAGGAACGTTTACATTGGAGATCTTTCTTAGTGAAATTGGGAGCAGAAAATCTTAAAGGAGTCAAAAATGAGGAGCTTCTGGTTGCTAGCCACAAGTATGTGATTACTTTTTATCAATCTTTTAGCTCGTACTTTTGAATTGAATATTTCGTGCTTATGCATTTTCGGTACAAGTTTATTATCAAACTTGGCTTCAGATGTTAAAATGCTCACACACTCAAATGAGAAATTAATGTGAAATTGTAGCTCTTGCTAATTTACAATCTTTCATATATGTTGATAAGCTACGGTGTCTTTGGTGGTATTTTATTTTATCAAAATAGCATAAGGTGAGTACTATAAGAGAAGTCGTGTTTTGTAATTGCAGAAGAAGGAAAAGCTGCCTTGGATATGACCTTTTCTTTAGTTTATCACACTGCTACTGTGCTACAATAGTTACACCACTGTTTCTTTTCCACGCTAGAATTTAACTGAAGCTTGTAACCTTTGATCATTGTTTTTTGAAATTCGACATTATTTATGAAGATGGGAGTTTAAATGTTGATATTATGCTTACGGACGAGGTGGATTGGACCCACTGGCTTTCCTTATCTGAATGAAATCACTGTAGTTGATATCGTTTGCTTTTGCGTATGAAGCTGTAGATTAAATGCATAAGTAAGAAAATACCTCTGAATATTACTATCGTTGCTTCTTACTTGAATCATCTCTCACTAATTACATGCGTGAATGTTTTGCTGTGCAGGTCAGTGTATGTTGTGTACACAGCTCTAGGGGATGTCAGTATATTCGTTGTTGGCAAGGACGAGTATGATGAACTTGCATGTAAGTAGAACACTCAACTTCTCTATATCAATACAGGACAGACAATTATAAATACAATCAACACAATAGGAGTGCTCTGTGTGTGTGTGTGTTTTGGTGATGAAACTCGCATTTCCTGAAGATCACATATGAAAATGTCAGCACTAACATCCTATAATGTGGAATGATCAGTCTCCATGAATTATTTTTACACAGGTTTGAGCGAGTTTAATATATCCATTTCTTAACCCTTTTATCTTGATATCGTTTTATTCTTCATCTAGTGTCGGAAGCTATCTTCGTCATAACCTCAGCCCTGAAGGACGTATGTGGAAAACCTCCAAGTGAACGTCTATTCCTCGACAAATATGGAAAGATATGCTTGTGTCTGGATGAGATCGTCTGGAAGGTGAAAATATCTCAACTTCAATTCATGATATTCAATTCGCTTTTACAAATAAATAAGCTCCATTCTGACATTACAGTTTTGCTTATGCGCTTTCTTCTTTGAAGGGTCTGTTGGAGAACACGGACAAAGATCGAATCAAGAGACTCATACGGTTGAAACCACCAACCGACTTCTGATCAGTCGAAAACTTGCAATACTGTGCCAAGTCCACATTCATGAATTATTTTGATTGCATTGAGATTCTAAATGTTGTGATTATCGCCCTTCTTGAGTTTTTTGTTCCGACTCTATTAGTATGCTGCTTATACTGAACTCTCATGCCATTAGATTGTCTGATACGAGTTTTTGTCTTATAATCTATGTATCAAAACTTTAGTTTGTTGAAGAAGAGATCTGCATTTAGCGCATGCCTTATGCTTCTACTTAAAATAATTGTGGCCTCAGAGCTCTATAGTTAACAATCTACTTTAATTTTTACATCCTACATTTTGCCCAAATTTTTACTTTTATTTATCCGCGCACACCACTTAATATGAGAAGTTCTTGCAAGTAATATACTCTTGAAATATATTTCCAAAAAAAGATGAAAATTAATTTAAATTAAAAATCAATATTTCTTTTTTCCTCTATGAAAATTTAAATTATTTTATTTCAACTCGAGCCCAAACAAGTATTAATATATGAGTAAGTTTTCGGTGGAGAACTCGTTCATTTATATTATTACACTTATAAATTAATATTATTACATTTATTAATTAATATCATTATTTTTATAAATTAATACCAATAGCATAAAGTTTCACATGAGAGCTCGTGTGCATACGACTATATAATTTATAATACGATAATTGCTTTGTGATGCTTACATAATATCTTGTCATGCATTTTGCCCCCATTAAACAAAAGCTTTGCGATTTTTCAATTGTTCATTAAATGAATGATAAATTTTAGATTTTTTTTCGGAAACAAAGAAACTCTTATAACTTAAATGCAAAAACAATAAATATTGAGAATGTCATCCGCATAACTCGTTCTTCTTCCTTTTTTCTTTAGAACCGCTAGTTCTTTTTTTTGAAAGTATCGAGTAGATGACATTTATAGTAATTAGATAAATGTATATCAATATGTATTTTTACCGATCAAAAAATAAATAAATTAATATGTACTTTGAATAAAATTAGATGGAATTTATAGTAATTAGATATATATATATTCTAATAGGAGTATATATTTTTTAATAATAAAAAAAAATTAGATGGTATTTGTAATTTTAATATTTTTTTTGTTAGGAGGAGAATTTTTCACTATTTACACTGCGCTAAAGTACCGCCTTCTCCCTCTCTCATAAAACCCAGATCTCACTAGGGTTTATCTCTCAATCACCAGCACTCTCTCCTCAAATCTCGCGCAGTTAAGCTCAAGGTACGAATCCAAACACCGCTGAAGAATTTCATTTTTTTGTAGGAATTAAATTTTACAAAGTGTTCATTTGTGCTGAAATTTGGAGGTGTTTGTTTTTGTTACAGGAAAATGGGTGAAGTAAAGGACAACGAAGTGTACGAGGAGGAGCTTCTCGATTACGAGGAAGAGGATGAGAAAGCCCCTGACTCCGCCAACGGCAAGGCCGGCACCGAGGCGGTCAAGAAGTAAGTTTTCGTGCTAATTCGAAATTTGAATTCTGTTTGGACGAACGAAAGCAATTTTAGATTGCCTGTAAATGTATAAATTTCATTTTTTAAAATCAGAATTAGTAGGATTGGGTTACTGGGAAGTTCGATTTATATGTTGAGTCGAGTTAAATATGTGGTTAGCAGAAAATTTCCAAATTATGATGTACTTTTTGAATATGTGTTTGACGTGTTCTATGAGTGAAATGGTAAATTTGTAGAATTAATGTATCAATTAGTCAATTGAGATTTTGCTTTTGTAGCTGAATTGTGGAAAAGCGACTTTTAGGGTTTGTATCTTTGTGAGCAATTATGCTTTATTTTATGGTTCAAGCAGTCTTATCTCTGTAAGAGATCAATTTAGACGTCCTCTCCTCGTGGTTTCTGCTTATATATGAATACATCCACAATGAGCTATCAGCTTGGGTTGGGGTTGGGTAACTGCTCTATTGTTTGTTCATGCCATGTATACACTAAATGAACTGCAGTGTTATGATACTGAAATTGATATTGAGGCTTCCTTGCACTGGCTTATTCTGTTATCATACATGTCAATTCAGGGGATATGTTGGGATTCACAGTTCGGGGTTCAGAGATTTCTTACTGAAGCCGGAGCTTCTTCGAGCTATTGTTGATTCTGGATTTGAGCATCCTTCTGAAGGTAGAACTCAATTTCTGTTGTTTAAAGTTTGTAAATAATTTTGAATAGAAGTGAATTAGCAAGACCTTGGTTAGCTTCATGCACTCTTCTGATTGCTTTGCTCAGTTTTGTTCATAATCTTGACATATTTTAGGAGGCTGTCTAGCTGCTAGACACTGCTAGTCTGAGACTCTGAGGTGGAAATGCCTCTGCTCGGTTGAAAAGTCATTATACCTCCTTTGTGGCAAAAACATTAAAATTTTATTTTAATACATCTAGCTCAAGAAACTAACTTTTGCCTGGGCTAGAGTAGTACTAGGATGAGTGACCCCCTGGGAAGTCCTTGTTTGCACCCCTTCAGCGGCTCAGCCTACCCCAATTATTTGGGATTAGAGGCTCGGTTTGTTTGTTTATATTTTTTAAATCAAGATGACACCGTTTTGGAAAGATTAGAGTTAAAAAGTAAATACAATCTGATGAAAACTTACTATAATTTGATGTACAATTAGAGTTCCAAATAATAAAAAAGATTATGTATATGTTCTAAACAAAGCCTTAAAGTGAGCTTGAATTCTCTGGTTGTCTTCAACTTATATAAAAAGATATAAATGTAGGAGTTAAGATGTCAAAATTAGGAATTAAAAATAACTTAGATAATTATTTCAAGCTTGCATTAGAATCTGTTGAATTGGTTTTCAATCGCAATTTGTTTGTTATTCCACTTTGTGGTTTTCCTTTCTTCGGTTCATAGCAGTTCTGCACAAGACAATCTAGTTAGCTGGGTATGTTATATTAGTGTATACACGTTTTTGTATCTTAATTGCTTACAGATTTCTCTGTTTTTTATGTTATGTGGGCTTGTCTCTTGATGATCATTTCAGTAATTGACCCACAGTATTCTTTTTTGTGCATATTTCTTATACTTTCTCGCCTATTGATACATGTTTCTTTTACTTTCTTTCAGGTAATATTTATCCCAGTGTCTTGATTTCAATCCAAAAAATTGGTCTAGTAAACCTTTCAAATAAAAGAAACTCGAAGAACGTTTTTACTTATTGAGGATTCTTCCGACTGGAATTTTCTTTGTACTTTTCATCAGTTCAACACGAGTGTATACCTCAAGCTATCTTGGGAATGGATGTTATTTGTCAAGCAAAATCTGGTATGGGGAAGACTGCTGTTTTTGTTCTATCTACCCTGCAACAAATTGAGCCTGTTTCTGGCCAAGTGGCTGCCCTTGTCCTCTGCCATACCAGAGAATTAGCATATCAGGTATGCCTGTCTAGTGCATGTTCATTCGGTTTTAATAAATAATTAAATATTTAGTTATCTCCATTAGTCTTGTATGCCAAGTTTTGACTAATATACTTGATAAAATTTATATTTCTATCCCTAGTATGCGATCAACTTACTGAAATTTAATCTTTTCTTGGCAGATTTGCAACGAGTTTGAGCGGTTTAGTACCTACTTGCCCGATGTTAAAGTTGCAGTGTTCTACGGTGGTGTAAACATTAAGATCCACAAGGATTTATTGAAGAATGAATGCCCCCATATTGTTGTAGGAACACCTGGTAGAATATTGGCTCTTGGCAGAGAGAAAGAACTTGGACTGAAAAATGTGAGGCACTTTATTCTCGACGAGTGTGATAAGATGCTCGAGTCACTTGGTATGTTTCTTTTCTGTTGAGCGCTAGTGTAATGTTTTCACAATAAATGTGAAATTAGATTTAAATTTTGACTTCTTTCAGACATGAGAAGGGATGTCCAAGTGATTTTCAAGATGACCCCTCACGATAAGCAAGTGATGATGTTCTCAGCTACTCTCAGTAAGGAGATTCGACCAATTTGCAAGAAGTTCATGCAAGATGTAAATTTCTGCAACTATCACTTCTCTTCATGAAGTATTTACATCAATATTTGACAGTGATCATTCTTGTTTTGTAGCCGATGGAAATTTATGTGGATGATGAAGCCAAATTGACTCTTCATGGGCTTGTACAGGTACACATATGATTTGTTTGGTGATGGATGGATTATTTTACATTTTCTGTAAATGAGCATTTTGTTTTATAATTTTCACTTGTCTTGGCAGCATTACATCAAGCTAACGGACCTGGAGAAAAACCGGAAATTAAATGACCTACTTGACGCCCTGGACTTTAACCAGGTCGTCATTTTTGTTAAGAGTGTTGGCCGAGCAGCCGAACTGAATAAGTTGCTTGTAGAATGCAACTTCCCATCTATATGCATCCATTCTGGAATGTCCCAGGAAGAGAGGTATTTATATTTTAATATTTTTTGAAATTAAAGTGGACCTTGATCTGCTGTCCACAGATTCTTTAATCATGGCTTTCTATTGCTTTCATTTCCAGGTTGACACGCTACAAAGGTTTTAAAGAGGGTCTGAAACGTATTTTAGTAGCAACTGATTTAGTTGGGAGAGGAATCGACATTGAACGTGTTAATATTGTTATTAATTATGATATGCCAGATTCGGCTGATACCTACCTACACAGGGTATGTCTTATGTCTTGTGGATTGTGTGCTTGAATTACTACTATGATTGTGTAGCTGATCCACCTTGCTATTTGTGCCAATGTAGGTGGGACGAGCTGGTCGATTTGGTACCAAAGGGCTTGCAATTACATTTGTATCCTCTGCATCAGATTCTGACGTCCTAAATCAGGTAAATATCAGGATGATAATGCCATTATTTGATGGATTTATGTGGGTTTTAAATAGCCTCTCGTTCTTCTGAAACAGGTTCAAGAGAGGTTTGAAGTGGATATAAAGGAGCTGCCCGAGCAAATTGATACCGCTACATATAGTATGTCACCCTGATCCAACTTGTTTTTGTCTTCATAACTTCTGATAAGCTTTTTTTATCCTTTTGACTGTGCTTTTTCAAAATACCGTCATCAGTATTTCTTTAGTCGTCCAAGTATAGATTAGCTGCTAGTGACTTGGGAGTTTCTTCTTTCTAGTTTTATGATGCTCATATTTCTCTGTATTATGCTAATTATTCTTAATTCTTATTGGCTTCTCCAGTGCCGTCTTAACTGATCTTGCGCTGAATGGATTTCGTCCTTGATAATACGGTGCTGGTCACTCAAATGTACTATGATGTAGCATGGTAGTTTTATTTATGAAGGGTAAGGAGTGATGGCTTTTATCTTGAAGATTAGGAGAGAGAGAGAGAGAGACTAATCGTTTTGATTGTGTTGTATCATCTACAAAGTTATCAACTGCATTTTTTTTTACTGTCTTTGAACATAGGAAATTCATCTCACGACATGTACTTGAGGAAATATTCAGTCTGGGTGACCGTAAATTTTATTTACCTTTACCCTTGGATTGTTACTCGAATTGCTATTGTATCACTCGACTTCTATTACGGTGATTACATGGAGATTATTTATAGGGCTTGAATTAATTTGCTCAAGGAAAACAGGATTTTGTTTTACTGTTTCTTAGCACATTTTAAGTGGGTTTTTTCTTTCATTTTGCTTCCTTTTGAGAGAGAATAAATTTATTTCACCCAAGTCATTATTGTTGTTATTTAAGTTGCAACTTGATGTAGTTTTAAGAGCACTTGAAACGTAAAATAGCTCAAATGACAAAGTGGAATAAAGTAAATTAACTTGTGTTCAATGTATACATAATTTCCCCATTTTCGTACAAAGTATGCTTATAGTTTAAAAATCGAGTTTAACTTGTGTTTTTCCATTTTGTTTGTGTTAGCGTTATATCATAAACCAAAATTCACATTAAACCAAGATACTGTTACACTCAACCTAGTTAGAATACTGAATGGAAGTTTCTAAGAAACTAACAGCATAACAGATGAACCTACCCACAAATAGTTAAAGTTTGAGGAGAAGAGGGCAAGAATAGATATGCGGCAGTAACATGTTCATTAACAAAGAACAGAACATATATTATAGACCACAAGCAATCGTACCAGTGTTTAAGATAATATAGAACGGTAATATGTGCATCTTGAAGAACAATACGTGCTTCAGCAATACGAATCGTTTCCTCCTAATCTTCAACGTTAACTATGAGGGTACTTTTCCCAACATGTGTGTAAAGCACACCCTCTTTTTTGTCATTAAACGAAACATAAATTTTTATTATTCAAGGAAAGGTGCCGACTTTTTTACGAATGAAAACGAATTTACTTCCTAGTTCCTTCTGATCTTCCATCATCAGCTAAGAATCCTCTGTTCTGGTACATCAAATCAGAATTTTTATTTCATTGAAATAGATACAGGGAAAGGAAGCATAATCTAGTGCCATTACATTGAGCATGAAAGACAAATAAGATTACCAAAATAACTTCCAGACACCAAAATCTCAAGTATAATCCAATTATGCAAACGTATTAAAAATCACAAATACAAATTCTTTTTGATGATAATAACCAACTAAAATATTGACCAAAACATAATTAGATGATTCAAGATATAGACTCCAAAGTAGAAAATTTAATCAGAACAATTGACACTGGAGTTTGGAGCACAAACGACAGTACAATTGACCGTTTGTACAATCACTCCCTCATCCATTCACTCCCTCGTTCCCGCACCTCCCAAGTGGTGCTGAAATCAGATTTATAATCAATGAGCACAAGGGAATCATCTTGTTCATCCTTTGCCCCGAAAGCATAATATTCTTGAGGTAGTCTGATAATCCCAAACACCTCATTGTGCAAGTCGAACGACACTATCACTTCATCATCATCATCTCCACGTAACATCCAGTAGGCTATAGCACCACTGCCCGTCTTTTTTATAGCTGGAATTGAACTAAAAGCCTCTCATAATAATTAAGCCTTGTAATCGAACCAAAATACCTCTCATATCCATCATACTTAAAGGGATCCAGTAGCCTCCAAGTCTCTGTTCTTGCAGAGTAGACCTCAACATACAAAACTCCAATCATTGACCCTATAATTTGCACTACTTTATAATCTGAGTCGAAACCAAATCCAATGATTCCAGAATATTGACCATCCAAAATTAAACCAGAACCCAAACAAGCTCCCAAAATTGGAGATAAAGGTAAAATCTTGGTTTTTCTGGGACAAACTGGGTTGCATAGTACAATGTATGCACTATCCTCCATTGGAGTATCATCGTACATACAAATCACGCCATTTATAGGCCCATGGATGCCTAGCTTATTCCAAGTTTAAGACTTTGTGGAAAGATGGTGGAAATTTCCACGACCTATCCATTGATTTCAGTTCCCAATAAGCGGTCGTATCCTCCTTCACTCTAATGAATTGGAGAAAAAGCATATCATCATTGTTATTGTTATTCTTTCTGCGGGATTTTCTGAATGCCGACGAATCGATGATGCTGCACCACGCTTTGCACACACTTCTGAATCGTAACAAGGATTTTACTGGCAGATTTAATAGTATCTCACTTACCACGTCATAGTTGAGATCCACCACAATAGAAGAAGAAGAAGAAGAAGAAGAAGAAGAAGAACGCTGCTTCTTTCTAATTCTTTTACCCATTGCTATTGCTATTGTGATTGATGTTTGCTGAAAATTTTTATGAGATTTTATAAGTTTTCAAAGGGAGAATGAGTCGGCCGAATCCGACTGATTTTTCTTTGCTTGTAGATCTGATTCTGTTTTTCCTTTTTTATCTTACCATATTTTCCTTTTTTTGCTTATCCGATATTCTTTTTTTCGACCCGATGTTCTCAAGAAAGAAAAATAGTACTATGAAATTTTCCCTTTTTCGTTTCTTTTCCTCTTTCCTTTTTTTTTTTTTTTTTTTTTTTGCCCCTTTATCTTAGCATTATTTCCTAATTTTTCTTATTGAATAACGTCAACAATTCTCAAGAAAAATATGAAACAGGAAATGTATATATGGAAGAGATATTATATCAAAGTCCAAAATCTGGAGAAATCTCCATAAAATACATATCCAGTCAAGATTTACTTTGATATTTTTTTTTAATAAGTTACTATAATATTTCCTTGTTTAGATTATTTAGTTGATTTGTTTTGTTGTTATCTCTCCATGAAACCAAAACAACCACTATTTTATCCATAAATTTTTATTTATCATTACCCTTGGATTGTAACTTGAATTGTTATTGTATTCACTCGGCTTCTATTACACTGATTACATAGACAACAGCACCCCAGCATAGACAAAATTCATTTTAAGTTAATTCATTCTTTCATTTTGCTTCCTTTTGACAAAATTAGAATAAATTTATTTCACCCAAGTTATTATTGTTATTATTTAAGAGCACTTGAAATGTAGTATAGTTCAAATGACACAGTGGAATAAAGTAAATTGTGTGTTTCCATTTTGTTTGTGTTAGCGTTATATCATAAATCAAACTTCACACAAACTTCACATAAAACATGTATGCGTGTATTTTTTATTTATTTAATAGACTATACTAATAAATTATCATTGCTAAGTCATATTAATGCACAGTGCATAAAATTCAATTGACAAGATTCAGGAACTCATTTTCGGAAAATGAAATTTATAAACATTTAGCTGAATTAGTATATCAGTCGGCACATCATATCTTTAATTATAAATATTATAAATTGTATGAGCACATAATTATTATGCTTCTAATAATAATCCACTGATTATATAAGGTTGCTATAAAAATGTAAAACACATAAGTATAATTCAATATTGACAAAGAAAATGGTATGAAAACATGATTTTACGAGAATGTTATAATGTTCTAATCATGCAGATTTCCTCAACATCACGGAGATGAGATGAAATACCACAAAACTTATAATGATTCCCCAAAATAATTTGAATTTACAAAATTTCATCAGAATACTTATAAAAAAAAAAATATACATCCTTTAAATCTTAATCTCAACATTATTATCATATAAGCAAGAATTTGTCAACAAACAACAACAAACTTATTTTTGTTTTCACTCACCTTAGCTAAGAATTTGTCTACCTACATGATTTTGATCTTCCAACTGTGAGTTGATCTTTGTGTAAAAATAAATTTCTGACCTATATCCAATGTAATTGGTTGAGGTAAATCAACACTCCTAACTTCAGGCCCTGCCAGATGAATCTACATTATCAAGAATACATTAGTTAAAAGTGAACAAAAATATCACAATTTATTTAACTAATGCCTTAGAAGGTATCTCTTTTCCTGCACAAAAGAGAAACATCAGTTATAATCATTTAATTTCTAGTATTTGTTGGGGGAAAAGTAGAGATTATACAAAAGTAACGTGTTATAACCTTCAATATATATATGCAAGAGTAATGTAAATTAAATTTCCTATTTGTTAGCTTCTTTGGGAAGCCAAATAGTATTAATGGCACGACATTTCGTAGCAATCCCACTAAGTAGAATATGAGTCATATGACAAATGCGGGAACAATAAAACTCAACCAGATACATCAACTGATGGAATCAAAACAAATCTGCTTCATAGATTAAAGGAAATAAGAAGATGAACTTGAAATTACAGTTCAAGAAACATTTATAATAATAACTTTGATTGTTCAGGATTACACACATTAAGTTCCTGTTCCCAAGTCATATCCCGAATGCCCCAATCCCATTAAACAAAGCCCTTACACACCATATCTCTAATCATGTTGCCCTCCGGAGGATCTGATATATGGATCACATTTGGATATTTAAATAATTCAAGAAACAATTTGAATTACATAGATATCATTAGCAAAAGTAGCATCAACAAAAAGGAGGACATCCATCACAGATAATCGAAGTGTGAACCAGTAGGCATTCAGGCAGAATAAAGTTGTTAAATAACCTTTAACTCATAATCTCATCAGGTAAATATTGCATTCCCAAATCACAAAAGATCTCTCTAATTCGAAGAAAATATATATTTCTCAAGCCAATTCGCTCTCTTGTTCAGGTCAATAACCTCAATACAAAATAAGGGCATCGCTCACGATCATTGACACAATGCTCTAACATTATATATGCTTACATTCTTAACTAACATAATAAAACTACAAAAACTGCATCTCTGTAACAAAATAACATTAGAAAAGTAAGAACAAACTATACAAAATTAAAGAATCACATTCCATGAAAACCCAAAAAGTAAGATAAAAAAATCTAAATTTCATCATACTAAGTAAATTCAGACCCACAACAACAAAGAATTAAGATCCAAAAAATTAAAATTAAAACCCTTCTAAGATCAAATACCTATATTCAATTTTCTTTCGTTTGGACTATGATCGACCTAACGGTTAACCTTTTTTACTGCACAGAAGAGAAATACTCACAGAAAAAAGGGAATATGAAAATCACTTCAACCTCAAAATTACCCTTTTCTTGACCAACTCGTTTATCGAAAAAAGGCACCACCATTGTTAATCACTTTCTGCAACCAAAGAAAAAATCATTAGATCTTCCAATTATATACTGCATATTTAGATGAAGTTTTGCGCGATGTAAGACGTCTCTTAGACAGGCGAGGCGACGATTCCGCTTTCTGACCACAGCCGAAAAAAGCACACAAAGGGGCGATTGTGAGATGAGAAAGGAAAGCAACGCTGAGAGAATTACGTTATTAGCGTTTCTGATTTCGAGAATGGAGAAGTTAATAATAATTAATACAATTAATATTAATTAGAGAGATGTGTATATTCATCTCCAACTAAGATTTTTAGAAAAATAAATATAATGACGTGGCAATTGAGAATGACACATGTCAATAAAAAATGACACATGTCGAAAGCATAAAAGACTCAAACTGACACGTGTCGAAAGCTGATTGAAAACGTCATACTTTTATATAATAAGATTGTTATATACTAAATAAACCTGTATCAAGTATTCAAGTTAAATCAAGAGATACACTAAATAAACCTGTATCAAGTATTCAAGTTAAATCAAGAGATACACTAAATTGATACATGTTTATTTAGTGTATCTCTTGATTTTGTGCGGGGTATTTTTGGAATTAAGCATTGCAAAAGTCGTTAATCAAATATAAAAAAACAATATAATATATATTAAATTAAATAATTTTGCAATTTTAGTGAGTCAAAAAAAGCCATTAAACCAATAGAAATTGTGTTGTAATTAAATAAATTAACATGAACTAAAAGATCTATAATTTTAGAAAGTATTATCTGTAAAAGAAATCATCAAATCAATATAAGTTTTGTAGCAATTAAATAAACTAGTAATTGAACTCATGTGATGCACAGTTGTAATTGAACAATTGTTTTAATAGTGAATAATATGATTTTCGAAAAACTCTTTAAGAATAATATTTTAGCGAATCCATATTTAATACACAATTTTAAATTAAATTGATTCGTTAAATTTAATTTTAAAAATATATATTAAAAAGCTAAAAATAAAAATATATTAAAAATATATGATAATAATATTAATATTAAAGTATAATTAATAATGATAATTTTAAAACAGATTCACAAATACTTATATTTCATTCCTAGGTCAAACAAATCATAAGAATGATCATTCATATATCATTTCATTAATGTCTTCATTCCATTCATTAATTCATTACATTCAACCACAATTTCATTTAGTCATACCAATCATGGCCCTAAGGGTATGTTTGTTTCGAAACTCACCCGGATGAATTTAGGATTTTGAAAACCACGTCTTGTTGGGATATCCCAACACGTCTCATTATAGTTTGAGATTTAAAATTAAATTTTAAATCTTCTACTATAAAGTTGCCTGAGTTTTAGGACATTTTTTAAATCATAAATTGAAAAAAAAAAATATAAGGCTTAAAATCATCTGCATAATGAAAGTTTTAAGCTTCAAATATGTGTGCTAAAGGATCTTATTTTACATATTTTAAATCTATAATTTATTTATATTAATTAATTGATATATAAACATAAAAATTATATCATCATTCAAAAATAATATAATTGAGAATTTTATCACAAAATCATATTAACAAATTCACCAAATTAAAAGAATTACATCAGATTAAATATAAAAAATGTGAATATTTAAATTAACAAATTTATTAAATTAGAAGAATCACTATGAACAGAAAATAAAAAACTTATCCGCAATTAATTCAACACTCAAATTATTAAATAAATACTCCGTGTAATATAAAAATTCTCCTTATAATATGTAAAATATATAATTATTGTTAAGTTAATATATAAAATATATAATTATTGTTAAGTTATCTCATTCAATGTTTTCATAACCGGACCGGACCGGCCGGTTCAACCGGTTGAACCGGGAACCGGCCGGTGAGCCGGTCCAATTAGACCCATATAACCGTTTCTGCTGTTAAACCGAGTTCAACCGTTGAAAACCGGGAAAAACCGGTTCTACCGATTTTTTTTTAACCTGGTTTTCAGCCCTAAAAAAGAAGTAAAAGAAATCTGGTGTGAGTGAAGAAAAAATCACCACCCCTCGGGAGAAAGAAGACACCGTCGCCACTCTCAAAAAAACTTCGCCTGAGTCACCATCGCCACCGCGGTCCCGTTCTCCACCCACTTCGCCGCCTTCCTCAAAAGTTCCAGCAGGTATGCTTCTTCTATTTTCTAAGTTCTAAAATCCGATTTCACACCTACAACTCATCCGTGTTATACTAGACTCTCCATGTTTTCTCGGACTCGGCGGCCTCCAATATTTTTACTTAACGAAGCAGTGGAGCCGTCGGTGAAGCTTATCGGAGCAGTGAAAAGAGATAATGAAGCGGTGGAGATGAATTACAGATTTAGATTTCTCATTGTAATATTATTATTTTATATCTTTGAATATTTCCAATTTCCCATAATTTCACTTCCCAAAAAATTAGGAGTGGTTTAAGTTTTGATTTTTATGAATATTCCCATAAGTTCCTCTTTTAAATCACACGACTTAGCCCACAAAGAAATTAATTTAAATATATTTTAACAAAATATAATAATATTTTATATTCTATTCACTTAATTAGAACTCACATAAGTTTTTCTATTTATCTAATACATTTAATTTTTTAATTTAAAACTTTAGGGATTATATATATAGTTTGATATTAACGTGAGTTGTTTTGAATTTTTTTACTCTTTGGGTTGTTATTTTATGATTTTATTGCTTTATATTTTTAATAAAAAAATTATAAATGCATAATTTTTTTAATATAATATAAATAATTACTTTAACGGTTGGACCGGCGGTCCAACCGATCCAACCGGTTGGACCGTTAACCGGTGCCCAAATCGGTTCGATGGCCGGTTCGGTTATGAAAGCACTAATCTCATTCATGTTGTATTAATACTTTCTTTTTTGCTATATTGTTATCTATTTCAACATACCAATCACATCCTTACAGTTTTGCACATGCCAACCATATTGACTAATTCAAATCCGTAGTATTAGACCCGGGCCCAATCCATTATAATTTATTCAAAAATTTGCTTCCCAATTTAACATTGTAGTTTATGAAAATATATTAAATATTATATATATATATTTTTAAAAAAATTTTTTTCAATTTATTATAATTTATGATTGATCAAATTTAAAATAAAATTAAAAAATAAAAGAAATAATTAAATTGGACAAAATAAAATGTGATTAATTAATTTTGGATTGCCATTTTCAACTCGGACTTTGTGATTTTGTCTATTTTATTTCTTTTTCATGCTCTAAAATTTATACAAGAACGAAGGGTTTTCATATTCAATTATAGCTAGCTATTTTCACTTCGCATCATCATCCATTCTCTTCTTTTGAGGATAGTGCAATGTATTTATAGTGTGGATTTGAATACTATCATTAGAGAGTAAATTTAAATAAATACTAATAATTTTCAATTTTTCTTTGTCCTTTTGAACTGTTGCACTCAACTTTATATCACATCCATATATGTATTGTCATCTCTCATTAACCCGCTTTTTGTGTGTCTAACTGATCAGTTCAACATGCAAAATCAGATCAGCACAACATCATCACTGCATCAGCACTACTTCTTCACAAATCAACGTGCTTCTTCTTGTTCAGCTCATCACCTTACATGGAACTCATCAGTCTCGTTTTGTTCTGATCAACCTCGTCTTCTCTTAATGAGTCCCCCCTCAACTTGTTACATGTAATAATAAAATTAAGTCTAGAAATACAAGTTTTCTATACAACTTAGTTTGCCCTATTACAAAGTGTTTTGACTTAATAATCAAAACTAAAATTATCCCAACACACGTTCATGCCTTATTTCAAAAAAAGATGTCAAGAGTCACTGGTTCTTCCTTATTTCATAAAGTAAGTCAAGAAGCGCTGCTTGCAGGTTTCGAACCTATGTTCAGGGAGCGAGAAGAAAAAAATCCACTCTTCTACAACAAATTGTTTAATTAATGATTGCTTACAGGGATCGAACCCAGGTCTCTATGAATAAGAGTCTTCCCTCTTACATTATATTAATACTTATTAAATATTTAAAGATTGAGATTTTTTAAATAGTTAATCGTGATTTTTTAGTAACAAAGGGGAATCGAACCCCCATCAAACGATCATAACAAACAATTACACGCCATTAGGCTACGACGACTTTTGGAACTAAACTCATTATTTGATATTTTATATACAACTCTTATGACCCGCGGAAAAAGAATTAAATGCGGCATCGGGAAATCGAACTAGCGTCATAAGCGCCACCCAGTGGCATACGACGGCTTATGACAATTGTTTCATCAAAAAGCCTTTTATTCATTTTATTATTATCGAAAATAAATTTTTTCATATGTGAAATTTTTTACGCAAGACCAACTTTCAAAAGAAATGATTAATATTTAATATAATTTTATTCTATAGTCTAAGCATAATTATTAATGTATTTGTGTATATATTTATATTTTTAATTATTAAATATATTATTTAATGAGAATGTTACATTCTTAAATTTAAGAACCGGGTATTAACTTGGACAAATTATCATGTGCACCATTTGCACCAAATTGATTTGGTGCAATTTAATTTTATGAACTCTTTTTTTAATTTTTTTCAGTTTTAGTTTTTTTTTTTTTTTTCAATTTCAGTTTGATTTTAACTTTAATTTCAGTTTTATGTAGTTTTTTTTCCTCTCGATCCGGGCCCATACCTGGTCGGAGTAGTTCATGACTCACTCTGTTAGGACTTTAAGCAAGCAATTATGGAGAAAATAATGTAAACATGAATTAAGGAACACATGATTTGGTTCCCGGTTAAATCGGGAGAATGACTACGCCAGGGCACTACCAAGCCGGAGAGATTTACTATTTAGGTGTGTTATTTTCGCAGACAAGAGGCAAATACATCTGATAGTCAAAAGTATTTATATAAGAAATGGGGCACGAAACCTAAATTAATGAAACAGCATCCCGAATCGACACAGGGCATTGGTCGAGCGGTTCTGTTCGATCTGGTAGCTTGCTCGAGCGCCTTCAAAAGTATTTGGATAAAGTGTGCTTTCGTCTGGTACACACCGCCGACCAAAGAGTTTGGTCGGCGCCTCTCTCATACGAGATCCGGTCTCCACAACCCAACAATCTCCCACCTGGAGACTGACTCCAACTGTAACTTGTCTTCTCCGTTCCAACGGTTTCTCTCACTGGTAGTAGTGCCGGGCCTTATGCTCAGTTTCCAAGGTCAGTTGAAGTCATGCATAACTTCAACTTCTCTAAGCTCATAACCTTAGTCAAAATGTCAGCAGGATTCTCACTTTCCCGGATCTTCATCAGCTGTAAGATCTTGTTCTCAATGAGGTAACAAATATAATGATACCTCAACTCGATGTGCTTCGTCCTCGAGTGGAAGGCCGAATTCTTTGCCAAATGAATAGCACTCTGACTGTCACTATACATAATACTATCCTTTTGCTCATTCCCCAACTCACACGATAGATTACAGAATCAAACCATTTCTTTGCTAATTTCAAAGGATATGACGCGACTCTCCTCAGATGGATCGAGCTACGATCTTTTTGCAACTTAGAAGCCCAAGAGATTGCTGTACCACCAAAAGTAAACACATACCCTGTAGTACTCCTCCTTTTGTCGAGATCATTTGATGCCAAGTCTGCATCAACATATGTCAACCCAATGCTTTTGCCCTCAAAGCACAAAGCTTGTTCAGTAGTACCTCTCAAGTACCTAAGGATCCACTTTACTGCCTCCCAATACTGCTTACCCGGATTGCCCATAAACCGGCTAACAACTCCCACCGCCTGTGCAATATCTGGTCTTATACACACCATGACATACATCAAACTTCCAATTCTTTCAAGCATACAAAGTGTTTTGCATGTAGGTCCTCCTCTTCATTACTAAAGTAGTCCTTGTTGGATAGTTTTGAACCGACTTCCCAATGGGACCGAGGCGGCTTTTGCATCTTCCATACTAAATCTCTCCAAGACTTCTTTTATGTATTCAAACCTATGAAAGATACAACTTTCCCGCCAATTTGTCACGATCGATTCAAGATACCTAAGATTTGTTTGGCCTCTCCAAGGTCCTTCATAAGCAAACCTTTTCGGACAATTTTTCCTTCAACTTGCTCACCTCCCCGAAAGCACTAGAGCACCTTTATCAACATGTCATCAACATATAATAACAAAATGATATAACCATTATCATACCTCTTGAAGTAACAACAATGGTCAGCCTCACACCTATTGATCTCAATCTCATGCATGAACCCATCAAACTTCTTATACCACTGTAATGGAGCTTGTTTCAGACCATACAAGCTCTTCTTCAATTTGCAAACTAGCTCACTATTCCCCTTAGACAAGTATCCCTCCGGTTGCTTCATGTAGATGTCCTCATCTAAATCACCATGAAGAAAAACAGTTTTCACGTCCATCTGTTCTAACACCAAATTTTCTGCAGCCACCAGACTCATAACTAATCGAATGGTAGTTAGCTTCACCACTGGAGTAAAAACATCAGTATAGTTAATACCATGTTTCTGCTGAAACCCCTTCACAACCAATCTTGCCTTGTAGCGTTTGCTTCCATCAGCCTCCTCTTTTATTCTGTAAACCCACTTGTTATGCAGTGCTTTCTTGCCCTTAGGAAGCTCAACTAGCTCCCAAGTTTCGTTGGTCATCAATGAATTCATCTCATCATCCATTGCAAGTTTCCACTTGTCCACCTATTTACTATGTGTGGCCTCTGCATAACATTCAGATTCACCACCATCAGTTAACAATAAATAATGAAGGGAGGGTGAATACCTATCAGGAGATCTCCGCAGCGGAATTGTTGGTGGTGGTGTACTTGGTTCTTCCTCAACAATCACCTGATCATCTAGAACCCCTTTACTCCCACCCGAGTTCGAAATGTCTAACTCCACAACCTGAGTCTCAGAACCACCTTCTTTGGATATCCCCAACCTGTCTTTGTACATCACCTGTTCATTAAATATGACATCTCGACTACGAATTATCTTTCGATTTTCCTCATCCCAAAATCGATAGCCAAATTCATCACCGCCATATCCAACAAACATACACTTAACAGATTTAGCATCCAACTTATTTCTACTCATAACATCAACATGAACATATGCAACACACCAAAATACTCGAAGAAAAGACAGATTTACCTCCTTTCCCGACCAGGCCTTCTCTGGTATGCCATTTTCCAAAGGAGTTGAGGGTCCTCTGTTTATCAAGTAAGCTGCTGTGTTAACTGCCTCTGCCCAAAACATCTTTGGCAGCCCACACTTCAATCTCATGCTTCTAGCACGTTCACATAGGGTCTTGTTCATACGTTCTGCCACACCATTCTGCTGTGGGGTTCCTCTCACGGTTTTCTCCATTCGAATTCCATTTGCCTCACAGAATCCTTTGAACTCACGGAGCTCGTACTCTCCACCATTATCTGATCTAAAACACTTCACTTTGAGACTCGTTTCAGTTTCTACAAGGGCCTTCCACTTCCTGAAAGCATTAAAGGCATCAGACTTATTTTTCAAGAAATAAACTCATACCTTCCTCGTAGAGTCGTCAATGAAAGTCATGTAATATGATGCTCCATCAATGGATGTCTTTGGTCTTTGGACCCCACAAGTCATTTGTGGACTAACTCGACTTGAACTTCTTCAAAGATTCGCCTCGCCCAAAAAAAACTCACCCTTTTCGCTTTTTTAGAATACACGGTCCTCACACAACCCGATGTCAACTGTCTTGAGGTCTGGTAGTTTACCCTTTGAGCACATAACTTTCATCCCCTTTTCACTCATGTGGACAAGGCGACAATGCCACAAATTCGCATTCCCTTTTTCACTTGCAAGAGAAATGTTGTCCCGGGTGTTGCTGTCATATACAACGTTCCTCTTTTCTTTCCTCGAGCCACTACCATGACACCTTTGGATATTTTCCACGAAGTTACACCCAAAAAGTCACCTTGTAGCCCTCATCATCAAAGTCGCCTAATTTGAAATCAAATTCCTCTTCAATCCAGAATATGTCTCACATCTTTCATTTGTGAATACGTCTCATTTGGTGTCTTAATCGAACATTCCCCTTCCTTTGATTTCCGAGGCTCATCATCACTAGATAAGCCTTCCCAAAGTTCGGAAGTGTACTTCTCCATTCGTCGACCTTCTTTGCCGCATTAATGAAACAATGCTCGAATCTAACACCCACGACTCCAATGGATCGCTTACACTCGAGAATCAAAGCATCCGAGTCCTCATCATCGATGCGGCGTTGATCGAGTTGTCATTATTCTTTGGTTCATTCCTTGTGCCTTGCACTCCTTTTGTAATGACCAAGTTCATGACATTTGTAACACTCAACTTTACTCTTATCCTTCTTGGGCTTATCCTTGCCCCTCGACCCGATCTACCCCGATTTTGCTTCCTTGGATTGATTTGCCTCTGTTTCCCGACTCAAGGCTGATTACGTGGCCACACCTAACTCTTTCTGCGAATTTCTTCGCTCATGATCAAATCTCTAACCTCATCAAATTTTAGTTTCACTTTGCATTTGAAGCACTAATAAATGTTACTGGTTCCACTCCAACTTTCTCGGTAAAAAAAAGACAACAAAATTAAGGCTTGAACTTCATCATCAAAATCAATCTCAACCGAGCTCAATTGGGCTATGATCATATTGAACTCGTTGAGATGATCGGGCTACCACAAAGATCCTCTCGCCATCCTCGGGTTGAATAACCTCCGTCGATCGATGAACCTTGTTCGCTGCAGACGGTTTTTCATACATCTCAGTCAAAATCTCCAGCATCTCCTTTGTGATTTTTGCTTTCACCGTATGTAGTGTGACTTTCCTGGATAACGACAGACGAACCACACTCATCGACTTCCTATCCAGCAACTTCCACTCGTCGTCCTTCATATCTTCAGGCTATGAACCCAACGGTTGATACAGATCTTTACCGTACAGGTAATCCTCGATCTGCAATTTCCAGAATCCAAAATCCGTTCCATCAAACTTCTCAACAGGCGATTTCCCTTCAGCCATCATAATTGCTCTCACCAGATCCCTTGAACCAGAAGCTCTTGATACCAGTTGTTAGGACTTTAAGCAAGCAATTATGGAGAAAATAATGTAAACATGAATTAAGGAACAAACAATTTGGTTACCCAGTTCGTCAGGAATGACTACGTTTGGGGGCACTACCAAGCCAGGAGATTTACTATTTCGTGTGTTATTTTCGTACAAGAGGCAAATACAATGAGTCAAAAGTATTTATATAAGAGGTTGGGCCTGAAAACTAAATTCGCGAACAGGCATCCGGAACCGCTCGACCTGGGGCATTGGTCGAGCGGTTCTGCTCGATCTGGAAGCTTGCTCGAGCGCCTTCAAGGCGTTGGATAGGGGCGCGCTCGATCTGGTACACCTGCTCGACCAAAGAGCTTGGTCGAGCGCCTCCTTTGCGCTACATCCAATCTCCACAACCCAACACACTCGGCCCGAGTAGTTCAGATCATGATTTAGAATTCATTATTTAGTATTTAGGGTGTAGATGTTTCATCCAAATAGAAATTAAATTCAAATGCATGATGCAAATGGTGCACAAAAGAATCACTCTTAAACTAATATAGAGTAGATGAGAGCACAAAAAAGATAAAATAATGCTCAAGTTGAGTTGATCGTGAAAAATCAAAATCAATCCCTTGAGTTTTTTTACTTTTTCAATATAAAGAGTTCATGTTTCTATTTTGCGAAATTCAGATGGATAATTGAGATGGTTCATGCTTCTAAAATCCATAAATAAATATAATCCCACAACATAAAATGCCATATAAAAAAGTTAATGAACTACATAAAATACCAGAGCAAATTCATAAGCCAATTTGTTACAAAACTCAAGAGTCACACCAACTATGATTCATGAGGGACCGTTTATACATGACTCAAACTCATGCGACATCCATGAATCTCCACTCAGTCTTATTCCTCGGCATTAGCATTCTCTCTATGCTGTTGTGCTGAAGCCATTAAGTCATCAAAATTTGCTGTTTTCCCGAGTGTGATTTCAATCTGTACGAGAAAATGATCAGATGGATGAAAATGTCCTTATCAAACACAGGAGGATCGGTGGCTAAATCAGACTTGAGAATAAAAGAGATCAGACCATCGATCTTTTAGACAATACTCCTTATTAGTTGCATCGATTTAGACACCTGACATGAATGCAAGTAAAGTCTCTGAACAGAATTGGGCTTACCTTGGCTTTTGGGACAGACCTTCCTGTTGAATCATCCTTTATCTCCACAGTGGAAGTCTTGATTTCTACATATTTTAATGGAAATAGATCACTTCAAATTTCTGGATCACACATGATATATACTAGGTGTTTTAAAGTTACACAAACTGATTGTACCAAACTAACACTTGTAAACCAAGATAAGAAGTTAATCCAACTGAAAATTTTAGTTCAATATTCAATTTTAACTTTGGCAAAAATCTTGAAATTTGCTTTCAGGTTTTGAAACATTTAAAGGAATTAGTTTATCATGCCAAATTGAAAAACGAATTGAAAGTATGTACTTGTAAGCATAAGCATTCTAACCATATAATGTTATGGTTCAACTTCCCCCTATTCAAACAGTATTTTATTTACCAAAAAACCATGCAGCTACGATGTCATGTCTTGCGAAATTATGATCTACTTTTCAATATTTCTCAAAATTCACTTTTAAGCCAAGCTGAATTTATAGATATCAGTTTAGTATATTGTTAACCAAAGCCTCGGTTCAAGTATACTTGCAGGGAAATTGACCTCCACAGATATATTGCTTAACAAAAAACCTGGTCCCATATGGACTTAGTGAGCAAAATAACTGTTCGAAGAGTGGAAAACTCACTCTTCTCAACAGCAAATCCACCGTTTTTCAGAATCTCAGCGATTGAGACAACTGTTGAAATTGCTGCAATAGCATAAGCAAATATAGAAAATCAGCAATTGTATCCATATGTACACATATATAAGAAGGATGGGATGAAATCTGCAAATACTTAACAGTACTAAAATTTAGAGTTCTGATCTTTAAACAAAATGCAAGTACAAATCATCAATATGCAATGATCTAAGGCACATTAGAAGCATATGATGAACTAACTACTAATAGAAGTTGTGAAGAACTAGTAAAATAAACTCATCCCTGTTCTACTGATGTACGAAATCGACTTAAATTGGGCAAACACTCACAAGAGGCTTAAATATCTCCTCTACTGATCTGAGGCACATTTGGAGCATATGATGAACTAACTACTAATAGATGTTGTGAAGAACTACCAAAGTAAACTTGTAGCTGTTCTAAAATCGATTTAATTTGGGGAAACAACACTCACAAGAGGCTCAAATATCTCCTCTACAAGCATTAACTCACACACTCCTAACCGTATTTTTCATAAACAGCTAACACCACCTTATGTGCCTTGTATCTAGAACAGAGCAACAAAGCAAACCAATCCAACATGGAAACCCAGCAAACGGACTTCCAACCAAGCCTCGTTCACTCACTAAAGCATTAAGTTGATCACCTGTGAAGTTTCATATACTTTTTGCCCACATTACAGGGAAAGGTGAGGAAAGAAAAAAATTCTTCAAATACAAAGTATAACCAAAAGAAATTTAAAATCTCTACGAAGTTGACAAATGTATCCCAACATACATCTTTAAAACAAAGATTAGAAACAACACAGGCCCAACTAATAAATAAAAAAACCACACTAAAATTAATAATAGCAGGAACTAGAAATTACCCATGCCAAGTGCTGAGAGCTCGGCCTCATTGTGCTGTTGCATGTACCTCTAGAGACATAATGCATCAAATTAATCAAACACAGCTCATAATAGGGCTCAAATTCGAAAATATCAACTATATATACCTTAGCCAGATTAACGTAAAAGAAGAGCGGTTTCTTTGTGTTAGAAACTTGAATGCGGTTGTTCTTCTGTGATTCCACGATGTTCAGCTTGTTCACTCCTTCTGTTATCACCTCCATCTCAAAAAATATTTAATCTCCTGTGTATAACCGTTGAAATTTTCCGGTCGATTTTTTTGTGCGAGGGTTTAAAGGAGCTAGGGTTTTAGATTTGGGAAATTGTTGCGCCAGTTTATAGGTGGTGTTTGGACAGGCTGAAAAATGAACAATTGAACATTACATACTAGAGCTGGCAATTCGGCCGCCCGGCCCGGCCCAGCCCATTGGGCCAATTGATGTTCTTGGGCTGGGTCGGGCCGGCCCAAATTCTCATTGGGCCTATTAAAATATAGCCCAACTCATCCTTACATGGGCTAGCGGGCCAACGGGCCAGCCCGGCCCAATGTCCAAATTTTTATTTTTTTATTAAAATAAATATACATGAGCTAAATTTAATTTTTTTGAAGACAAAAATTAACATAAAAAAATTATTATACACATTTGAAGTCTCTGATAATATCATAATATAAGAAATCGAGGACAAGTGAATATTTTTCTCACGCACAAGGATTATGTTGAATCAAAACACATAATTTAAAAATAAATTTTCGAATGCTTCATATTAATAATCTATATATAAACATATAAATTTAAAAATTATTATCCAATTAGATCAAATCCTTCAACCAGAACACAATTTTATAAAATACATAGACTAATTCTTAGTAAAATAAATAAATTATCTATTTAAAAAATTAGGATGTCGGGCCAATCGGGCCGCCCATTAGCCCACGGGCCAAATTGACCCGAGCCCACATGGGTCGGGCCAAATTGACCCAGGTTTTTTTGGGTCTATAATTTTACAGCCCAGCCCATACTTACTTTCAGTTTGGCTGGACCGGCCCATCGGGCTGGGCTCTAATTACATTTCCTCAATCCTATGAATTGGGTCAGTGAGAATATTATTTAGTGGGTCAAATGTAATCAAGTTAGAAATTGAGCCCAACAGAATTCTAGGGCCAAGCCCAATTATTGGCCCAATTCTTGCGCCAAATGACCAAACAACCCTCCGTGGTTTGAAAATATTCGACATCGGAACCTTTTTTATTTTCTGAGTAATGGAAATTCCAGGATCTTTCTATTTTTCCAATTCAAATTAGGGCTCCATCGATCTAGATCACTGTTAAAAGTTCAATTCTAACACCGTTTGTAATTGAAATATTGATTGAATCAGCTAAGAAATTAAGCCGAAGGAAAATAAGAAAAACTGTGAGAGATCGATGGCGAGTACTGCGTGTTTTATGATAGTCAGCAAAAATGATATCCCGATTTATGAAGCTGAAGTTGGAACTGTCCCCAAAGTGCGTTTTCTTCTAATTTTCGTACATATTCGCTTAGTTTATATCTTTATATTTTGCATTTTCATGATTTTTGCTTAAATGTTTGTTTTCATCTGCAAATTGGCAATTTATTATGGTAGAAAGAGGATGCTGCTCATCAACACCAGTTTATATTACATGCCGCTTTAGACATTGTTCAGGACATGGCGTGGACTACAAGTGCTATGTGAGATCTCTGCTTCATTCACTTTGTACGGTGTGTTTGTTGTTGTTTCTATGGTGTGCTTATGCTTGATTACGAGGAAATTGTAATGATTGACTGATAGTAGCAACTGTTTTTTTGTTTGTTCTGTAGTTTCTGGAATTGAAATATTGTGTTGTGTGTTTTTTTTATGGATCAGGTTTCTAAGAGCAATTGATAGATTCAATGACTTGGTGGTGTCAGTCTACGTGACTGCTGGTCATATCCTTCCATTTGTTCTGACTATTTGATGCTTTACCTGCTCTCGTATTGTATACTTTGGAAGAAATTGAAATATTGGCAGCATTTCGTCGAAAGCGTAAATAGTCAATTAGTTTTATCTGAAGTGATGGAGTTCGTTACTATTGAGAAACCATTCCTGGTATAAGTACTGTTGTTTTGCATTTATGCTCAATGGAATTCAGTTCTTTCCCGATGCACTTTCACCTTCAAATTATTTTTCCTCTTTCCCTAATGGCAATTGCAGATACAAATTCAGGGAATATTAAGTTGCTATGAGGTGTTTCAATCCTGTGTTACAGAGGAAGATTGCTTTTACTTTAAAAATATAATTTTTGATTTCCCTAAAATTATAGGACTGAATTGAGGAATGGGTTTGAATGCTTGAATGTCAGACCACTGGTACCTAACCCATAGTTGTCTGGAATAGGATCTATACCGTGCCATTGTATTTTGTGATTTAAAAAGATGTGTAGTAGTTGAGAAGGGAGAATTCTAGATGAGACCTATCACTTCATGTGTTTGATGGAGAACTCATAAATCCTAATAACTTAGCTTTGTTATTTGCTATTTTAAAATGTGAAATACATTGATTTGGACCATGTAATCTAAACTTAAACATATGTGCTCGATCTCTGATTACTCCATATTTGTGTAAGCTAGTACACTCACTTATTTCCTACATCAGTTACAGCCAAAGGATTGTAAGCATGCTTTATTTATTTGGATTTTTATAATGTTGATTTGGTTGCTTCTCCTATGTTTCTTTCTTAATTTGGTCTTACTTCAATGCTTTTTAGGTTTTGCATGTAGGATTAAATACAATTAATACTAATTGCGTTCCGTTTTATAGTTTTCAATTTGAGTTGTACCTGCTGCTTACTAGCTTTTCTCTAAGTTTTTGATTATCTGATTCTTTATGTTCTTTCTCGCATATTAGTTTGTTAAAATGTAGCTATTTCCCATTTGTCCTTATATGTTTCCTAATTTCCTTAACCAATAATCTTCATACATACTCGATTAATGCTGCTTCATGATTCTCGAAACGATGATGGAATAAAGAGTTTCTTCCAAGAGGTTCATGAGCTATATATCAAGGCAAGTTATTTGATTCAATACTTTTAAACATAATCTGTATTTCATAAAGGAGCAATTCAATTTATTAATTGGTTCTTTTTATGGTTACTGGGTTTTTGTACAATCTAATGTTGCAGCACTGTGTGGAGTTTTCTTGGTCCAACATGGATTTTTCAACTAGTACGTTACTAAGATAATACTTTTACATCATGCCTTCAGTCATCTATTATAGTTGTCTAGAATATTCCTTTTAAATGTCCTCATATCTCCAAATTCATCCTAGGTCTTAGTGCACATGCAAATTCATCCTTGTATGGTTTTTAGAATTGCGCCCTAGATTTTTACTGGTACAGTTTCTCCTTGGTTCCTCTACAAATACTACAAGTAGTGTTCTCTAATGTAAATCGTATGATATCAAGCTTTAGGGATTTTATGATCTCCCCAGCGCGCCTTAGAGAAAATTCAGATGTGTCCTATTTAGTGAAGGCATAAAATGTAGTTTCATATCATTGAGAAGTTTCAACAAATATGCTGATCCTGAGTCCACATTTTCAGACTCTTCTGAATCCTCTTTACCTTCCTGGAAGTCGCATCACATCATCACATTTTGATACAAAAGTTCGAGCCCTTGCAAGAAAATATTTGTGAAGTCGTTCGTTCAACTCAACAATCACTGGAGCTCGCTGTGAATTTGCTTGCAGGTGTGCTATGTTATCAAAGACTCTTACTGTGAGCTTTTCGTTTTAATACTGCAATTGTAGTTTTAATTCACAAGATATTTTCCAAGAATACTTAGACACGTCTCTTATAATATCAATACTGTGTAATCGAAAGATGGTCTTTTCGACGTTAATTCATTTATATTGCATGATATTTGATTTCCATTTAGATCTCAGTTCTCTCTCTCTCTCTCTCTCTCTCTCTCTCTCTCTCGGACATAATGGGTTAGAACTTGCTGTCCTTGTGTCCTGACTCATAATTAAATCATCATGGAATGCCCTTACCTTTTATCTTAGATTAGTCGTCCAGATGAAGCAACTATTTAGGAATCTAGAGCAGTCCCCTTTTTGCCTTTTTGCATGTGTGTTAAAAGGCTATGATCCTTTATTTCAAAAGTGATCTAATAGTAACAACCGACACAAAGTTGACTCTTGATGCATTAGGGATGATAATGTATCGGGTTTAAATCTAATATAGTCGCATACTTGCCATTGAACCATAGTCGGGGCGAACTCAAACTCGGTCAGATGATTTGTGGGGTGGGATTAAACTCGGTATATCCAATATTTATTCTAAAATTTAACCTATTTTAACACTAAGGACCAAAATTGAGATCTGTACATTGTTAGTATCTTGATTCTGAAATTGGTAATCAGAATTAAAAAACAAAGTATAATATTAAAAACTATTGTTTGAGCGCATTGGATTCCTTTGCTTGAGGCTGGCCCTCGAAGGTTTGTTTGTTTTAGGCTCAAGTATATTTTGTCTTTGAAATCATAAGAATTAAGGTTTAAAAATTCAGATGGATAGAATTTTGTTGAAATGATGATGTAAGAATTTATTAGGGCTCTGTGATAGAGTGGGTGTAGTATATATTTGATGGTTTTGTCTATGTTATCATGCAGGGCGTTGCCTTCAGTGCTTTAATGTGTTGTACTGTACAACACATTAAAACACATGGTACAACACAATAAAGCACTGCTAGTCAATAAGATTGTACATTTGTACTGAGTTTTAACATTCAAAACCAGCATACTAAATCATCCTGAAATCCCATACATAACTGATAAATCTCGATGAATATTCCCGTTTTTGAATGTAGTGGAATAAGTATATGAGTTCAGATTTACCCTTTGCTCAAAAAAATATTAATGGTGGAATTCAAATTGAGATTTTTTTTGGGAATTGCTTGAATTTGACAAAACCCATCTTAAACAAATTGACATAACCCAAATTATGTCTTATTTCACCGTGAGATTATTTCATACAAGTGTGTCTTTTAATTTTAATAGGATACATTAAACAATAAATTGTGAATATAGCTGGCTAGCTCGTGACACGATCATCATATAGCTAACTGTCAAGAAACTTATGATTGTGCCTTATTATTTCTAAATAAATTTTTACTTAAATAAATTTCTACAATGATGTGCTACTCTAATAAGAGCACTAGTTAGTAGGTAAGGCCCACTGAGTGTATATTTTTGTTATTATTGTTAAATGCGTAGGATGACAACGTTTAGTAGGGATAGAAAACAAGATTAGCGCGTAGGCCAGAATTCGATTGATTGGTCCGGCCAACAGATTCTTCTGAGACGACGCAGGATCGAATCGCGTGTCGTCAGAAGTGTGGGAGTTTTATCCTTCCAATGTGGGGATAACTCCTTCAAGACTGCAGACTTTGGTGGCCCTCCCACCTAATTATTGAAATACCATGATTTACCACTTTTCATTCATTCCCCTGTTTAGGGGTGGAGAGGCAGAGGCTTTGACTTCGTCTTTTCTTCTAAAAAGAAAAACAAGATTAAGGTCTTTTGCTAAGTGATAACAAAACTTGTCACATTATCTTTTGCTAAGTGATAATAAAACTTGTCACATTATCTTTTGCTTTTAGTTTATAATAATGTCACATGTCTTGTCAAGTTATTTTAACAAATGTGGGGGTTTGGCGTGATATAAATGAATCTTGTGAAATCGAGTATATTATAGTTGAGGCGTTTGTTTTCAAACTTGATTTATAGATATTATTCAAGTTCAAATAAAGTACAAGTGGCTAACTATCTAATTGATCCTTCTTATAAATAAATAGAATAATCTAAGAAGAAACAGCACGATAAATTATGTGGATACTATGTCTACACATTTAGATTGATGAACATAGCCTAATGGAATGACACATGTTTGAAGTAGGAAGAGAGAGAAAATGGTGGACCACAATGAAAAAGATATACAACTTGAAGCCGCCAATTGCAAATAATGAAAATTTGATAATGGAGTTAAAGGAGTTTCTACAACAAACTCTAATAATTGATGGGGGTAGTAGCCTACGGGAAAGGACTTTTATTTTCTAGATCATTCTTTTGGTATTTATTACAGAATTAGACTCGTAATTAGATATTGTAATAAACTAACATACTCAAATTTAATAGAACCAGTCTTGTATAATAAAATCTCATGCATAGTATTTAAGTTATACTTACTTTTGAACCTAGTTAATTTGAAAATTTATTTGGCTTCGTTTACTTTGCCAAATAGGGTTAGAATAGATATGTTAACTTATAGAAGAGGGTTAAAATATTTAAGTTAATTAATACTACTATTTACTTTGGGAGAAAGGCAAAATGATTATCCTCTCTCTTATCACATATGCATGTTTACTAGTTAGTGGTAGGATAAGTTATTTATATCAATTTACCTCTTTATCCCTAACTTAGATTTACAATTTGTATATATAAGGACAAAAAGGACATTTTACACAATGTATAGTACATGAGTTTATTAAACTCACCCATTTGAAGGGTTGAAACAAAAGAGGTTAGTGGGACTTATTCCCGGGTCATTGGGTTTACCCTAATTTTTGTGCATTTTTTAACCTTAAAAGTAAACACCCAACTAGCTTGTACTAATAATATAAACTAACCTAAAACACAAAAGTAAAGGAAGCAAATGTTTTAGCATGGTAAATGAGAAGTGTTTCATATATAAAATCGTCTTGTATTTTTTTCAATTTAATATTGTCATTGAGTCCTGTGACTATTAAAATCGTGTGAATCTCAAAAATAGAAATTTTTAGAGTTGTCATACTGCTCTACTTTTGTTAGATAAAGCGATAAAATTGTACTCGAAAATGTTGGTCAAGTTGGAATAACTTTTTATTCGGCAAATTGACTGGATCACCGATTCTTATTTGTCGTTTTAAATTTAAACGTTAATGTAATTCTCGTGGTTGGTTTTTTTTTTTCTTTATTTCTTTCTAATTCGTAGAATTTAGTAGCGAAACACAATGTTTTCAAAACCGGGTTGAACCAAGGGAAGAATCCCACGCAGAACCGGTTAAAAACATTTATATAACGGTTTTGGGTTGAGCAAAAACTGTTCAATTTAAAAAATCGGTTTTTTTTTTTTTTTTTAAAAAAAAAATTAAATTATTAATTTATATTAAATATTTAAAATTTTAAATCTATATTCCTCTCACATTTTTTCTAACATTTTGATGATGTGGGATAAATGTATGAGTGAGACAAAATTTATAAAATATGATATGAAAAGTTATAAAATATATATTTAAATTTTTTCAGAAAGGTGTATACTTATTTTATTTTTAAACTAAACATGAAAAGCGGTTGAACATGGAATTGATTAAGCCAGGGTCCGACCGGTTGAAGCTGGCCGGCCGGTCTCTATCCGGATTCGATCATGGGCTTTGATTATGAAAACATTGGCGAAACATCCCAATTTCAAGATTGTTAGGCCCTGTTTCTATCAAACGATTTGAAAAAGATACTAAATAGTGATGAATTTCAAATTCACTCCATATATATTTTAAAAGAAATTTAAAATGGAAGTGGTGATTCTTTTTTTTTCTTTCGTATATAAGTGGTGATTTTCGAATCATTATGAATTCAATAATCCACGACCTTAATTTGTTATTTTTAAATTCATCCCCCAATCACAAAATCGACACGAAACCTTGATTTGCTATTAATTATCCTAATCTTAGAACTTAGAGATAAATTATTAATTTCCAGGCTCCACCTTATACATGCATACGTACACGGAAGGATAAAGATTGATAATCCTTCCAGTTTAATGAAAACGGAATTTAACTAAATATTTTTATTTTTATTAACGAATCATTAACAAATTTATTTACGAGCTCAAATGATCCTCGTCTCTCATCATATTATATCTCTCTATTGCTCATTCCAAGGCTCTAAACATACTCCAAGAAAAATCCAAACGTTCTACTGTTAAAGTGCACCAGAAAACAGAGTTTTTCAATAGCTTTTTTAAAAGTTGTTACACTACTTTTCTCATAATTGTTTTGTTTGATTTTTTTCGACTAGTTGCTATTGAAAAATGCACTCAATGACTCCCGAGTATAAGCATGAAATTTGTACTCATGAGTCATGAATTGAACCTTTCGGCACTACACAGAAAATGCATACATTTTTGTTTCATAAAAAGTTGCAATCATACATTTCAACCGTACATTAGTGACTCTTGCTAATTATAAGCCTTAAATATTACTCACTTGATTCTATTTTAAATTATTCATTCACTGTTTGAATCGTATTTTAACTAGCGAGTTGTTTATTAATACATGAAATGATAAAATAATTTTAAGGAGATGTAGGATAAATGAGAGTTAAAACTATCATACGTCATCTTAAAAATATTATTTGTTATTTTAAATACTAATGAAAAACTCGATCGTTAATTTAAAAATGAACAACTCGTTCGTTAACATATGAGTCAAACGGTGAATCATCATCTAAAATAGGACGTAAGGAATACTAATCGATGAAAAAACATGACCTGGATCCCTCCATTTTACACATACACACACATAACCGTGCGGGTATGTGTGAACTGGAGGGTCCAGATTCAATTGGACTCTCTACTGGAGAGGATCCGCCTCCGAAAAAACAAGGTTACAATAATTGGAAACACCATTTTGGATAAATTCTAAAATTTAAAAGCATTAGTTTCTTATCCTATTACCTACTCTATTTAAAGCAAAAAGGAATTAAATGTGTTAGTTAATTAAGTCAAATTTGATGACCCAACTACCGAATTCACACTTCCCTTTCAATAAAACAAAAACCTAATCCATAATTTAATAAATAACCATGTTGCACAGACCCATTCTCAGCACCGCCATTGATCACATCACAATTATTCAATGAATTATGACAATAAATGAAGCATGTGTTTTAATTTAAATATGTAGAATTGGTCGACAAATTTGATTAGGAAAATAAGGTATAACCATCAGAAATCTTCATGATAATAGAGATTAATTAATACACAACCATATTACACAAACGCAAGAAATCAAGGTAAAAGAAAAAAAACTAATCCTTCACTATAAAAGCCTAATATCAAAAGATTATTATAAAAAAAAAAAAAAAAAAAGAAAAGAAGAGCAGATTTAAGATAGAGCATGATTGTTTGATCTTTTCATTCAAATAAGTTTCAAAATTCTTCCAATCCAATCTAATCGAGATAAACATTTCCACACTCCAACGAATTTCACATCACGCGCTTACCGGACTTCGGCGGACGGCGGCGCGTCTTGTTACTTTTTTTCCCAAACGCGCCGCAAAATCCGCAGGCGGAAACCCTAGGCGACGGCGGCTCAAACGCCGGCGACACTTTTCCGGTACGGAATCCTCGCCCGCCGTTGGATTGGCTCCTCTCGATCGTCAATCCGGCGACCGGCGGCGATTTCCTCACGGCGGTGGCTGCTGGATCGTCTTTGACGGTCTCCGATTGAGACTGTTTACTGCTCTCCTCTTTCTGTTGGTTCGCGAGCTGAGTCAATCCGGCGAGAAATTTGTCGTCCCATACTAATCCAGAGGAGCCCTGTCTCCTGAACGATACATCAGATCTCTGCAATCCTTCCATCGATCTCTGAACGATATTTTATTAAAACATATAACTTATTTATATGAAATATGCCATTTATTTTTATTAACGCGAATACAAATAACTTGTTTTATTATAAATAAATTGAATGTTTAATATATACACTTTATGTACATGAAAACGGGATGACTAGTGAGGGGGCTGTGGGGGTGGTTAGAGAAAATGGTCACAGGAGGGCAACTTAGTCAATGATTAATGGTGTTTTCCCCACATTAATTTAATTAATTGTTTGTGCGTATTTTGGGACAATGGTGGGCATTATTTCAATTACGAAGCTCCAACTGCTTTCATCATACTACTATTATATTTAGTATTTGCAAGTCTGTTTAATTAAATTGTTATGCCTTCAACTTGGACATTAGTCCTAACCGAAATATATAAATACACATTAATGCAAAACAGAGAGGGATTTAGACAAATGCTACAATCCAAATTTAGCATAACAGAGATTGATTACAAACCAAACTTTGGGATAAACTATCATATACTTGCTAGATCATTTTATGGACTTAAATTAATTAGGTAAAATCTTGATTTAAATTAATCATAGACTCACAGTCCATTTGACTCATCGACATCAAACATATTAAGGTATAAAATTCTAACTGATCAGGTAATGCATATGTACAACAATGTTTAATTTGCAAATATAAATTAAGTATCAGAAATTTTATATAAATGTTCAATAAAAATGCAACATATTTGGCAGGGAAGATCCTCTATGTTGGGTGACAGGTAGTAATAATCAAATTAAAGTCTGATGAAATCATTAGAATAATGTTTTTCCTTACTCTATTAAAAGATTATAGTATTCATTTTATAAACGGTCAATATATTGCTTTGACCAAGGTACCTGGCCGGTGAGATCTTAGCTAGTAAAAAAAAACAGGTCAAAAGCAGCCATTCAATATTTTCAACCGGGGAATAATCTCGAAGGGCAATATAAGTACAACAATATTGGGTATATTTTAAAAATATGGTTAAAACTAATCTTATTAATTAAAATAACGGTAATACTTTATGATGCAGGGAGAAACATGAACTACGACGAACAATCTACATCAGTTGGTATCAGACACAGACAAAAAAAGACACAGACTAGGGAGATTCCTATTATGATTTGGCAAACTAATCCTTTTAGTGATTCAGTATGATTTAAGCATTCTTTTAGACTCGGAATTTTGATCCTAGGAATTGATTTTTCTTCATTTGTAAGGGAGGGTGTACCCATTGTACCCCACTTTTTATTAAATGAAGTTTTTTTGCTGATCAAAAAAAGAGAAGAAAAGAAAAAGAAGTTAGTATCAGAGCCAGGTTTCTCGTGTTTTTCTCATTGTCGGTATTTCAATGAGAATCAACAGAAATTGAGAAGATTGTTCGTTGTAGTTCACGTTTCTCCCTGCATCACTTTACTGGCTGTAATTTATTTGGTTCGTGCCTTTTCTTTTGGGAGCTTCTTGTTAGTTTACTTCAGAAGGAGAAACAAAATTATCTAACGCAATGACTTCAACAACATTTATTTGTACTGAGATAATATTATTAGATATATTGGATAATAAAATAAGTCAATTTGGTAAACTTCCCTCAATAGGCCATGTTGCTATTTATTATGAATATTTTTAGCAAATTGGTTGAAAGAAACCGAAAAATAAAAGAGCATATGTTTGGTTTCAACTTGCAAGTGTTTTATCCACCACACCCACTTAATGTGTGTGGAGTTCGATTATGTTAATGTTACATTTTTTTTAGGTGAATCTTGTGGTGTTATTTTATTAATTACATGGATATCGCATGTAGCATTCACTCTACCCTCAACTTCAAGGCATGATATAACTCAAAATAAATTCTATTATCCTATAATAACTAGAAAACAATCCTATAATAGCTAGAAATTAGAAAACAATACCACGTGAAATGAAGCCATTTATCATGCCTTGGTAAAAGAAATAGTGCCTTGTTTGGGTAACATACCATCAAATCAAATCTTATAAAACATATACCATCATCATAATCATAATCAAATCTTATAAAAGGGGAAAAGAGGTAGTATTTTATTTGAACAGGGCGACTAATTTAGTAATTTTACATTATGGTAGTGACGATGACTAGGAAAATGCGTGACAAGTGGAAAGAATTATTGGGGTGAATTGTTTTTACGACTCGTTCATTAATTATTGGGACACTGATTGAAGTTCTTGGAAAATAAAAATGATCCCACTACTAATTTTTATATTAAATACCCAATTTATTCGTTAAATGTCAAACAATGTCATTATCAAATTTGTCAAAATTTTCCCAACTTGCTAAAAGTTGACAAAACATATATCAACCAGGTTTTTTTCTATGTCGTATTGCTCACTGTTTTAACATATTGAATCACATATTGAAAGTTCTATTGAGATTCATGATTGAATAACAAGAAACTTGAAAGAGTGAAATTGATAGATCGAAAGGTAGTCAATACAATAAAGGAATTCCTATTTAAAAGAGTGAAAGAGCCTTAACTAACTAACTAACTAACTAACTGAAATCAGTCTATGAAAGTTGATTGACTCTAACTTATTCAGGACTTAACTAATACTGTATCTTTGATCAACTAATACTGTTCTTAAGTACAACAAATACTTTTACATGTTACAACTAATACTTGTTACAGAAAAATAAAATAAAATACTTTATTTGATCTTATTATCCCCCCTCAAAATGTGAGTGAATGTTTATCATTCCCATTTTGGTCTTGAAACTCTGAAATAAGGTAGGTGGGAGAGGTTTAGTCATGATGCCTGTAAGATTGGCCAATGTAGGGACTTGAATGACTCTGAGTAATCCCTCTTTGATTTTCTCCCTTGTGTAATGAAAATCAATTTGTATGTGTTTTGTCTTCTCATGTAAAATAGGGTTGTGGGCAATGGAGTAGGCTGCCTTACTGTCTGTATAGAGGATGGCAGGTTGAAAAACAGGAACTTGAAGGTCTTGAAAGATGTATGTTATCCATTGGAGTTCAGCTGAAGTATATGTTAGTGTTAGTGTCCTAGAGACAATCTATTGTAAGGACATAATACTCGATGATATTCAGTTTGATTTAATATTATAGTTCACTTAATATTAATGTATGTTAATACACTTGTTTGAATATTATGTTTGATTATTTGCATTTATTCATACAAGTGTTCCCATGAGTCATTGCTGTCATTGAGGTTGTGAGAACTCAGATGACTTAAGCATGATTCTCAAATAGCCCCGATCAAGGATCATCAAGAGTGAGATATTGATGATGCAATGGAGATTGGTGTGCGATCTCCATCATACTCTTGTGGAGTGTAGTAAGATCTCACTTACTACGAGATACTAGGTATCTCATGATGGATGCACAAATACCTTAGAGGGTATTGGTATACCCATCCGAGAAACCGTTTGATGTATTTCCACTATATGTGTCTACGGGTGTCTCGGTTAGTGGGAGCGATGCAATACTCCTTTGACTTGAGGTCAATAAGCACGACATGTGTGAGATGATGAACTTTGACCATGACCGACACTTGCACCCTAACCATGGGTAGATATAGCTTGGATTGGGTTCATCACGAAGTACATGTGTGTGGTAGTTGAGCCAAGAATAGGATTCGTTCCTCAAAGTGGATTTAGAGAGAATACTCATCTTCTCATCATAATTGGATCAAAGTCATCGGCCGATGCACGTCAACTTAGACTTTGTGGCTAAGTGTGACATACATGATCAATTAGTGATTTGAGATAAATTGATTAAGTTATTTGAATAGACACTTCATCATGTTCAAGACTTAATCGAGTATTCGCGAATGAAAGGAGGAAATCGTAATAACCCATGTTTCAGTTACAGGTAGTTGCACGTTTCTCGCAACGTATCTCATATATTGAGAATGTCTGATTTATTGTCTAGGGTTTAATTAAGACCGTTAGTTTGACTAATCGCTCAATATATGAGGGCCTATGGGTCACACAACAAGTAGTTCTCTTTTACGGATTATAGTTGGTTGATTAAATGTTAAATTGGATTTAATATTTAATTTATGGAGAATTAATTAATAATAGATTAATTTGGAATTAATTATTATTAATATTTAATTAAATTGGACTTAATTAAATAGGAATCCCAATAATAATATATGGAATATTATTATAGGATTTAATATATATGGAATCAAATCCGTAAAGATTTGATATACATGGGAATTAATCCGTAGAGATTTTATATATGGGAAATAAATCTAAGATATTTATTTTATAAGATTAGGGATTTTATTTCCCAATCAAGTTAGCTTAAGATTTAAGCTAGACCTTCCATATATATATGAGCTCTTGGAAATTCACAAATAACGTTAGTTCATATTTCTCCATAAAATCTAGAATAGGAATTTTCCTAGCAAATTTCATCTCGTTATTCAACAAATGTATTACTTGGCAAATCTGTGCAATGGTCCGTGAAGCAGGGGATTACGTGGATACCATAGTAGAGAAATATGTGTCATTTGATTTCAATTGTAAAAAGATTTATCTTTATGTTTATACCTATTCAATTATCTTAATTCGTGCAAAGCATTTCAATGGCTTTCCAATGGATTACTCATATATTGTGTAAGAGTTTGTTGGTGAATACAATATTTTATTTATAAAGCAGATGTATTACTTGTTTACGTGCCTCTAAATTCAACTCAAATAATACCCCCAAATGGATCTATGAAGACCATCTTTGTTTCTAGCAACTTCAATACCAAGTATATATTTTTGAACTTTTTTAATAGGTTGCTTTTTGTAATTTCAGGAAATGAGGAGTGGCCCAAGTAAATAAACATATCAATGACACTCCTTCTTATTTGAGGAGTTTATTGAACCATAGCTAGATGCTTGATTAGAATCTTTTGCGAAAAAGCGCAACTTAAAAGTGTTGTTAGTTGGATAGAAAAGCCCCAAACACAGGGTTGCTTTGATGTATCTTAATAACATTAGTGTGCAACGGTGTTGTAGCTAAAAAATGGCTTTCCAATGGATTACTCATATATTGTGTAAAGAGTTTGTATAGAATAAGCTTTAAAAGATCGAATGTCTTGTTATAGTCAAATACAACATTTTACCAACCAAACTTCTATAGCTAAAAAGTACGGGATCTTGAACAACCAGCACTATCATTTTGAGCCAAAAGCTTGCTTTTCATCCATAGGGAGGGTTCTTTAATCGAACAAGGAAAATTGCAAGGCTTACTACTCAAATAACCAACAACGTTCAACAAATCAAGTGCATATTTATTGGTCTAAGACATAAATGAAGACCATCTTTTGTAAGTTTTATCATAGCAACTTCAATACCAAGTATATATTCCAATTTCCAAAACACCCAAGTCTTTTATATAGGGTTGTGTAAATGATTTTTACAAGTTGTATTTTTTATGGCATAGAATTTCCAATATTAGATATTCAAGAATTATCATATCATCTACATAACATAATATAAAAATAAATAAACAAAGAACCATTTTTCTTAGTGAAAAGATTAGGAATCAAGAAATCTTTAGATTGATTACATAACCTTTAAAAATTTTGGAAAACAAGAAAGAGATTTTTCGAAAAAGTTTATTGAACCATTGTCTAGATGCTTAAATATTTCAAATTTTGTCCTTCAAGCCACATATGCTTTTGTTTAAGTCTTTTTTCCACATTTGAAACACCCACTTGTCACCTATCTTATTAATAACCTTTTGTTAATGTTTGTTGAGTATCCTTCCAACCGGTGGAGGCAACATGTATACCTCCTCAACAAGACCACATAAATGCAAAAAAGGCGGGCTTTTAACATCACATTGATGAATTAACCAATTATTTGACACAACAACACTTAATTTAAAATTCTCACATAATTGATCATTCCCCAACAAAGAAAAAGCTAAAGCAAAGAAATCAAGGAGGGAAAGTGTCAAAATAATCTACCCCTTCTTGTTGAGTATAACCCTTTTGCAACTAATCTAGATTTAAACCTTTCCATCTTTGTTCCGAGGTCGGGACTTGTGTTTTATTTTATACACCCACTTACACCCTATGCAATGTTTACCAACAGGTAAATCAACTAAAGACCAATGTAAGATCAAGACCAAGATGGAGACTCTTGTAATTTTTTATATTTTGTCCTTTCTAAAGCATCAATCAGAAATATTTACGATTTATCTTTATGGCAAAGATACCCAATCTTTATATTTGTTATCGATTATTTTTGCATGCTTATATGATTTAGACTCTTATAATTCACTAATAGCAAAGTATAGGTTAAGAAACATGTATGACCATGTTGGGAAAGAATTTAGAAAAGGACAAAAAATCCGAGTATGACATAGGATATTTAAGGGGTTTAAAGAAAGTGAAATTAACAAAATGATTCGCAGAAAGGTGGCAAAATTGTTCTATAAACATCCAAATAAGAAGAGCATGTCTAGTTCTAGAAGACCTTCTCAAATCATTATCATTTTGTCAAGATCACAATATCAAGATCAAGTCAAAGGAATTTGCTCAAGAATGTAATAATGCTCATTATATCCTAAATGTTCCGAGGCAATCAAGCCGGCGAATAATGAACCTCAAAAGAATAGTATGGATTTCAATGCCCGTCAGTCAAATCCACATTATAAATACAAGTCAAATTAAGTGTGGATCATGGAGAATATAACACACGATATTTCAGAGCCAAGAAGTTATACTCAAAGCATTCCCACCCTGAACACAAGTCTATAGATAACCATATTCAGTGTTCTAGAACCCAACCTAAGCAACCCACGATGATCTTAGAGAGATTTTCCCAACCTTAGCATTATTACTATGTTCTATAGACAACATGACCCGAAGATGTACCATCTTCGCAATATTTAGGATAATGATGAAAAACATGATCAATTTTGAGTTGAAATAATTGGTTAGATATTGTAGGAATTGACTTTAGAGAAAGGAAATATATCCTCGTGAAATCTAACATGAGTCGGATACAAACACATTGTTTTTATTATCACGCATTCAAGTATAAGCAAAAACACAACACATGAGCTTAAAAAAACTTATATCATTTAGTATTTGTTTTTTTAAAGGATACCCAATTAAAACACATTTAACTGCTCTAGGTTGAAATTTATGTCTATGAGCAGTAATTGTACTAGCAAAACACAAACATCCAAAAACTCTCAAGTAAGAACAATCTAGTTCCTTATTGTAAAGTTTTTGAAATGGGGTCATGTTATGCAATACAGAAGAAGGTGTTCTGTTTATCAAATGAAATTTCTTTGTTTGAATGCAATCGCACTGCAATTTCAAGGGCAGACAAGAGTGGAAAAGTAATGCCCGAGCCACTTGTAACAAATATTGATGCTTCCTTTCAACAATGGCATTTTGTTGTGGGGTCTCCACACAAGAAGTTTGGTGAATTATCCCATGTTTGTGATAAAAATTTGATAAAAGAAACTCAACCCCATTATCACTTCTTAAGCATTTAATCTTTGCAGAAAATTGTGTAAGCACCATGTTATAAAAATTCTCAATAGATAAATTAACATCAGATTTATGCTTAAGTAAGTATTTCCAAGTTCATCTAGAATAATCATCTACAATGGTTAGAAAATACTTGTAACCATTGTAAGATTCTAATGAAAAAGGACCCCATACATCACAATGGATCATATCAAAAGCAGAATTACTAATACTTGTACTGATAGGAAATGGAAGCCTTTTCTGCTTAGCCATAGGACAAACTTCACAAATCTCATTCATATCATGTTGTTTTACAGTAATACACTTCAGAAAACCAAGATTCTTAGGAGAAATGTGTCCTAATCTAGCATGCCAAGTCTTAAAAGAAACATCAGAATCACTAACCCTTAAATTTTGAGCATATTTCCCAGAATTCATCAAATACAAGCCCTCCATCTGTTCATCAAAACCAATCACCTTCTTGGTGTTGTTTTCCTGTAAAGCACAAAGAGAGGCACCAAAAACAACACTCACATTGGAATATCTTGTCAAGTGGGAAATAAACAACAAATTGAAAGAGAATTCAGGCACAAATAGAACATTGTACAAAGTGATATGGTCATTAATCTGAATATTTTCAATAAAAGTAGCCACAACAAGATGATTATTTGGCAGATTGATTTTAATATTAGAAAGAGCAGGGACACTGGTAAACAATGATAAATTGCAACACATATGATCAGTAGCCCCCGTGTCCAAGATCCATGTATCATTAACATGAGTAACATTAAAAGAATAATGAGGAATACCAAAAGACCAGGAATATATGGGTCTACAGACTTCTGTGGTTTATCAAGAGATTTCTCAGAAGGGACAAACGCATTAGCCACAGATTGAGTAGGTTGAACAAAAGCACCTGCCACTGAATGAGAATCTGAAGCCTTGTGCAACTTTGAGAAAGTAAAAAACTGATCAAACAACTCTTGATTGAATAGAGGATTAGTAGTAATAACCTCTTCTTTGTGGGGAACATCAACATTCCCATATTCAGCCATAGTATGATGAGCAGAAGTGTCAGCTCTATGCTTAGCAACCTTATTCCCTTTCTACCCTGGTGGAAAACCTATAAGTTGATAGCATCTATCTACAGAATGCCCAGGAAGATCACAATGAGAGCATTTGAGAGGTCTCTTCTTGTCTCTAAAATTCCTAACACCCTGTCTAGCCATCATGGCAATGGACTCAGGTTGAACAGATACAGGATGAGTCAAAGACCTTTGACCCTCCTCTTGCAACAGTAGGGAGTAAATCTTAGCTAGTGAAGACAATGGAGATTGCAACAAGATTTGACTCCTAATCGTCCCATATGACTCATCTAAGCCTATCATAAACTTCATAACCACACCCCTTTCTTGGGTTTGAGTAACCAACTGAGGAAGATTACAAGAACAGCTAGCACCACAAGTACATTTTTAAATCGACCTAAAGCTCACATACTCACCCCAAAGACTCTTAAACTGATAGTAGTAAACAACCAAAGAACTGGAACCTTTTGAAATAGAAGCTAAAGATTTCTCCAAGAAATATACACGCATACTGTCAGACTTGGCATACCGTGCGTGAAATTCATCCCACGCCTCGCGTGCAGAAGTGAAGAACTCCAACGTCCGTTTGATATCCGGACTGATTGAGTTGAGTATCCAGTTCAAGACCAAGTCATTTGCGCGAACCCACGCTCTATGAATCACACCATCTTCGTCAGGCGATGGAGGAACTAAAGAACCGTCCACAAGCGGGATCTTGTTCTTTACGCTCAGAGACTTTTTGATAGAGTGGCTCCAAGAAACAAAATTGGAGCCATTGAGGGGCTCAAGAACAATGGACACAGCAGGATTATCCTGCGGATGCAACGTCAAAGGCGAATACGGATTGAAAGCCGGATTCAACGAAGAAGGATCAGTAACCGTTGCCATTTCTCAAGAAATTAGGGCAAAACAGACTGAAGAACACAAAATTGGGCAAAAAAGTCGATGAAAACACTATTTTAATCGAAAAAAACCCCAAAAACCAATCGATCGATTCACAATCGAAAAACAAAACCAACATTCGAATCGATTTACAATAAAATCGATCGAATGCAAAACCTAACAAACAAGAACACAACGGAAAACGATTTACAAACCTAGCATCACCGAATCAGAGAAGAATCGAAAACTAATACCATGAAAGTTCTATTGAGATTCATGATTGAATAACAAGAAACTTGAAAGAGTGAAATTGATAGATCGAAAGGTAGTCAATACAATAAAGAAATTCATATTTAAAAGAGTGAAAGAGCCTTAACTAACTCTAACTAACTAACTGAAATCAGTCAATGAAAGTTGACTGACTCTAACTTATTCAGGACTTAACTAATACTGTATCTTTGATCAACTAATACTGCTCTTCAGTACAACTAATACTTTTACATGTTACAACTAATACTTGTTACAAAAAAATCAAATAAAATACTTTATTTGATCTTATTACATACTCCTAATTCATTGCTAAGGACTGTCTAGTGTCTAGTAGTGTAATATTGAATAAATCATCAACCATGGGCCACGATACATGATAAAAGAAATAAAAAATATAATTTTAAAAATTAAAAGCTATTTTTTCTTCCTATTACCATTAGTACTAGTACTAGCACCATTTGATACATTTGAGTTGCCAACTTTTGCCCTTTAATACCTACCCATTCTCACCTTCTTCACAACTTGCTGCTTCATGGCCTTACGCTCCGCTGAGGCCGTAAGGCTCACAGGAGACGTGCACTTAAAAAAATGATTAACTACTACACATTTGAGATTGGAGAGCTCCACTTGGACATCCATTTTTTCGAACAGCTCTCCAAGTGGTTCCTTGGAGAGCGGTTCTATTAAAAAAAAAAAAGAAAATGCGGTTAAAACCCACTGGCCCAAGATCAAAGCTTAGACAATCGGTTCATAATCAAGGTAAGGATAATTGAGAGCGGTTTTGAACCGCCGTCTATAAAAGTTTGGGACACGGTTCATAACCGCTCTCCAAGTGAATTAATTTTTATTTTTTTTGTAAAGCTTTTATTTTTTGTTTTATTTTTTTTTTGTTTTAATTTGTAAATTTTTTTTAGGTATAGTTCAAATATTTTATTCTTTAAATTCTCGTGTTATTTCTTTTTTTTAATATTAAATAGATATAATGAGATTAACACAAACTCTTATGTAAAATTTGTTCATAATATTACTTATTTAAATAGAAAAATATTACTTGTTTAGATAGAAATGTATAACTTGTTTAAAGAAAAGTATTACTTGTTTAGATGAAAAAGTATTACTTGTTTAAAGGAAAATATTACTTATTTAGATATAAAGTATTACTTGTTTAGAAGGAAAATTATTACAAGTTTAAAAGAAAGGTAGTACTTTTTTTAAAAAAAAGTACAAGTAAAAAATATAATTTTAATTTAATTAATTTAAATTTATATAAAAAAAATTATTATATAAAAATGTGATTGAACTAATAAATAAGATAATTGAAATAAAGAATTTTAAAAAAAATTGTAAGAAAAAACGATTTTTAGAACATATAGAATTAATTTCATTAAATAAATGCATGAAAAGTATTACTTGTTTAGATGAAAAAGTATTATTTGTTTAAAGAAAAGAATTACTTGTTTAAATAGAAAAGTATTACTAGCTTGTTTAAATAGAAAGGTACAACTTGTTTAAATATATAAAAATATATATATATATATATATTTATATATAAATATATTACTTGTTTAAAAGAAAAATATTACTTATTAAGATAAAAAAAAATATATATTACTTGTTTAGAAGGAAAAGTATTAAGTTTAAAAAAAAAAGGTTACGAGTGTACTTTTTAAAAAAAAAACAAGTAAAAAAATATAATTTTAATATAATTTAATTTAAATTTATATAAAAAAATTATTATTATATAAAAAAGTGTGATTGAATTAATAAATAAAAAAATTGAAATAAAGAATTTTAAAAAATTGTAAAAAAACAAATTCTAGGACATATAGAATTAATTTCATTAAAGAACGCAAAGAAAATTTAGTGTCCGAAATGGAATTGATCTCGCCAGAGGACCCAAGGTCCCGTGTTTGGTCCTCCATGGGAGCGAATAATTGCCTCAATTAATTGGTGGACTTGGTGACTTATATATATGAGATCTTGGTGGGTTCAAGGTTAAAAAAAAAAAAAAAAAAAAAAAAGAGTGTGGAAAACCGTTAAAAATGCTTGGTGGGTTTGTGCCTAAAATTGTTTTTTTAAAAAAAAAAAGTGTTGGAGAGCGGTTGAAAACCGTTGTCCAAGTGTATATCTTTGGCATGATTGCCGCTCCAAAAAAATCGGTTAAAACATTTGTTCAAGTTCGATTTATTGGACAACGTTTTTTTTATCAGTTGTCCAAGTTTTGGGACAATTTATTATTTGGAGAGCGGTTATAACAACTCTCCAAGGTCATTTTTAACAGCTGTCCCAAAGCCCAAATCAGTATTAGTGACTTTTGTAATTTTCATACACAAACACTCTTGTGAAACTTGTTCATAATATGAAATTGATATCGTTACACTTATAAACTGATGCAACTAATACCGTTTAAAATGAAAAAGTTAAAGGTCATTTTAATTAAACAATTAATATTATTGAAAATTGCATATTGATCAGTTGCACGATGGGCCGCACCTTTCTTAAGACGAACAAATCGATCGACTGATACCCGAAAATTTTGTAATTATTAAGGGGCTATAATTATATGTGTAATTATATATAACATATGTACAAATAATTTTACAAGAATGGAACAAAGAAGTTGCATTGCCAAAGATTGGCTTATCGTTTTTATGACGAGGTCAGCGTATCGAACCGCCTTTAAACCTAATTAGATTTTTTATTTACTGAATTAAAAAAAAAAAGTAACAGAACCCGTGCGATGCACAATTAATCGCAAGGTTATGATTTCATAATTAAGTAATATTAATTTTTATATGTATTTGTATTAAAGTATTCTGCCATTCTGAAGATATAATATTAATAGTATTTTTATTGACGCAATATTTCTGAAAAAATTATGATAACAAACTCACTCGAGGGCTGAACTGACGCTCTGATAAAAAAAAAAGGTATCAAGGGCTTTTGATTTCGAATTTTCAGTAAATGCCACATTTGATAATCTCCATGCGATTTAAAACAGGTGACATTCTTCGTCAGATATAACATATGTATGGAGATTAAGAATCTTGTATGGAAAAAAATATCAAGAAAACAATATAGTATCCTTAAGTAAAATAATTATGTAATTTTAGTTAGTATTACATGCAAAAGAAACCATTAAATCAACAGAAATTGTGTTGCAATCAAATAAATCAACATGAACTAAAAGATCTGCAATTTTAGAAAGTATTATCTGTAAAAGAAATCATCAAACCAATATAAATTTTGTAGCAATCAAATAAATTAACTTGACTATAAAATTGATATACAGTGAAAAATTATCTTATTCGATCATTAGATATAAAATAAGAACCTGCAAAACATAAATTCTCAAAACAACAAAAAAATATTTAAAATCTTATATGAAATACAGGTATAGAAAAAAAAATCATATAAGTTGGGCCGATTTCTATATATAGATAGCGTCCTTTATATTAATTAACCTAACGCCTTTATTAAAAAAAATAAACATAGCCGCCACCAACATAGAAGGGATTAGGGATTCAATACAAATTTTTTTTTCATTCAAAAACTTACAGCAGCTACGACGGACGAGTCTCGACAAAATCAGATTAGAAATCGTTAAATTTCTGAACTCCATCAGGTATTATATTTTTATGAGACTATAATTTATCTTTTGTTTATTACTCAAATTGAATAGTTGAAAGTTTAGGATCGGCTATGTGCAACTGGTACATAAAAGTATTATATTTGTTTCAATTTTACATACATGCGTTATATCAATTAATATTGCACACATCACACGTACAATATGACATAAAAATAGAGAATCTTGGAGCCTTCTTGTATGTGTAGTAAATACAAGGTTTGCCCCACTCTCTCATGTGATCCCATGATTCACCCTCCTAGTACAAAGCAATCACCAATCATGTTGCAACATCTCCACACATTAACTAATCAATTGTTTCTTAGAGATGTGTAATGTGATAGAAGACATGCACGGTGAAGGTTCATTGATGCCTTCTTTCCTTGTTTGTTTCATGACAGAGACCAATCTATCACCCCCTTTTCTCCTACAACTCAATTATTAGATTTTCTTGATCAATTCAAGAAGAAAGATTTTTAGGTTTTGTGGGCTCGATACTAAAACGGGGGGTAAGCTTCATCGTCTAGAGGGAAACAACCCTGTTTCCAACCATGTTCTGTTTCCAATCGTTCAATGGATTACCTAGCGCATGCCATTTTGTAAGTAGAGAAACGAAGCAAAGAAAACGAGAGAGAAATCGAGCCATAGTAGTAAAATTTGCAGCATCAGTCATCCCACAAGGTGAAGAAATCAAAATCAGGGGTCATGTAAAGAGTGATCCAACCAATGTTATAGGGATTCTTGGAGGTTATACTTGCCTGAATTTTGCCAAAAAACTCGTTGATCAAGAAAGCGAGCTGCCATTTATCCTGTGTACAGATCCAGCTCTAAGAAACGAGCATTTATCACTCGATGGGAGTTCGTTCCCTACCCTTTCTAGTAAGCCTGAAACGGTAAATGCTGACCACAGTTTAATAGTGAAAAATTTAAGGCGTAAACGAGCTTTTCTTGAGGAGTCTGGAGTTTGCTGCATTGTGATGCCCTGCCATGTGTCACACTATTGGTATGATGAAATTAAAGATGGTTGTTCTGTACCGTTTCTTCATATGGGTGAATATGTAGCTAAGGAACTCAAAGAATCAAAGTTAAGGCCAATCGAAGCTGGAAGCTCTGCCTGTATCGGTGTTCTTGCAACCAATACAGCGTTGGTAACTAGAATGTATCAGGAGAAACTCGAAAATGAGGTATTCTATATTCGATTTGGTACCACTTTCATAAGAATTCACAAATCAATTTGTGGATTCTAATATATGTTAGTTTTTTTTTTCTTTTTTAAAAAATTTAGGCTATATTTGGTATTTCCTTCTTGTCTCTAATAACAGTTGCTATATGTGCAGGGTTTTAAGGTTGTAATACCAGACAAGAATACAATGAAACATATAGTCATACCTGCAGTTGAAGCATTGAGCAGTAAAGACGTAGAAGGAGCACAAAATTTGTTCAGAATCGCTCTGCAGATTCTGCTGATGGGAGCTGTGAACAAGATCATTCTTGCTTCTGATGAGTTACGAAAACTCTTGTCGCCTGATGATCCTTTGTGGAGAAAATGCATAGATCCCACAGATGTTTTAGCCCGATCGACTATCAAGTATGTTCACTCTGCAAATAAAGAAACCTAGCAAGTACACATTCATTGGTTAAGCCAAGAAACATCTCATCATAACTCTTGTTACAATCATGTGTTCTTCGAAGATGTAAATGTCAATCATTTGAGAAACCAAAAATTCTTATTGAAGGCAAAAATACAGGGTATGGATTCAATCAAATCGGTCTATTTAAGTTGTTCAATATACAACAAGAGTAACAACAACAAACTACGCCTTCGTCCCACCATGAGGGGATTTGTTCAATATAATTCTCAAATTTTACGTACTTCTGAAGCCCAAATACACACATTCATACAGAGAGAAAGAAATGATATATGAATAAATTGTGCAGGATGAATTATTGAAGCTACATAATTCCAGGAAAGGAAGGAAGGACTGCAATAAGAGCATCGCCATATCCTACTGGATCTGTAAACATGACAGAGAGCAGAAAAAATCAGTGCACACGAACAAGAAATCTTTAAACAACAGAAATCTTGAAATGGGAAAGATGCTAACCGCCGTCTTTTTTAAGTATCTTAACCACCTCCCCTGAAATGTCCGACTGGAAAGAAAAAAGTAGAATGAATGAATATAAGAGAATAGAATGCATAAGTTTTTACATCAACCAACAACTATAAAAGTATGGCCAAAACCTCAATGGGGATTTCACCGCCCAGCTGTTCAATGTAGCAGAGCACCTGTCCCTCCTTCACTGTGTCTTTCTGTTAAGTAGCACCAACAACGGGTCACTAGAGGAAATTGTAGGTAATATTAAGGTAATATATGTCAGTAAACACTACATGGGCTTTTCTCCTTCAAAATGAACAGTAGAGGATGGAATACTAATATCAATAAATAATGGAAGAGAAACCTTACTGAAGTAAAAATCTAGTTAGAGTGCATTTGAAAGATGCATCACGAGAGAGAGAGAGTACAATGAATCCCATAAAAGAAACAGAAGAAAAACAACAATATAACAAGGAACACATACCTCTTTGCAGGATGGAGGAGCCCGCTTCCCTTTAATTGTCCGAGATCTCCTAAAATATCCAACCTACATCAAGTGTACGTAAGACAGTATAAACATTCCGAAAACTGAAAAGGTCGACATTAATTTAAAAAAGAAATAAAGAAATTGTATTATTACCCTTGGAGATTTAAGTATCATCAAACCTTCATCTACTGCTTTGTCAAGCAAAGTCTGAACTCCACCTGACGAAGGTACCGTTTTGGCGAGGGCAAGAGACGGTGATGACGTTTCGGCAACTGAATGGGCAGTAACTGGAGCAGGGGGAGGAGGTTGCGGAGATGCACTTTGCTCAGCCATCAGTCTCGTGACACTTAATTCAAATCCCCCCAGCTAACCACGAAAAAAATAAACAATCATGAGATCAATCAGAAGCCATTAAAGAGGAAAATAGAACAACTACGTACAGGATATGAAGCATCTAGAATTACGTTGAAGTAAAAAAATGATGTTCTTCAAAAAACAAAGAACTATAGTCGCCTTTTACTTTGTTCATTTTTTCTACTAGATATGGGATAGGGGAATGGCATATTGATTTAATAACAATACAATAAAAATAAGAAATGGCTTACTTTAAGTTCAAACTCTGCGATTGATTTTGTGTCGCATAGCACCGTCAAAAGAGATTCCACCTGTAAAATATGAGAAAGATGAATGCTTTAATTTACAGAACATGATATGACAATTATGCATCAGAAATCAGCATAACCGAATAAAAAAATCTGCAATATTTGCATAGGATTCAGTGCATCGACCAGATACATTTTGAGGACCTAAATATGTAGTTGAGCCTTTTGAAGAGCCTCAATCTGATAAGAAATTGAAAATCTATAAAGTCACAAATAAGAGTAGGCACATCATTATTATCTATCTCATTGCTAAGTAACTAATCGATCAAGATTTCTTTTGTCTTTTAATACAAACATACGGTAAATTTCCCACCATTGTAAATTGTGCTTGGACTGCTTTTACAAAAGAAAGGTCTATATTCTTTTTAACCAACAGAGAGAACGAACGATTAAATCAACAAGCATGAAATCAGTTTATTATTGTTGGATAGAATCATTTAGAAAATAACAATAACTCACCTCAAGTGAATTTGGAATGAGTGTGCTTTGCCCATCAGATGAAACAATTTCTTCCAAACTTTCCTCCAGACTGGTAGTGGCTGTTGGTTAATGAAAAAAAATAGAAAATAAGAAAGAGAAACGATGGAACTTGTTCTGTGAATTCCGTATGACAACACGACATGTAAAATAAAGAATCAAAGGAACTTCTGCCATTTTCTCGCCACTTTATCATGACACATATACTTAAATAACACTATATCAATTGAATCTACTGAAATATATTGAACCAAGAGACTGTAATCTCAAGTTTGGTACTTCAGAAAAAATGAACTTAAAAGAAAACACCTACTTTTGAACAAAGGGAGTTAACTGGATGTTGTGTATGTAATGTCAGTATGATAATCACGCACTGAAAAACAGTGCATATTTTTGCAGTCTAAATAAACCAATTTAAATGACAAAGCCTATAAGTCATTCCAGCAAACAAAAAATGATTCTAGCAATTCTCAAGTTTCAACTTCTAGTACTTCATCTCATACAATCTACATTACAGCAAGGAATTCATCTCATCACAAACTAGATTTCAATAAACATAATTGTCTAGGCTAAACAAACAGCGGTGACTTCAAAACTTAAAGCCAGTACGTTAGAACTCACAATCAGCTTCAGATTTCGAACTTCGACCCTGCATCATCACCTTCTTCGATCTGCGTGCCAACACCAAACCACCAAATTGAGCAATTTTAAGAGCCCTTGAACATTTAAAACGCTGCAAATTGCTCAATTTGGGAGTAACAGAACCCAGCTCCAAGTTCGGAACATTAATGCTTGAAGTCCCCAAACCACCTGAAATTTTTTCACCACCAATCAAAACAAAAAAACAAAAATTCCTGGAAATCTAAATCACATAATTCCAGGAAATCAAGAGGATCAGAAACCTAATACAAAAACGTGTACTAAACGGGAGCGATTGACGTCATAGAAGTGAAATTAACGATAGATCAAAACAAGTATACGAAATTGCACAATGTCAAAAGCTTAAGTTGCACATTTGAGTTTTAGAGAGAGAGAGCTTACAAGCAGCCATGGTGAAATTGAAGTAACGAATGATTCCGGTGGGAGCAGCAGCTGAAGAAATGAGGAAGTTATGCTTTTAAGCTTTTGGAAAATAATAACGATGTGAACGAGGAAATCCGCACTATAATGGGGCCCCTTTCCGGTTTTGCTCCCTTGTAACTTTTTTTTTTTTTCCTAATATTTTGTCACTTCAATTTTAAATTTATATTGCTGATAGTGATTACTTAATTTTAAAATGATTTAGGGAAAATACACATATTTTATTTCTGCCTTCCTAGTCTTGTGGAGGTCTTACGTTGACATATTTTAAATTTAAAATGAAAGAAATGTTTTAAGGTGAAAATTAATAACAATAAAATTATAAAGTTTAGACAAATTTATATATTTTTAGTGTATTTTTAAATGATATTAGATTTTTTACTTAAATGTAGGAGCAAGTAGTAGTACTACTATTAGTTAAATGTAGGAGTATTAATTATAGAATTGGTGTACATGTTATTTTTATTTGATGTTTTGAAAAATATTGTTTTTATCTTCAACAGTAGTGGTTGTATTTGTACATCAAATGAATCGAGCTAGACGAAATGACATGATGTAGACAATTTTGTTCTAAAATGTTCATGAGTTGAACTATTTTTATTTTTGATATTACTAGGTAGAAACTAGCTCTTGGTAAAAAATTGTTATGCTCATTACTCTAATTGTTGATGTATAAAAAAACATGAAAAATAGCATGATCATCATCCATTATTATGTGGGGTTTTTAGATTATTTTCATCCTTTATTATGTAAGTTTTAGATTATTTTATATTAGATAGAAAGTTATATCTTGTAATCTCTCGTGATAATTATATTACGTCATTGTTATCCGCCGCAATTCCTGATCGTGTGACCCCTGATTTATCTCCTTAGTTGAGAGCCTTTGATTCATCTCCGAATTTAAAACCTTTTATTTAATGTATCTCCTGAGTTATTTTTCATCGTGTTGTCTTGTTAAGACATTTTTTAGTGTCAAGTTTATAAAAAGTTAACAACACAGGCCCTTGGTAATCAAATCAGAAAAAATAGTATTTACTGCATTATGAATGTGGTGGATCGACGAGTGAAACAATCAATGGTGGGGGGAGATGCAAGTGATTATACGATGAAGATGATTAGAAGTTGATGAAGAATAGATATATTATGAACGAGATTTTCCCATATCACGAATTTCCAGGATATATAAACTACTAAACTCGATGAGCGTGGATTATTTGACCCAAGAGAGGGGGGTCACCGGCCCCCGACCCCATTTTGAATTTTTATATATATTTTTATAATACTACAAACATGAGATACCTCATAAGAACGCCAAGATATAACGCTTCTAATATTTTGGAAGAAAGATATTATTATTTGTGTTATAGATTATTATCATGTATAAAACTTCATACAAATGTTTGTCTCCTTTAAAAAAAGCATCATGTTCATAACATTATTAAATGTAAAAAATCAACACTCTATAAATAAAATGTTGATTTTTGAGAAATGGGTAACAAAATAGAGAAAGAATATGTATAATTACATTTTCAATATACATATAAATGTATTTAATAATTAAAAGATGTTTCATCAAATAATTTTTAAAAATATATAAAAATTCTAAAGTGCATTTAAGCTACACGATTTAAAGCTCATCAAATTTTGAATTAAAACGTTTGGGTTCTATACAAATTTTTATCAGCTTGTAAAACTATATTAAAACAGTTTAATGATTACGTTATTCATCTTCGTCGTAAAAATGCCACTGATTTAGCTCATCATTTTGTTAGAACGTTTGGGTTATTCTCAAGTCCTTATAAAAGCATTTAAGTTATAAAAGTTTTTTTTTTTTTTTTAAAGTATAAAAAACACGTAGATGAAGATTGGTAATTGAAATTTCCTTTTTTACATATATTTTTCATTATATTTTACTAATTTTATATAACACTTTTCCCGAGTGGAAGAACTAACTCGAGTATTACTTGCCTAAAACCTTCCATAAATAAAGAAAAGAAATCAACGGCCAGAAATAACGGATGCAGAGTGCCAAAGGTGCCACCCACCACAGGCGATCAATAAATCGGCGCAGTCATCAAGAACCCAACGCAGCATAATTTCCAAATTTCCCCAAACCCCAACACATTTCTCTCGCTCTTTCTCTCTCAATATTATAGAAGCTGAAAATCAAATACTCCTTGAAGACATTTCGTAGAAAAAACGAAAAGATTCTTCCGAAAGAAAAGCGTTCTTGAAAGATTATAAACACATATACAGATATACTGATCGATACGCCGCGTGAGAGAGAAGGGATGTCTCTCACAAGTGTGAAAATGGCGGAGGATGTGTGGTTGACGTGTATGACCCATGCATTGTCCACTGAGACTGAGGAGATCATGGGCCTTCTTCTTGGTGATATTCAGGTTCTTCGATTTTGGTTTTCTGTTTTTAATTCCGATTTTTGAATGTTATTTTTGTGGGGTTTTGCTCTGTGGATTTTTTTTCCATCTTTGTTTGGTTCCAATTTGGTTCTGTGAGGAGTAATTTTGCTTTTTAGGTTTTCGTTGGTATGTTTGTGTAATTGGTTTCTTGTTTCTTGATTTACGCACTTGTTCATTTACTGGGGTCGATTATAAGGCTGTATTAAGAAAGATGCTTTATTGTGAAATTTGTTACTTGAATTATCTGTTTTGCTTCTGGTTTCTCCGTTTTTGGTTTACATACTTTGTGTGGGGAGTAATTGTACTTTCTAGGTTATTTTTGGTGTGTTTGTATAATTGTTTTCTTGTTGCTTGATTTACATACTTGTTCATTTGCGGGGAATCGATATAACTCTGTATTTAGAAAGATGCTTTATTTGTGATTGTGTTCTTGAATTATATGTATTCCTTCTGGTTTCTCCATTTATATGGGGTTTACTTTCTTAAGGTTCATGGTTCTATTCTGTTTCAGATGGTTTTTGTCTGGAAAGATTGTACTTTGGTTAATTATTTTGGTGTTATACTGTATGGTTTCCCAATCTGTTTGGTTATGTGCAGGAAATGACACCCTCCCCTAAAAAAAAAAAAAAAAAAAAAGAATAAGTTATCTAGTTGCTGTGTTGGGTAAAATTTGAGAAATGTGGCATCTTACAGAAAGTTATGGATTATGTAAATATTGACGAATTTATGAACCACCTGCACGAGAATTCTTTTTGTGCTTTAATGGTCGTTCTGAAAATGTTTTCTGAATTGATATGTTTTCCCATAATGCATGCAGATAATTAATATTGTTTAGTACACGTGGATCATGTTAGTTACGTCACAATTGATTTCAAATTCTACGGATTTAATACATTTAACCCCGTACTATCTTGAAATTTTAGATATAAGTAGCATTCAACACATTGAGTTAAATTTGGAGTTCTTCCATTTCGTAGAACTTACGTGAAATATGGCATCAGATCTTGCCTAGTTCACACAATTAGTTTAATCTAAAGATCGCAATATCCTAGTGTGGCACTTTAGCAGTTTTTTTATCTGTAGGGTCATTTGCAGTTATAAGTCATGAACCTGAAGAACTGCTGAGCTAATTGATCAGAAATACTGAAATTCATCTTCTCTCATATATGAATTTTATCCATTCTTTAGTTTAAGGAATTTTGAACTTGAAGAACCATATCCTGTATCCAACTTTAGAAGGAATATTGACTTAGAACCATACTGAATATTAAATGATTTAGGATAGCAATCATATTTTTCCATGGGATGCATAATGACACGTAAAATTATACACTTATGGTGAGCCATATATCTATAGCTGATTGTTCATGAACTGTTAACTTGTATTCTTTTTATATTTTCCTATTGGTTAGTTGTGTTGTAATTTCTTGCAAACTCCTAGATTTGAATTCCTGATATTTTTCCTGCAATGAAATAAGATTAACTTAAATTTGGTTTTCATTTCAGCATTCAAAAAATGGTAATGCAACGGCATTGATTTGGGGAGCACTTCCACAACCACGTTCTGATCGGCAGAAGGATCGAGTAGAGACTAACCCAGAGCAGCTGACTGCTGCATCAGTTCATGCTGAGATATCCTTTTATGACATCTTAATTTAATTATATATATATATATATATATATATATATATATATATATATATTTTTCAAGCGTGTTTGAGTAAAAAATTATTGAGACCGTTATCCTTTTCCTTTATTATTTTTGGATGGTTGAACTTTTTAACTTATTTCAAATCTTGAACATTTATATTTTTGAACTTTTGAACATTATTTTTGCTGTATGTGATAAAACTATTCGCAAAAATAAGCTTAAAAATCGAGAAAGCAAAATATTGAATATGCTCCTTTTAGTTTTCGAGTTTCACTGGATGGCCACATAGTGTAGACAATATCTGGATTCGATAACTGCATGATGAAATACAAAGTTACTTGGCTTATGCGTTGTGCTCTGTCGATTGTGAATGACTTTGTCCACTTAACGTTATAACACAGAATGACTTTGGAAACAGGAACTACAACTAGAGTGATTGGCTGGTATCACTCACATCCTCATATCACAGTTCTTCCATCTCATGTTGGTGAGTTTTTAATGATTATTTCTGCATTAGGTACCTTATGTTACTTGAACCTTTGTTATTTTAATCCTCTGTCATTACTAGTTAATCAACCGTTCACCCTTAGGTCATGGAGTTCCCGACTTCCTGTTCTCTAATGGAGAGGAGTAGATATTTACTTTCAGTGCTAGATTGATTTAAATCTCTTAGTTTCAGGCTAGCAAAATTTACAATGAGAAAGTCCTCTGACGTAGATATTTTACAGTTGCTTTTTTTTTTTTTTTTTTTTGTTCTCTTCATCTTCTTTGGGGGCAAAAAAAATGTGTTATTTGTCATGATATATTGGTTCTTTGGCTCTAATATCCTCCTTAGATTGTTTCTTTTCCTGTTTCCCTAGGAGTGTGTGGCCAATTTAAAATTTATCTGTTATGGTATAAGATATTACCTCTTGTGGATTTCCGCAGATGTGCGCACTCAGGCAATGTATCAGCTATTGGATTCCGGTTTTATTGGATTGATATTTTCCTGTTTTAGTGAAGATGCTCAAAAGGTTAGCCCTAATAAGATTGCCCCTTGGAAATCAAATTCATCCATTTACTTTTTAACTGATTTGAAATCTTTTTAGGTTGGGAGGATTCAAGTCATCGCATTTCAGTCTTTGGATGGACAGCAGAATCAAATGATCAAACCTGTTTCTTTTACCCCTGTTCTCAAAACTCCTGTTATAGATCTCGAATCGCCTGTCGGTTCTTCAGAGAATGCGATGGTTTCATTTGGCTCATCCACTATGGAACATGACAAAGGAGACTCAAAGTCAACTACTCAAGCTTCTAAGGTATGCCTAATTTAATTCAAGTCATTGCGTTTCAGTCTTTTTGGATGGTTTTCATCTGTTGATTTGATATTGCTTTACTTGATTTCTAATGCATATAACTGCACTTGATTGGTTAGGTGGGGAAATCACCACGATTGGGTGGTTTTTTCGCGAATGCTAATGCCAAAACAGGAAATGATAGACATGGCAACAGCAACAGTTTGGGTAATGCAATTCAGGATTTGGATCCCATGGATATCTCAGAAGGGATGCAAGAAGCGATGCATCTGTCGAGTTTGGAGATGAGGTAATGTGAGTATGTCCTCTATCACTTCATTATTGTATTTGCTAAACCGAGACCGAAATGATGATGTTATACATTATGATTATGGCCATAAGAAGACGAACATTGTCTATATGATATAATTCTGTTGATGGGACTCATCCCTTGTTCTAATTTTCGTCATATATAATGAAATTTTGTTTCTTAAAAAAAAAAGCACACTCCAAGGGATCCTCAAAATAGGAAAGACACGGTTGTAAAACAATAAGCATTTAAGCTTCACGTTTCTTTATTTTTTGTAAACTCTAAATCTTGTTTCTAGATTCTCGACACGTGCTTGAAGAATCTCTTCTGCGTGATGATCTGTAGCATGAATTATGAATGATGTGCATTTCAAGCTCTTAGTATCTAAATTTTTTTTGGGTCAGTACATTTGATTTTAGGCAAATACTTACTGGTTTGGAAAAAAAAAAGAAGGCAAATACTTTCTATGCATTAGTTGCAATGTGCAAATCAAATGCATTTTAGATGGTATTAGTTGTTTTACTAAAATGTATTAGTTGGTCAGTATTAGTTGTTTTAACTGAACGGTATTAGTTGTTTTCATTGAACAATCTTAATTGTGTACCAGTTGAATGGTGCATCGGTGCACACACTTGTTTATATTCATTTGAGAGGGAGCACTTACGTTTATATAAAATCTTTGCTGGCAGTGGTGCAGAATATATCAGGAAGGAAATTCCTCTACATATACTCCCTTCATCGTCCCTTCTCAGTCTCGATTCTCCTATGTCATCCTTTACTGAGCTTCAACGAGTACTCTATGAAGAGGAGAAGACTGCATATAATCAAGCAGTGTCACAAAATACGAGGTAACGACAGCTGCTTTACCAACCTATTGTCGACATTTCTGTTTGTTGTTTATAACTTTTTTTATGCGTCTTCAGGAACAATAAAATTCATCCACTCTCTTTCATTCACCACACATCCACTTACAAGGCTTCCATGTGCAAAATGATGGAATATTGGTAAGACGCTGTCAGAATATTTCCATTACCTATTTAGGCTCGTTTTTAGTGACATTTGCTGTGTTTTATTCGTTGCAGCCTGAGCCCCGCCATGACTGTTCTTCAAGATCGCTTGAGAGAAAATGAAATCCAGGTGAACAGCTGAAACTGCTGACATTTTTGGATTTAAACCGTTTCTTGTCTCTTCTTGCATTGATGTTTTTTTCCTCATATTCGGGTTTTCTTTAAACAGATGAAACTGCTGGCTGAAGAAGGCAAAACCTTGGAATTGGAGCTGTTGAGAGCTAAGCCGTCGAATTCTTCTCCGCGATCTCCATCTCAAGGGCTTCGAGGTAGCTCCTCGTTTGGTAGTCGAAGCAGAAGAGGGGTTTAGTGGATTATGTATCAGCATAGCTTTCTCTTTTGCTGTTATTCAATCTTTTGCAAATGTGTATGCCTCAACCCAACCCTTCTCTATTTGGGTTTTGTGTTTGTATACTACTCCTATCTTTTTTGCCCTTTTGGTCTCCCCTTAATTTTGAAAACTACATATTTTCACATTTGTGGTCAGTTTTCTGGGGAATATTATTGGTGAATTCAGACATGTATCTCTAGCTACTCCTAAGGACCATTTCATATCAGAGTTATTTTCATTAAGCTTTTTTATAAATATTCTTTTAGTTGCAGTGAAGAATTTCAGCAATCTCTGAATTAAGATTGATAGTATTAGAGAATTAGTTTCTATAGCGTAAAATTGATGCAAATAAATTAAGGATGCTTTTTTAATTTATAATTACAAAGTTTTTTTATTCTTATAGACTTATAGTATAATAGTTCAAGAATAATTGTATAAGATAAAAGCTCGTATGAAATGGTTTCACGTATGAAATGGGGTACAATTTATCACATATCAATACTTATTTCTCTCAAAGTGTTAAAATGTCAATGTGAAATTATGTTCTATATCATTATAAGACCATCTCACACAAGTGCATCTTTTAAAACATCTCTTGATATATAAATTGAGATAAATGAAAGCACATTTGACATATATACTACCAGTGACAATAAATGCTTTCCTTTCATGCAACAAGAAATACATTGCAACGAGAGGAAATTTTGGTACACATCTTACCCAAGAAAGAATTTCGTGATAAATTAGAAATCTTTTATTACTTTCAAAATAAATACATCGCTGGCAATAGTCTCATAAGATGATCCAAACCATCAGGACAAGTGCACCAATTGATAAAATTTTGAAAGTCTAAATTACACTAACAACTTATTTGCGACAACCAAAATAATCTGAAATTGGACGTAACAATATTGAGCAAATAATTTGAAATGCCGAATTTATGGGGCATGTGGGTAGCTGGGTCGGTTCGGGTAACCGGATCCATCCATATTGATGTTGATGCTATTCGGGTCAGTGGATGCATTCAAATTAGCGTTAGCGTTGCTGTTAGGGTGGTTTGTAACGGCGGATTCCGAACCACTGAGTCCGAAAGTATTCTTGATAGCATCCGCCGCCCCATTGAGACACGTTGGACGCCCCATGGGCCGCGCCGTTGGCAAGGGTGGCGGCGCCCATAAAGGCGCCTTTCCCTATCTCCGTCGCTCCATGTGCCATGTTTCCGATATGTGATCCGGTCTTCAATCAAATTTGAAAAAATATATATAAAAAATATTGTATATTGTTGTAATTAAATGAATTTGTATTTAAATTAAGTATGAAAATTGAATATAATTAAAAAATAAAAATAAAGAAGCATACCTCTTGGAGGAAGTTGGGGTTCTGGGCCTGGCCTTGACTGTGGATATCAGATGGCTGGTTTAGCATGTTATCCCTCCCCATCTACAAATCATTAGATCGCAAGATTATCATGCAAGATCAAGATGGGCGTTGACACGTGGCTGAGATCGTTGTATCAGGTTGGATGCAAGATCAAGATGGGCGTTAGACACGTGCCTGAGATCGTGCGGGAATTGGTGGTCGAATGATTCAAGGGAATGTTGTGGGACGTTGTTTGGTTCTGGTGCGAATCAAAACGTTGAGGAGCATTGCTTGGATCGAATGGACGTGAGGGTCCAGGTTGCGGTCTTGTGGGCCGCAGTGACGCAGGTGTTGGGGAATTATTTGCACGGATCTATTCGGGATGAATATTTAAATACAAATTTAATTCTAACAATTATTACTAGCATGAATTAATCCTATATTAATTCAAATAATAATTCAACAACAAATCATGCATATAAACAGTTCACATAAATTCTACGCATGCGGAATTGCTACGGGTTTACGTGAACTAACCTCTTGGAGTGACAATGGTCTCGTCGAAAAAAACACACCAAAAAGTCTTCCCAAGTATTCCCTAGTCCTTGCTCGTCAATCCGGTGGAAGGAAAGCTTCATGAACAATTAACAAAGGGAAAATAAAAATTTGTTGCACCACCTTTGTGGATTTACTAATTTTTCCAAAGACATAGAATTGTACTTGGGAATGAAACATTCATCCCCTATTTATAGAGGGGTGTTGGACGATTTTTTGGTATGGAATAGGGGAAGAAAATCTTTTTCTTGATCTCCAAGAAATCTTGAATATATCTCCTATATTTTTTTCTCCATAATTAAAATATTCCATAAAAATCCCAACTCCTCTTGTTATGGGAATTTTCGAAAAAATAAAGATCAAGATTCCAAGATTTGGATCTTCTTGAATTTATGAGATATTCTTGTATTCCAAGTTTACATATCTTCCATTTTCAAGAAAATCAAGAAAATCTTTCTTTCCCTTATTCTTTCAAGATTTTCAAAATTTACATAGTAAATAACCAAGTAGGAGATTTCTTGAATTTAATGAGATAATCTTGTATTTCAAGAATACTTATCTTCATTCCATAACAAAATTCAAAGAAAATCTTTCTCCTTCTTTTATTTACTATTTTCGAAAAATAGGAAAAATAGCAACAAATATTTATTTTATTTTTAAACACATTTTTCAGTTATTGGACTTTATGTTGGACTACTTGAAGGGCCTTTAGGAGAATTAAGATTGAATCTTCCAATGGATCTTGAATTATCAATATTGAGCCACAATATTATTCAAGCCCATAAATATTAATTAATCCCACTACATGATTAATATTGCACTATCCATCTTAACCCATATTACAGTCAATATGACTCCCGATTATTATTTTCCGTGTTTAAGATTATCTAGCCCATTAATTAATTCAAGCTACTGAAATAGCTTTCCATTAATTAATATCTTTTGTCCTTGGTTAAGGAACGGTTCAACATTATTATCCATACCTTCTAAACTAGTTCCACTTGCAAGATTTGGTATGATAAAACTTATGAACCTAGTTCCAGCATTTGCACCACGATTCTCAAGTAGATAAATTTAGCAATATGATAAAATAATATTGCCCAAGATATAAAGTATTGAATCAAGATTGATTCTCTACCCGTAATAAGTCAAAGCAATAATTACCAACCACACGCGATCCTATTTAAGGGATTTAAGATTAAGAAATAAATCTAACCACCGAGGTCGATTCTCCGTATTAGGTCCTCTTAGGTCACTAAACGTAGTGTAACCTCTTAATAGAGCCAAGCCCAAGATTTACACTTCAACCTTTCACAATGGATTGTTGAATTTCCATCTAGGTCGTGAATGGAATTTAGTTACAAGGCGGATGTTAATTTAATGATCGCGGATATCGTTAAAATAATTAAATTAACTACAATGTAACACGACTATTTATTGAACAGGTTATAAATAAATATATGTAACATTCAAAGGATATTTAAAGCATCATGATAATAAGTCCGAAACGGTTTGATTATACCACATATTTTCAAAGATAATCCCCTAGTTCGAGAAGGATGTTGTGGGACATTGGATCAAATGTGGAACAAGTCAAACGTTGAGGGACATTGCTCAAGGTGTGGTTAATTCTTCGAGAGATTGGGAAGACGAAAGGGGATTGGAGTCATTCTCCGAAGAATTTGTTTTCCTCCGGAATGAGTCCAGAGAGGACAAGATCAAGGAATGAGTCCAGTGGAGGACAAGAACACCGCTTGAGGTGCACTTAATCTCTTCTGTGTGGGAGATTGTTGGGATTGTTGGAGCTCGAACGAAAAAGCAGACTGAGGAGGCGCCGAGCTCTTTACACTTCAACCTTTCAGAAAGATAGGCGGATTGTTCATTTCCATCGGTCGAAAGGTTCCGAGAGGTCGACGCGAAATGGTGTACCTTTGGGCCAAATCTAGGTTTTGGTCCGATTTCCCGCTTCATTCGAAGTTTTTTTGTATAAATAACCCCCTAAATTTAATTTTCTTGATACTTGCACGGTATATAGTAAAATTAACTAGTCACAATGTAACCTGTAATCAAATTATTGTTTCTTAATTCGTTGTTTTCATTATTTTCTCCTATAATTGCTTTAATTCCTAACAGGATATGGGCAGAAATGTTATTGTTTTCTTTTCTGAAGAAGGGCAAGAATGGGGCAAGAATGTTTCAACCACTGATTTTTTGCTGGTTTTATTATGTTATAATTTATAAGTTGCTACTTGTTTCGTAATTTTGCTTTACATGTCAGTAAAACTATTTTTTTTTTGCCTTCGGGAGTTTATTCAAATAACGTCTTTTTGGTAATTTGGACAAACATCAAAAGGAATTTTAATCATTTATTTTATTATTTATCCTAAAAAAATCAAATGTTTTGATATGAAGTTCAATATTGGTGTGTACTGGGAATTTCTTCTCGTTAGTTTCATGTGCATCAATTGCATTAACGTACCACTACATCCATGATCAAAACAAATCGTATGTATTGCATGTAAAGGATTTAATGAGTTTAATGGAGATTGGAGAAATTATTAATACGTACGAATTTTTTATACAAATTACTAATAAATAAAAATAAGATTGCATGTACAGCTAAAATTACAGGTCAAAGTGTTAATGTAACTGTGAAATGTACCTATCATAAGTCTTAATTTTCTCCACCAGGCTTAATGTTTTGGGCCGTGGCCCATAATTTTATGATACCCCGGTGGGCTTACTAGCCTTTTTCCTTTTTCTGTTGTTTAGGTCTTATGGGCCCCGGCCCATATGTTTATTTTCTCCAGATGGGCCTTAATAGCTTTTGTCCCATCATATTTTCTCCAGTTGGTTCAATAGCTGTATTTTCATATTTTTCTGCTGCTGGAGCCTCGGGGCTTCTGTTAAAATAGGGCTTAATTCAAATTCTTCTAACAACAATTGTTTGAAAAAATTATGGAATATTAAAATATAGTAGTAATGATTACAAAGAATATAATTAATCAAAATAAAATAATAATTAACTTATACTAATTCAAATTACCCTGTATCAATTATAAAACACAGATTCTACTGTAAAACTTGTTCACAGTACCAAACTTATATTATATGATATTATTATATATACAAATTGATACAACTGCTCTTATAGATTAATATTAATAGCATTTAATATTATGATCTTAACTTATAATTATAATGATAATATTAATTTATTAGTAATAGTATAAATTTCACAGCCTCATATTTACCTCAAATTTATTTTTATTAAACAGTAAACGCAGCGAAATTTGTTGCCCATAAGGAGAATAGTAAACCGACTTAGCACGGCCCAGAAATGAAAGGGCACTTTGGTAATTCCACCAAAAATTAGCTATAAATAAGCATTTCCTTGTCTCCTTCATGGTGAGTTCTTTCATTTTTACCCGCCACAGGGCCACAACTGCAGCTAGGCTTCTCGACACTTCCATCTCGGAAAATCCCTAACTCAAAACGGGCCGGATCGGGCCTCGGTATGTGAAATTATCCAACAATTCATCTTTTGACATGATATGGAATTATTATCTGTGTGTTTTTGTTCCATATTTGTGTGAATTTTGTATGATTTGCATTTTGAGATTTTTGCTTTGTTTTTATGTTCTTTAGGTTTTAGGGTTTGAGACGCGTTTTTTTTTTCTGGTTTATGATGTTAATTGTTTTGTTTTAGGTTCATAGGGTGTTTAGGTTGTTAGAATCAAGAAGTTAATTCTCTTATCTGGTTTTATTTTGTAAAAGCAAATGGTTTAGAAATTTAATATAACCTACCAGACTGTGCAAGAGGTTTTGATCTGCTTATCAGAAATGGTTGTGATTTAATATAATCATGTAAGGCGTCTAAGGTGTGGTTGTATATACACTACAGTTGAATTTGAATGCATGCTGTAGTTCAAAATATATTGGTGGCTAGCTCTCAGTTATTTCTCTTTTCAAAGAATTGCTTTCATCTACATAGTATCAATGTTAATAGAAAATGTGCTGATTGTTTTCTTCATTTATTTTGGCATTTAGAAAGAGGTTTGGGTGCAGAAGAGGAATTGTTCTCATACTGTCTTGCCTCCTCAGAATGCCAAAAGATAGGAGGGTGAATTCCTCATCTTTTGATCGGGCTATGGTGTCACCATATTCTTGCAGCCCGAAGATTTCAGATGGAGATGACATATCTACCCCTCTTGTTGGGGATGAAGGAGAATGGGAAGAAGCTCGATGCCCCATTTGTATGGAGCATCCTCATAACGCTGTCTTGTTACTCTGCTCTTCTCGTGAGAAAGGTTGTCGTCCTTTCATATGTGATACAAGCTATCGACACTCCAACTGTCTTGATCAGTTGCGTAAATCTGCTGATGTGTCTTTTTTACAAACTTCATTTGATGAACAGAAACGTGAGCTCGTTTGCCCCCTTTGTCGGGGATTGGTAACTGGATGGGACGTCGTACTCCCTGCTCGTAAGTTTATGAACTCTAAAACGAGAAGCTGTTCTTTAGAAACGTGTAGTTTCAATGGGAATTATGGTGAGTTAAGGAAGCATGCAAGGATGGAGCACCCGTGTGGACGCCCATCAGAGGCCAGTCCTAACAGGCAATTAAACTGGGAAGCACTGGAACGACAAAGGGAAATCGAGGATGCACTTGCACACCAATCGGATATTGAGTACGATTGGGATGAATGGGGCAACTTAGATCAATGGGGGGATGAGATTGTGAGTGATGATAGCTTTTTTGATTTCTCAAGTGGGATGTCAGACATTGAGAACGATCCGATAAGTGAGATGGTCAGCCTTGCTCTGTCTTTCTTTAGTCTGTGTCCATCTTCTCCAGACGAGACGATGGACTATGGGAGCTCGAGAAGTAGTGACAGACCGCCAAGGTCAGCTTTACCAACCAATCCAGATTTAAGATCAGACAATCATATATCAAGAAATCATAGTGAAGATGGCGTGGTTTCAAGGTCAAGATTGAGTTATCATCGAGAAGACGTGTGGCCTAGTTCCAGTTCAAGGGCGAGGGCAACTTATTACCCTAGCGAAGAAGAATACTGTCCTGTTAGTGGTATTCATTTACGGGGCTCTTCAAGAATGCCGCATTCCAGACATGGGCATCGTCGCCAAGGGTAAGGATCTGATTCTGCAATTGGTGATTTTTATTTTTTTTTGGTTGATTTTATGAACTGTTATTTTTTGGAACATATTTATCTTTGTGAACCATGAGAACCTTTCCAAGTGTGTTTTATGGTCGATCTGGTTTCAATGCTCTTCTTAGATGTTACATTGTGTTTCGCATTAATTGTTTATCCTGTACTCGATGCAACACGTTTCACTAAAATCAAGAAATATTGTTTAACTTTTAGGTAGACTAATTGTATCTTAATTGAAATGATTTGATAAATTGAACTCTACATAACTCTGCAAACGTCGTGTCCGATCCCAGACTTTTATTAGGTGCAATATGTTATTGTTAGTTAGGTGTTGAGACCATTGATTTTGATCAGGATTACTTAATTTGTCATGTGAACATTATCACTCCTTTACCACTTTAGATTAATTAAAAAGGAATTCTAATAATTGTTTGTACCTGTAGTATGTTTTAGAAGCTAGATTCTAGAAACCAGCCAGACTCAAAGCTTGGTAGGATCTTTCGCCGTATTTATGGGGAAAAAGTTCATCACCTGTTGCACACACTCCACTTTCTGAGAATTTTTCAATGAGTAATAAATTGTTATGGAGTCGACTATTCTTTAATCATTTAATTGCAATGTTGATAGAAAAGTCGCACGCTGACGAGTCTGATGGCTGGTCAATAGTATTCCTTTTATCTTTAAATTTTAATTATTTAGTTATTTATAAGTGAAATCGAACGAGATTATTTGTTTGTAACTACCATTGGTTTTTTTTTTTTTTGGAAGAATATTGATACAGAGGAAAGTAGATTAGAAGTAATTAGAGCTAATTAAGATGATTAAGTGTGCATGCATCAAAATAATACCTCCATGCGATTGTCTCTTCTCATCATATTCGAATAGCATTAGCAAAGACCATGTTATTTTCTCATTATTGGTAAGATTTTTTGACAGAATCATTATTGATTGAGACACTATTTAATCAACTCTATTGATTATCATAATGCTATTCAGTATTATAATGACTAATTGTTTACTGTCAAAAGTATCATTAATACTTTATGGCTAGAATTATATTTAATAAAAGATCAACAGTACATATAATATATTTTTAAGTTAGCTTCATAATTAAGAAAATATTAGACTCCAAAATCAGTACTCAACATGCGCATTACACTGTGAATTCTGAGTTATGTTATTATTGGATGACCAAAATTCAAACCCCTGATCTCACTTCTAATAAATCTTAGATGTCACCAAAAACAGAGAAATCATAACATCATCATATGTACATGCTAAAAAGCAAATTCAATTTAAAGCAGTATCGAATTTATTCACTCTAATAAACATATAAACTCCGTTTCTTAAAAATGGGGCATAATCAATCAATCTATGGATTGCTATTTAAATTCAGTATTTTATTGAGACTGAAATGGGATGAAATCCATAATTTAATGGATTACTATTAGCCCATGTTTTAATCCAGAAATCATCGAGGAGAAGCAGGTTAAACTGTTTCGAAGCGACGAACCCACAGACCCAATGAAAGTATCGAAATAAATAAAGCTTAGAAATCTGAAGGACTAATACAAAATTCCCCATCCTGTTGAGGTGTTATCAGATCTTATTTCTGTAAGCAAATTGCCAACTTATGTTCAGTGATGGTGATCATGGTGGTTGTCGTCATCATCTTCATGTCCATCAGGAGGTCCACCTGGTCCCACTACTTCCAACTGCCAATCAAGAAGAAGGCCATAAAAATGTTGATTGAAACGAGCATCAGTACGTAAGCAAGCAAACACTCAAGAAAACAGAGATCAGAAAATAGTGATGCAAATGCATGTTTGCAAATGCTTGAGAAATCAGTATTCGTTTAAATGATATGATTTTTGCATCTGGCTTAACTTGTAGAAGTTGGAGGTTACATTTCTCTTCCTAGAGTTAAATGTTAAAAATAAGATTAAGCTATAGCTAAACGTAGACCTATCTTCAGTTTTTGTTGTGTATGTGTCACAAGAAACCCACAAAAAACTAACAAGCCGAACACTTATTAACATGCTCGTAATGTAAACAATGACAACAAGTATCCACATGGTGATTTAAAAGTAAACAAGGCTTCTATGTCACCATAAGATGAATCACAAGTAAACTTATTAAATTGATTTCTTCAGGAATCTTGATTCCCAACTCAAGAGGTATATGACTTTGAGTGCATAATAAAGTAACCCCAAACCACATTCACCGCATAATCTATACATATTTGTTAATCTATACTAGCAGAAATTAAGACCTCATACACTTACCACAAAGTATTGCGAGCATACTGGACATTCATGTGGCTTGCCCTTTTCTAACCAGAACCAAACAACATCATGCTCATCCTCTGTAAAATACACAGTAGAGAATAAATGATCAATAGTCATGATGAAACTAGAAGAACACCAAAGTTGCTTTATAAATAGAAAAATGGATAAAGACTTACCGCCTTCACTTCCAGGGCAACCTACAATCCTTCTGTCATAATAAGACTTGATCACAGCAGGTGCTTCCTGCAGGCAGAAGAAAGAAAAATGGAATAGATATTTAGATATATAGATTCTCCTTTGTTGCAGAGAAAAAGAGGGAAAATAGATGATGATTTTTATAGAAAAAGTTAAGGACAAACAAGGAAAACACATCACCAATCAAGAGCAAGCGATCAATTAACTCAGCATGTTCTTTCCTTAACACCAAAGGTGGAAGGATAATACACAATAATAACTCTTTGACAGACAGAAAATCCTTTACAGATTTAAGACAACATCAAGGAGATTTAACTTCCCTCAAACACCCAACAGAAACACTTAACAAGCTTCATCCAGGAAGGCTTCTTTCAACTAAAGAATATGAAACAGAGGTTGTGATTATTGTACCCCATAGTGTTTCGTTTGCAGTTTAGGGTGTGACAGTGACTAGAATTAAAAAATATATACATTACATTCTCCATTTCTGATAAATCTTGGTGCACATATGTAACATTGTCTACTTAAATACGTTCTAAACATCATAGCAGCAACTCAGTGACATTACTCACGTAATGAATTCAGAAAAATAAGAGGGTGCAACACTGACCTTCGTTCCAAAAGGACCGGATGGGTGGTCGATTTCCAAAATGTCCTTTCCCTAATCAAAAACAATATGAACATGACCAAAAAAATCAATCTAACAACAAAAATATTATCTATTAAACATAAAACAGCCAAATAATAATATCAAAACGCTAACTTGAAGCGCAGCTTCCAACTCTTCGCGCTCATGACCGGTTGCAATAGGCATCACATCCTCAACTCTTAATGCAGTCGCATTCACTACAAAATCAAATATACTAATGAACCACCGTACAATCATCACAAAAATAACAGATATATCAATCTAAATCATACATCTAAATACATTTAGATATGTAAGAACCAAAATTACAAAAAATAGGGTTAAGCCTAAGCACAAACCAGATTGGGCAGAGAAATGGCGAGAGAATGTGGCGACTGAACGGAGGAGATTGCTCGGAGTATTCGATGATCCGACAGCGCATCGGATGGGCCTGGCGGCGGATCGGGCCGGGCCGAGTGTTCGGAGCTGAATGGAGAGCCTTCTCCACATGATTCGATCAAATTAGGGCGTTGAATGTGATATCAGGGTACCCCTTTAATTGAACAAAAACGGATTCTCTCGAGAGATTTCTCAAGGTGCAAAAATGGCGAAATGAAATGGGGGCGAGGGAGGATTTCTCAGTAGCGGAATAAGGATGTCTTCACTGTAGAGAATTCTCTGCATTTGAATTAATAATCGCTGCGGATTGGTTGACTCGCACGTGCTGAGTTGTTTTCCTATTTTATCCTTTTTAGTTTTTTTCCATCCTTTTTTATATTCTCTTTTGAAAGTATTATTGAAAAAAAAAATCATATAATTAATTCTAGATTAATTACTTCAAATATTTATTTAGACAGATTAATTCAATTTAATCATGGCAAAAAAAATTTATTTTGTACTAATAGTGAATACTCCATATGTATAATAACTTAATGTTTTACATTTTTGTATAAACATAGATATATGGAGAAAGAATTTTTTTTTTAATTATTAGATTATAGAGAGTTTATGATATTCATTAGGAGTTATAAAGTTTCTCATTTTCATTGGATCAAAACAATCTCCGCCTTGTACTAGGAGAGCGAGTTAGTATAACTAAGTATTAAAAAAATATATATCAACATACATTTATTTAGCATGATTCAAATTAACAAAAGTATAAATTACATAATATTATATATATGAGTATAAGATTTTAGGAGATCTTAAATTGGTTTTTTTTTTTTTTAGAAAATGGGTTTTATTATTTAAAATTCACCAATAAAAAATATATTTATCAAATTATGCAAAAAAATTCAGAAAACAACAATATTTTCGTCAAATAAAATTAGTGATTTAACATTATTTTTCCCAATATTTGAAAAAATTAACTTATAAATTGATGTCATTATTTTTATAATTATTTAATATTTAATTTGATATATAAAAAATATAAATATATTTTTTATCCTAAAATTTGAGATATTTTTATCCTTGATACCAAATAGGTGATAAATTATTTTGTTACATTAAGCAAATTTAAGAGATCTTCATACTATTCTATTGTTTCAATTAAATTAGACCTTAATCTATTCTATTATTTTAAATTAAATTAGACCATAATTAGGCATAAGGGCCATATGTTCAACATTTTATTGTTGAAAAACTATATCACATTGAAATTTCAAGATATTTTTAAAATTGATAACTCTCGAGAAAGATAATAAAATTCACCCTTAAAATATATTTATTATATGCAATAAAATTCACAACGATCGTCCATCTTAAAACATGTATGCATTATTTTCCCAATATTTGAAAAATAACATGTATGCATTATTTTCCCAATATTTGAAAAATAACATGTATGCATTATTTTCCCAATATTTGAAAAATATAAATATATTTTATCCTAAAATTTGAGATATTTTTATCCTTAATACCAAGTAGGTATAAAGAGCTTGTACGTGAAGCAAATTTACCAAGTAGGTATAAAGAGCTTGTACTTGAAGCAAATTTAAGTTAAACTCGCTACAAAATAGCACGAGACCATGTAGGTATAAAGAGCTTGTACTTGAAGCAAATTTAAGTTAAACATGCTACAAAATAGCAAGAGATTTGATGAATTATCATGAACTGCTATGTACACGTAAAAAAGATAGAAGAACAATTTTTATTATTTATTATTAAAGAAAGTGTGATTTATATTACTAAATAGTATAACTTTTTACTATAAAGTGTGTAATTTTTTAATATAAAAGGTATTACTCATAAAAAATAAAAAAGACTTTTTATATTATTATGCCTAAAAAAAATTTATATTAATAAAAAAGTATATGCTTTAAAAAAAAAAAACCAAATTAATAAATTTCACAAAGATACCAACTCATGTAACTTTATACTTATATCGTATATATTTTTAGAATTTTACTAATAAAAAATAGTAACAAATAAACTGTACCCATGTATGGAAAATAACATATATTAAAAGATTCAAGAAGGTACTACGTAATGACTTATGGACCAATTTTCTGGACTCTTGTTCAAATCATCTTAAATAAACATTCTTGTGTAATATAGTTTAAGTTAATTTCTATAACAAGTTGTTCAATGATCATCATTTTAAACGTATTAACTTCTAAAGTATTATCATCCGTGAACACATGGCATGTACTAAGATAATCACACCAGATAAAACACCAAGGTGGAAAGGAAAATCCTAACCGTGAAGAAATATTCTTTCAGAATCGAACACACCTTCATTCTCAGAATCTCTTTTCCAAGTCACTACATTCTCCGATAACAATCGCTCCAAAATGGCTAGAAATAAAACCGAGCACTTAAGGGAAGCAAATTACATACCAAGTAGATCTAGTGGCGATGAAGATCCTCATCATCTCCGTTGGGAGAGAGTCTATATGGTTGGACGACGATTGTGTCGTACAGGAAGCCAGTGCTTTTAATAAAATGGTGACAAACCAGTTTGTGTTTTATGACAGAAAGCTTGTGATCATAATTGATTGATGAAGGTCTCTCATGGGGAAGAATAGGCGAGAGTTTCGCCCTCCACTTGCTATACGAGTACTCGTGAAGGATCCTCCCTCCTTTAAGATTCTCATAAACGACCATACTAAACAGCTTTTTGTAGCCATGCAAAGGCAGAAGCTCGTTGTTTCCTCCACGTACCTTGAACATGACTGCAACAGGCATGAGTTTTGATCCGGTGAGCCAGCTGTATGAGAACTTATGGATTATCTGTCCGTTGGTGTTCTCCTTGAGGACCTTTTTGAAGAAACTTGAATAGTCATCGTTTGCATCATAATCCTCATCATTGACATCAACTTTCTCTATTTTGGGGGAAGATAGAGGACTAGGTTTGAATTTCATCCCAGTTAGCCAGTTGCATGAGAATTCATAAATTTCGCCTCCTTTTAGATTCTCTTTAAAGACCTTCTCCAGGTAATAGCGACATCCGCGTCTTACAACTGTAATCCAAGAAGAACTCAGATTTTATCCCTTTTTTTTTTAGTTATGGAAACAGAGTTATATCAGTCCCCTGCTAAGCAATCTAATTGTAAGACACTAGGAAAAAGAGAGAATGCACAAGGATATACGGATCAATAATAATGAATGTGCCAAGAGTTTTTATAATTGATCAAGAAAGTGACTGTTCATACATCTTCCAGGACCACATGATGATACTTTTCGTCAAATAAAAGTATGGTTCTAAAGAAAATCCTTAACAGATTCATCTCACATTAATGAAACATTTACATGGGTATATAAAAAACTCAAACTACTTATATATTTCTCAAGATATTATTAAATCTTGGTTCCTGAATCAGATAGTATATGACTTTCAGTGTATGTTTCTTGTGATGGTAGCCAACATTTACAGCATAATCTCACATTGCTTCTCTAGCCACAATCTACACCATGCTCATCCTTCATTTAAGATTGAATGCAATTGTAAGTGGCTTGGAGTTGATTTGTTCATATGTTACTAATTTTTATTTTCAACATTGAATTTCCATCCAAAATTATCAAAACCCACATCACTGGGAAACAGTCGAAAAACAAGGTGGACTTACTGATGTTTCTTCAATATGCTTAACTCACATAGTTTCTTCAGAAAAGAAATCAACTACCAATATTACCAAATTAATTAATTAAGTGGTCCAATCCATATATGCCATCATCAAATTGCCAAACAAAAGCAAATTGAATCAATTCCAGAAAAAAAAATATATGCATCTCTTGTACAAAGTGAGAAATAGACCCAATAAGAAACCTAAACCAAGCAACATATATCTGCAAAACCTAAAATCCTATTCCCTAGATATATATATACAGATCTATGCCACTCGAAACTAAAATTAAACAGGGAAATAAGCACAATTGTGCCACACAAGTTCGCATAAGTTACATAACACCGACAATTTTGAAGTAATATATTCCAATTTAATCCATGAAAATGGGGTAAAACCTTAACCTAACAACCAGCTTCAACTCAGAAAAAATTCGACCCAAATACAATTGGTAAAATCACACTATATTCTATATACCTGTCCGCTCAGATTCAAGCTTCTGGGGATCCTCAACATTAGGCATAGCTCCAATACTTCCGCGATCTTAACACTCAAGAGTAGAGATTTTGCCAAAAGTGGCAAATTTTGTAGAGATGAAATGGGAGAGAGTAGCTGTATTTGGCGCTTGGGCCTCGAGGGGGGTCACGCTTATATTGCATGATGATTCTATAAATATATGACGATCACAAATTGAACCTTTGAAGGACAAATTTGTCCTTTTACAGAGATGAACTCAGTTTCAGTACTCGATAGGAACTCAGTTATCAAGGGCAAAAACATGAAACCAAAATAGGAACAAAATTCTTTTATGCTCTATTTGAATGAATGGATTTAAAATTCATGGATTTCACACATAAATTATTTATTTTCAATGAATTTATAAATAATTAGATTTGAGAGTCTAGTTTAAAATTGGGGATTTCAAATTCTCATCAAAATCTAGTTATTTGAAATCTTCCATTTTCCACCCATTGTCTCTCTCTCCCCCTCCACTCTCTTCCTATCTCTCTCATCTCTTGACAATTTATGATTTGAAATATATGTATTCCTACATGTATTATTTTTTAAATTCATTCATTTCAAATATTCTATCCAAATGGAGCCTTAGGCTTCGTTAATCGAATAAAATTCATTTTATCATATTTTTGATAAAAGTATGCAAAAAATCTTCATTGATAATTTTTTTAAATAAAAAATATACACGCAATCTTCGGACATAAACGCTTAGACACAAATATATACATATCAATCGGTGATTTTTAAATTTTACCCTGGCCAAACGGCTTTTTATTTGAGTGGGAGACCGGGTTTGATTCCCTCCGAGAACTAATTGGAGTTATGGGAGTTATAAGGTGGATTGACGATTTCATGAAAGAAAGTATTTGGGTGTTTGGTGTCTTACTAACTAAATTTAACATCTAACTTTTAATTCGATAAAAAAAAACAAATATATACATATCAAAGGGTGGTGATTGGTGAAGTTTTTTGCAAGAAGTGACATAAAAGCATGTACGGGTTAAGCGAATTAAATAAATATTTAATATAAAATTAATAATATATATTTTTAAAGTGAGATTAAAGAGCTTAGCTGTGGAACCTATTTCTAGTTTCTACATACGACAAATTCAGAAACAACAAAAAACATTACTATAACTTTTGGAAAACAATAGGTGCGCCATGTTGAGGTTGTAGAAATATTCCAACTAAAGGCGCGTGTTGAAAACTTGGCGCAAGCTCAAAGGAGAAGCGTTGCAAAATCATGGCAATGGCTAATTTGGCTTGTAGAAGGGCCAGATTTTGGCCAATGCATCGGCGTGAGCCTGAGCCGAAAGGGATGAATGTCGCTGCCGGATGCTTGGCGGCTTCACTTGTAACTAAATCGAACCTCATCGGGTTAAATTCTTGTGCATCGTCGCCCCATTGAACCGGGTCGTGATGAACGGCTAGGATTGGAATAAGGACCTCCGTGCCACACGGGATGTGGACTCCAGCCAAGTTAACATCTGTCTTGGCCCGTCTCAGTGTTGCAATTATTGGTGGGTATAGTCTCAATGACTCGTTAATCATCATTCCCAACTACATATACATTGTGCAAAACAAAATATTAAATAATTCGATCAATATTAATCGCTGCATTGGAATAGTATATACTTCCTCAATCCCAATTATATAAGTTTGTTTTTATGTTATGAATATCTCAAATATATAGACTAGTTTCTATGCAAATTAGCATTTTAGTTGTACCATTTTGAGCTTGGCAAGATCATCTTTAGTAGGAATAGCATGTGCTCCGCACACCCTCAAGACCTCCTCACGTGCCTGCTCCTGCCATTTCCCGTGCATGGCTAGGAGCAGTGTCGTCCACGTCAGCAAGCTCGAAGTCGTATGAATCCCGGCAAAGAAGATCGTCTTACATTCCTCTACAATGTCGTTTTCTGTTATGGTGATTGAGTCGTTAGAGTTCGACGATCCATCGGCGACATTAATCATGAGTTCAATAAATCGATCGGATATTCGCCTGAGACCACCTGAGAATTCGGAGTCTTGCTCTTTTTCCGATTACCAATGAGTCTGAGCAACGATTTTCGAATTTCTTTCTCCAATTTTCGAGAGGTTGGCAAGAACCTTAAATTAAAACAAAATTAAAAAAGAAAAGAATGTATCAACTATCAAGACACTAAGTTCAGCATTTAACCATGGTGAAATTAAAATTAGACCTTGAAATAAAATTCTTCTATAATATAATATAATAATAGGGGATAGGGACTAGGGGGTATTACCTAAACCCAGGGATTACAATTTTATGATAAGCATTGACGGCTTGGGCCAGTTGTTGGGCTTGTAATTGAAAAATGGCCAACCCATCTTCATAGCTAGTCCCAAAAGTGGCTCTGGTAATCACTTTTTCCATTAAATTTAGGAACCAAACACATACTTCAACTTCAATTTCTTTATTTCCAATTTTGCACATTTTCTCTGACCATATTGCTAGCGCTTCTTCCATGATTTTGGCCATCATGTGAACCATTAGCTATATTATATCAACCAACACAACATAAAAGTGTAGTTATTATATACAAAATTTATTCACGTGAAATTTGACTTAAAATTTTTGAGTAAATACCTTGAGGTTTTCTGTGTGAAAAATTGGTTGAATAGTTTTTCTGTGATAAGCCCATCTTTCTCCTTTGAGATTCAATAAACCATCACCTTCAATTATTTTTACCAATATGGGTGGCTCAATTTTCTCAAAAAACTCTGATTTTAAGTAAAATATTTCTTTGATGAGGGTTGGATCAGATATTGTGAGGCGAGGAGTCGTTCCGAACCATACAAGAAACATCGAACCTGCAAAATATAACAAGTAATTAGAAATATTAATAAGTCTCGTTAATTATCCTAAATGGTTTTTGGAATTTTTTAAGAAAATAATAATTATTGAGATTCACTACACATAAAAAAAATATGAAAACTATGTGATAAAAAAGAAAAGAAAAAGATTAAGTCTTGTATGCACAAGGTGCACCGTACATTTTATAGTGTATTTTTTAAGCATACAATTTATTGTGTTAAAATGTATAGTTATTTATATTGAAACGTGTAACTACATGAGTCCCACTTTAAAAAGAAAAATGAATGAATATATACCATATAAATTCTTCCAGTGATGATAGAAGGAAAGAACTCTGGGAACTATATCATGAGAAAGAGGCATGGGTTCAGAAGAAGCCCTCAAATGTAAGCTTGAAATCTCTTTTAAATTGCCCAAGAAAAACTGATATTTTGGGCCCTTAATCCCTTGCTTCAAAAAGTGATTCTCAATTTTTTTTGGTTTCCACCAAAGATCATCAACCACAACTTTTGCAAAGAAAATTAAAAAAATAGATGAGATTAAAATTAGGTACCCATTAATGGAATACAATAAATCTTCCATGCTTTTTTTTTTTTTTTTTGTTTATTGATATGGGGTGGGTTGGATAATATTGTATATATGAACATAGAGTTTGATTTATATATAGGAGGAAGAGAGGGAAATAAATCAAGGTTATTCTTATTATAGTAATAATAATAAGTACTATAAGAGGGGGTAATTTAATTTGAATCATCTGTTTTAATTACTACCTTATCGTTGTTTAATTGTTTCACAAACATTAAGTAATTCGTATCTGTATAATTATATAAATCTTGACCACTTTCAGATAAGAAGAACGAATATGTAAATGTATTCAATGAAAATATATAATGAGTCAATGACGATCGAAAGGAGAAAGTTCGAATGAATATTAGCTAATTGAGGTTCTCTTGACTTCGGTGATTTTTTTCCGTCCTCATTAATGAATATTTTTTTTTATAACTCGGTATCCGGCATAAAGATCGACTAATTCGGGGGAACAAAACCCACCGTCCACTAGCGGGGGTCCCATTTCAATCCAGAGCTAAGCTCTACTGTCCCCGTCCTCATGAAGACGTGATACTGGGCAATCTTCTCAATCTCCGTGGGGGTCCCATTTCAATCCAGAGCTAAGTTCTACTGTCCCCATCCTCATGAATGAATTATTGATGCAGCACAGAAGACGTGATACTGAGCAATCTTCTCAATCTCCGTTGATTCCCACAGGAATACCGATACCGGCAAAGAGAAAATAAGAGAAAATTCTTTCAATAATAATTTTATTTCATCAAAAGCTATTTTACAATAATCTTGAAACTCCTATTTATAATTAAAAACTAGGGTTTTAGGCGTGTAAGCCCTAAAAGCCCGACTCATTAACAATTTATTAATACATAAGCAAACCCTACAGACTATAAAATATAAATATAAATATGAAATGCAATATTATCTCCATCAATTATTTTCACTCTTTGACCATCTTGAGATTATTTTAAATTTCAGGCACACTTGTATAAAACGATCTTACTGTGAAACAGGGTATAAATTGAGCATTGACGCTTTAAGACTTAAAAAAAATGAATGTAATTTATGCTAAGTTGTATTCAATCTCATGCATTAGACTGTCTCATATGAGTTTTTGTCATTAAATTTTGCTTAGAAACAAACGGACTAGTGAAGCCCACCAAGGAAACAAGAGACTGATTCTTTCGGCCTCTAGGAAATATTACATTGGACCAAGCCCGTTATCAAGTGGAATCTTACATCGCGGGCTTAAAATCAACATTTAAGAAATATGTTTTTGGTGTCTTTTTAAATTTTTTTCAAATAGAAAAATTGAGCTCAAAAAATAAAAAATTCAAATAGAAAATCAATTTTAATTTATATTAATTAACCTTATTGCTACCTTTATAATTATTACTACATGTTCTTATTTGAAAATATTATTTTCTATTTCATTTTATCATTTCACACAACCCAATTTTTTCATTAATGTAGAGTATCAAAATATATTTATATAGACTACGGTTACTTCATCAGCCCCACAAGCATGGACTTGTTTTTTTATTTTCATCCGTCACATAAAATTAGATTTATAACTTTATTTAAAGTATCTTCAAATTTTCATTTTCATTATTTTTCACCATTTTAATGTATTTTGTTAGTTGTTATAATTGTCTTGAGAAACAAATAGGATAAGGGCAAAATGAAGAATTTAATGCACTAACTATAATTTATGTATTTTATTAAACCGTGTGAAAAAATCTGTAAGTCTATCTTCGTGGGATGTATGAAGCACTGTTTATTCTATTACGAATGTTTATCAGGGGCGTCATTGAAAGGAAATTGATAAATTTGTATTGATATCAGATGCAACGTTTTTTCAGGACCTTGCAAGGATGGGAGTGGGGTTGGTCCAACGCGATTGGGTTGGTAACTTTGTCCGGGCTCGGACGCTTCATAAGCCGGGTTGTTTTGACGTTGAGGTGGGCGAAGCCTGGGGTTTCTATGAAGTTATTTTATGGGCAAAGAATCTAGGCATTGACGACTTGATTATAGAGGGCGACTCCAAAATTGTTGTAGATGCTAGGGGTGGGCGTTCGGTCGGTTCGGTCGGTTTGAGACTGTTTTTTGACAGAACCGAATAAACTGAATTATGCAAGTTTAAACTAAAACCGAACCAAAGTTGTGAGTAACCGAAATAACCGAACCGAATAAGAAATTTGGTTTGTTCGGTTTATTCGGTTTTTAACCGAAATTTAACCTTAATTCACAATTTAATGATTTCCCAACCAAATTTTCAATATTTCTAAGTCAATGATCAAATACAAATACAACTAGTAGTTTCCACTATCAAATGCAACTAAGTCAATAAATCACCACAGTTTACAAGTTCACAAAAATCACAACCACAATTTCATTTACACTTTAAGGAAAAATCACAACCACAAGTTCACTATAATAATAATAAACAATTAGCGGAAAACAAAAGGAAAAATAAGGAAGCTCGCACGATTTTTTGATTTTGAGCTCTGAATTTGGGATTGAGAGAAAAAAAAAAAAAATGGAGGATTTTTAGAGAAAGGTCACCATATCGTAACCAGATACCAATACCAATACCGGGGAGATTCAAGTTGAAGAAGAAGAAAATGTCTCAAAACGTAACAAACACCTCCACATCAATTGGAGCGGGTCGAGGTGGGAGGCGCGTCACGGTGTGGGAGTGGTCATTTGGTGTTGGAGCGCCGTCGGTATTGGCGTGGATTGGGTGAGGAGGTTTGCGGGCGGGGCATGGGGCCCGAGTCTTGGTTTGGGTTGAGAGAGTTGTGATTAGGGTTTGTGTCTTTGTGATTTGTGAAGATGAAATGAAATAAAAAAAGGAAAATTTTATTAATATGTATTAATATATTTTTTTAATTATATATATATATATATATATTTCGGTTTATTCGGTTTTTTCAAAACCATAACCAAACCGAAACCGAAAAACTGATTTTTTTTTAATTTCAACCGAACCGACCGAAAAAACCGAACCAGTTTGACCAAAAATCATTGGTTCGGTTCGGAATTCGATTTTTTCGCTTTTATGTCCACCCCTAGTAGATGCCATTAATTTCGGGGTTCAACAAGTTTCTGTTTTTGGGGATTATATAAGGACCAGCATTGAGCTCTTTGCCAGTTTTCGATCTTACGCTATTTGTTTTGTCAAAAGGGGAGCTAATTCTTTAGATCACGATTTAGCGAGATCTTCTATCCATTATGGAAGTTCTCATTGTTGGACTGACCCTCCAAACTTTGTGGATGGACAGTCTTACGCTTATTGTCTTTGCAATAATATGAGCTAAACATTATTGTGCTTAAAAAAATAAAAATGTAAATGAATAAAATAATCTTAGGAAAAATTGGACTAAAATATAAAAAGTGAAGTTTATATTAATTATATAACATTTATTATAATATAAAATTGATATCATTACATTTATATATTTCTATCTTACAATTATGCATAAATACATATTATCATATTAATATAAATTTAATTTTATATAATATAAACAAGTTTCACATAAAAAGAATTCGAACATTAATCATCAATTATATGTTATGGGCAATTAGGGAGCAAGGATTCGTTTTGGTTGAATTTATAATGTTCTAGAAAGCAGTTTAGTGCATCGATTAAGAACCTCTCATTCTGAGCAGGTGACGTAACCATTCACGCACTCACACACTCATCCCCAACAACAGAATAGGCGACGCCTCTCTCTCTCTCACTCACAAATTCAACAATTTCTTTCCCTGTAATTTATCAGAAGACAAAATGAGTAAGCTTCACTTCTGCTCTTCTCATCTTTGAATTCATTGAATTTATTTTATTTTTATTCGAAATATTTTCCGTTGGTATCTCACAAGGGTGAAAATAACGGATGTTATTAAGCTGAAATCACTCCATCATTGAATAATTAATGGAATTTACGTCTTCTTGAATCGAATCAGGATTTGGAAAAATCAACAGATTTGCCTTGTTATTCACTCGCCAAAATGTTTTGAAGGAGCCTCCTCTTGCAGCCTCTGATTCAAAGGTAGGGAAATTTATTTTCTGATATTACTCGATATTCAGGTAAGCTTGCAATTATGAGTGATTTTATTTATTTTCCTTGTATTGAATTATTGATATCTAACTTTTTAGGTTTTGTCTTAGTTCACAATAGCCAGAGCCTCTTCACTTTTTTGTTTTTTGTTTTTTAATAATTGTCTACTTAGCTGTAATGCTTATGAATCTATATAAGTTTCTAAAAAGGATTACAAGGTTTCTTATCCAATGATTGCTTTAGCTTCCAGAGAGTAGTGATTTTTGATAGGGTTTTACTATTTAGATTTTAAGGAAATATTTTACATTTTTCATCTATTATCTTTAAACTTGTGTATCTGTTTATTTTGGTACTGATATTTGCATACTCTGAATGAACTATTACAATTTGTGTGCCTTAAAATGTTTGCCATTATATCGACTTATCGAGTGTGATGCAGTTCAAATGTAACTGGTGGAGGTTTCCTATCTTGTTTACTGATTATTTGCATGTTTTTCAGGCATCTCCTTTGTTATCCACACTCCTCCCAAATCATGGTCAGGGTGAAACTAGATCTTCTGGTTCGAAGTTTTTGAAAACAATTGCACTTCTCGGTGCTGGAGCTTCAGGGTTAATGAGCTTTGCAACAATAGCCTATGCTTCTGATGAAGCTGAGCATGGCTTAGAATGTCCCAGCTATCCATGGCCACACCAAGGCATCCTTAGTTCATATGATCATGCTTCGTAAGTGAACGCGCCATTGCCATAGTTACTGAAAGTTTCTGGTTAAATTGTTGTCGTTCCAGCTATGAAAAGCTGAGTTGTATGGGCAGGATTCGCCGTGGTCTCCAGGTTTACCAGCAAGTTTGTGCATCATGTCACTCAATGTCTCTTATATCTTATCGTGATCTCGTTGGTGTGGCTTACACTGAGGAAGAGACTAAAGCTATGGCTGCAGAGATTGAAGTGGTTGATGGCCCTAATGATGAGGGGGAGATGTTCACTCGCCCAGGAAAGCTGAGTGATCGTTTTCCTCAGCCTTATGCGAATGAACAAGCTGCAAGGTTTGCTAATGGTGGGGCATACCCCCCTGATTTGAGTCTTATCACCAAGGTGAGGTGTAGATTTCAAAATTTGGGTTCTAATCTTTTCAAATGAATTTGTACTTTTGTATCCTGATTTGTAATTTTTTGTTTCCCTCAGGCCCGACATAATGGACAGAATTATGTTTTTTCTCTTCTAACTGGGTATCATGATCCTCCTGCTGGTGTCACGGTAATTGGCTGCTCACCTTTTTACTATAAAAAGCCGTAATATGTGAATTCTGTCAAGTGTTGTCTTATCTCCTATCAGCATTGGGTACAAGTGTATAAAAATTACGTATCATGCTGATTTTGCTTCTCTTGGAATTGCCAATTCCCACTATTCAGATCAGTGCTATGATAAATTTACATTGTAATGCTTGCATGCTTGAATAAAATTGTAGATTCGAGATGGGCTTCATTACAATCCCTACTTTCCTGGTGGAGCAATTGCAATGCCTAAAATGCTTAATGACGGCGCTGTTGAGTATGAAGATGGTACCCCTGCAACTGAAGCACAGGTTACTTTAGTTTTTTTAGTTTTCTGTTAGTTAATCTTATCCTTGTAAAGACATAATGACATTTTTATTTTCTCATTGTGTAGATGGGGAAAGATATTGTATCATTTTTGTCTTGGGCTGCTGAACCCGAAATGGAAGAACGGAAGCTGGTACTTCGTTTCTCTGTTTCTTCCTCATATGTCCCTTTGTAGCTTCAGAATTAGAACTACCTCATATTATGCCATTCTGTCTAACTTTAATTCTCTCTTGAATACTTGCAGATGGGTTTCAAATGGATTCTTGTACTTTCACTTGCACTTCTACAGGCAGGGTATTACAGACGTTTGAAATGGTCAGTTCTCAAATCGCGCAAGTTGGTCCTTGATGTAGTCAACTGAGCCCACCGTATTTCTCTCATCATGGGATTGTATTAGCTTTCTGTACTAGATTATGGATTGAGTTCTAAATCTTTCAAAACCTACTAGTGTTGCCTTTCGAGGAAAATAAGTTCTACAAAGGCGGGATGCCTGTTTTAGCTGCACGTCTCTAGATAAGCTCTGTTTGGTACTTCACTGTCCTTAACAAGTGAAATGTCCAAATATGTTTGTTGTATGCATAGAGGACTTGTATGGACACCTCTTTTCATCCTTTGTCTCCAAGTTATATGGCTTTTTTGGAGCTATATATAATTGCATTACAAATTGGCTTGTTTATGGTGTTACACCTGATGAAATGCACGATGAAAACATTACTAGAATTTTATTGAAACCTTAAAAAACAGTGACGATATGTAGTTATATGTAAAACTGGTGTATAACAACAGGAACGTTTCTATCATGAACAAGACTAAAAAAGTAATTTTAATAACTTAAAAAAAATATCACGCAGATAATATTATAAACGAATTAACATCCTAAACACGTCCTGGTTTATGAACACTAACCAGCCTCACATCATCAACAATGGGTCCACACAAAGAACCAGAATTATCACTCTTCATGTGATAATATGAGCTCAAAAATCTAATCCTAGTTCGACTTGAAATAGCTTTAAACCTAAGTTTAGTACGCTTAAACCCTCCAACACCCTTTGATTCATAAGGAACTTGAAAGATTTCTTTGCCTGCAGCTGCCTCAACCATCATAGACCCTTCACAAGAATTCTTAGCATCGCCCAACGAGAATATCAGATCGTAGATTTTTCCTGGTACAGTTTTTACTACTTGTGCAAGTGCACTTTCCCTTCCGGCCACCAGCTCGACTGCCCGTTTTCCCTCGGGCACCCTGAAGTGGTCGGAATCGATGTACTTCACGGCTTTCAGGGACTCGATCATCCATCCGGGCAGCGGGGAGTGATCATCTTCGATGTTTGAAGGAATTAGGACACCCCAACTTGTTTTGGGGAAGATGTATGGACCCTCTTCAAAGTTGCCATTTTTCAATAGGTTACCTGCATCACATATATATATATATATATATTATGTGATCAATGACAATTCTACCTTAAATATATTTTAAAGAAAATTAGGTGTAAATGTTAAAGTGGAGCTCCGTCTCACATAAAATGATAGAACTACCCCATCAAGCTATAATAAAATAGCAAACATAGATGTGTTTAAATTTAGTGGTGTCAATTGAAATTTACCTCTTTGTCTTTTGGGCTTAATTAAGGCCTTGAGTGCAACAGAGTCAATAAGTGGGCCACAAGCTGGGTCCTTCTCAGTGTCTGGATTATGGATGACGATCTCAATCTTATTGGACTGGGCCAAGAATCCCCAGGAATAAGAATCCCATCCATCACTACTATACACTGTTTGGATGGGCCAAATTCCCCAATCTTTTGGCTCACTATTGGGTGAAAGTGAAACTGAGACATTCAATTTTTGGTCTTGTGCACAAGTCCTTGATGCACTAAATGAAATCGAGTAGAAAATGTCTTTTTGACCTTCACTTTGGTCTTGATCGACGCGTCGTTCCCCAGGCGGATGGCGGAGGCCCCCTCCGGCACCACCAGAAGCATGTCACCTTGTTTTTGGGTCGATTTTATGTACTCAACGTAGCCTGAGGTTTCCCAAAATGGTATGGAATGACTGTCAATTACCTTTGTGCCCTTCATTTGTGATGGCTTTGGACCATATTCAAAGTTACCATTTGGTAATTGTCCTGAAAAAAAAATGATAAAAGTATGCATGTATTTAGATTAAAACATTAATTTCACATTCTCAATCACAAGTTGACCGAAATGATTAAGTCCATGTTTCCCATGATCTGGATCATGTGATTACACATGTGCTGCATGTGACAACTTTTGGATTAAATCAGATACTAATACTTAGTACGTGCATACGACTCCTTTTACTACAAATACATGTCTTATTATAATAATGTTCGATCCCTAGAGTTAAATGTGTTTTTATTTCAAACAATTCATGGCAAAAAGATGTCTACTCTTTTTGGAACTCGATTCAAGTCCAACTCCATATATATATAAGTAAGTATAGTCTCACAAAAATAGATCGAAGACGGATTTCATATAGAAATCAGTATCATTAACTTTTTTAAATATATGGAAATTAAAATGAAAAGAAACAAGTATCGGAAATCTTACCGTCACTTAATGATAATGCGATATGAAAAGTAATACACAGTAGCATCAATGGTATCCTCATCTCTGTTTGTGTGTAACAGAGAGAGAAAGAGAGAGAGAAAGAGTATTAGGAGAGAAGGAAGAGAGAGATGGTTGTTTTGAATCAAAATGAGCAACTATTTATGCCTTTCTCTTAATCACAACACCCACTAATTTCCAGGAAATTACAAACTACTAATTTATTTGGGGTATTTAGTAATTAAAGGCTTGAGGTTATTACGGTAATTTCATGTCACATGCAAGCTTTTGACACATGTCTCACAAATATGTAGTGATACGAAATGCGAGATCAAATATCATTTTAAATAAAAGATCCAGCGTTATTTTATAAATTTGATAATCGAATTCTGAAAAAGTGGTAGAGTGCTTCTTATAGGTTCTTAAAATTTTATATTTTATTTTGAGAGATCCTTAAACAATTTTTGTGTTTTACAAACTTTTAGATCATTAAATTCTTGTTTTTTTTTTTTTTTTTTTTTTAAAGATTAAATTCTTGTTTCATGTAGGATAGACATTGATGGAATTTGCTGATACATTTAATAGATTAGTTATATAAAATACACGTCTACTTTTTGTTAATTTCATTAATATTTAAATATGATATTTGCCAGCCTTTAGTTCTTCTCAATTCTCCCATTTCAAACAAGCAAAAATAGCAAATTCTGCATCTATAACAGAAAAAGAACAGCAAAAAACAACAAAACTTTATGCAGAAAAAAGCAATAAAATCCGCAAAAAAAGAAAAATAAGAGCAACAAAATCTGCTCTAAAACAACAAAAAAAAGCAACTCTTCTGCCAAAAATAACAACAAGATATCTGCATTTACAACAGAAAACTTTTTGCATCTACAACAGCAAAAAAAAATTCAAGAACCAAGATTTTTTCTTTCTCTACGTTTGTTTTTTTATCCTAAAGGAAATAAATAATTTTCTCGTTTTTACTATAATGCAGAAATGTACGTTTGTTTTCTTATCCTAAAGGAAATAAATAATTTTCTCGTTTTTACTATAATGGATAAATTAAGACGGTTTTCTGTATAAAAGCATCATTTTTTTTACTTTAATAACGGGAAGAATAATTTTACACTTGATAACGTCTCACACAAAGAGACTTTTCTCATAATAAATTAATACACGTCTAAATAAAATTGATAAATGACGGTGAAATATCAAATTAATAAAAAAAATTAATTACTTATATGTTTAATTTGTTGGATTGTGTTCACTTATTCATCTATTATTGAAACAAATTAATTTGTACTCCACTATATCAGAATAAATGCAACTAATTAAGTTAGGTTTATATTGGGCAGGTTAAAAACATACCACACCCCCCTACACATGTTCATGCCAGCATCCTGTTTCGAGGTCTCCTATTGGCCAGTTTTTTTTTTTCAGAAAATTATTCATATAATTTCGATAAATATAATTTGCTATGGTTGTGTAGGTGTATATTTAAATTGACTAAATTATCCCTCAAGGTTTTTTTCTTTTTGAGCACATGCCCCAGATTTGTTCAGAGATAGAACAATGATCCTTATTCTTCACATTATCTGTGGGTATTATTTAATTTAATTCATCAATTATTTGATATACCAAAGTAATATCTGGGATGTGTCGTTTGGAATACAGCATCAGAATCACAAAATTTTAATTTTAAAAAACCAAAAAATGACCAATCAAGATCTGATGGAACTTTGCTGCCCCATGTGCATCTGGGTAAAATAATTCAAGAATTGAATAATAATGTTAACTATAATTATTACAAAAGTCATTGATCTCTTGTTTGGGCCTAATCTTTTGTTAATTTTGGTCGGCAATAATTGAGTACTTAATCCCATGTACATGTGCAACAAGTGATGCACAAGGTATTTACTGGGGAAAGACAAAAACAACTTTCTTGAAATGCACTAGCTAGTATTTATGGGTCTTCTTGATGATATATTTATCAAATACAATAGGTACATTATTTTATGAATATTTAATTACATACAATTACACACACATATTGGTTGTACCTATGCAACACAGAGTACATATATTTTATCTATTGGAAATTTGGAATATGGAATATGGTAGCTATATATTATCATTGTTAATTTTTAGCCATAATAAAACTCATATTATGTATACTTCTCTTAGAAAAATAATATAAAAAAACAATTTAGCGACACTCTATAAGTTCCGACTTTTATATGAGATTGAATTCTTTTATAGTATCAGAGCCAAAAGGTTCATGCCCACTGAAAGCAACTTTATTAATATTAAATTGTATGTCTCATTCTAATGATGAAGTAAAATAATTCAACTCATGAGTAAAGGGAAATGCTACGAAAATAATATAAAAAAATTAATTTCATGCTTATTTATAAATTTGGACTTTTAAATGAGTTAAAATTCTTTCGAACTTCAATACAATAAAATATGTAAATTGATCAGAAAAAAGTGAAAGAGATATAATTTCAATTTATTTGAATTGTCGAGTAATCTAATTTCTAATCAGAATTAATGTTATTAAATTCCATTTCAAATATTATTTTTTATATGAATAATAATGCCAAAATAAGGTATGGGTGCTGATTGACCCTCCTACCCATCTGGCCGCACTGTCGAGGTGCGATAAAAATAAATATCTTATTCTACCCTATTAACTAGGGTAATGATAAGGAAGGGGTCGATCCATAGGAAACATAAAATAATTATTATGCTAATTAAATGGATTTAATGGAAACTTACTCAACAAACAAATAAGGGGAGTTTGGATTGGTTTTCTAAATACTACTGAAACAAAATCAAATAATTAAAATAACAAATAAAATCAATTAATAAAATGCTTTCAATTCACAGTTCATTCATCTTCAGTTCTAAATATATTAATTAAATATAACGTCCGATTCTACCTTGCTCATAAACTAATGTCCCTCAATAAACAACAAGTTATGTTTATCGGTATTATCCCTTAATTATATTCAATTAAAACAAACTCTTCAATGAATCTTTTTAGTCGAACAATTTAGATACGATCTAAATTTAATTCGATAAAAGCATTAAACACTAGGATAAATGACAAACAAATTCTCAAATACGCAAACTCGACTCGAAAGAATTCGATTTATATCAACCTAGCAAAATACTAGTTGTTACCAATTGCCATAAATTCATAACAATTACGGATTACAAATTATGGACTAACAGACATGCAATAATTAAATAACCTAGGTAATCAATCTAAATTAAATAATCAACCATGAAAGATCCCGAGCAAAGGTATCACAAATGTTACTAAATTCAACTAACAATAATTAAGACATTAGTTCATAAATTCCTGGAATTAGAATAAAGAGTATGTCTAATGTGAAAATTTTAATGTATGAAAAACTATAAAATCGCCCTAAATCATGATCTATTATTAAGGGTGAACCATGAAACCACAATGAAACGACTTTTGTCTTACCTTCAATATAATAATTTGTTTATAAATAAAAGTTTTTTTTCGTGTATGTAAATTTTCATACTAAACATTAGAATAAAAAAGTACTCCCTACGCCCCATTATACATCCACTTTTTCACTTTTTGGACGTCCTCACTATATTTATCTCGGTCATAAAAAAAAAAAAAATATATTTCATCTAACTATTATTTTAATATTATCATTTTTAAAATTAAAAATACTTTTTTTCATCTATTAAATAAATTTCCATATCTATTAAATATTTTTACATAATTTAATAAAAAGATGTGGGATAAATATAAAGGGATAGAGAATATCGGCTAAACATGGTTGTAGTCATCTTCTCTCTAAGCTTGAATCTCCAAGGAGGCATCCTCTGCCGCCTCCAATTAATTAACTTCCAGCTAATGAAAAATATATACAAGTGAGTTCCCAACACGTCCCAAAAAAAAAGCCCATATTCAATGGCTTTGACTCTTTTTTATAGGAATTAAATCGGCTAAATGAAGGCGCAGGTTACTAGCACCCCCTTTTTTAGTAAATCCACACCCTCAGATGATTAATACACCACCCTTCATTCTCCCTAAATTACCCTTTTCCCTTTTCATTGTTTGTCTCTTTAATAAAAGAACAAAAAAACCAGACGCCGATCTTATTATTTTCGCCACCGACGTTCCTCTGCTCGCGTCCGTTCCGGTTCATTCTCCATTACAGCAAAAATTTAAAAACTGTTCGTCTTAAAAAAAAAAAAAATAAAGGGAGAGAGAATATCGGGCCTCTTCCAGCGCATCCCTTCCAATGGCAATTCCCATATTTTTCGGTTTTTTATTTCAAAGTTTCCTTTATTTTTTTTTTCTGGAAACCTCAGATGTTCAATGTCGTATGTCTAAAAATATCATCAGTTTTCAATTTTTTTTTATATAATCATTCTGATGCACATTGATACACAGTTTTTTTTTTTAATAAAAATTATTCTGTATTTAATGGAGTGTGGGCATGATTGTGCTTCAACCAATTCATAAGTTGTTTTGTGTGTTTTCCCTTGGAACATAAATGTTTCTCTGGATGTTGGCGTAATTCGAAATGGTTGCTGCACTTTTTTTTTTTTTTTGTCTCTTGTTCAAATTCTATATCATTTGGGGTGTATGCGGTCAGACTCAGGTCACAACTCACAAAAAAAGGGAGGAGAGGGTAGTCTTGGAATTTTATCTATGTATTAAAATCATAAAATTAATTGGGCGGTGTGTTTCCCAAAAGAGAGGGTGCTAGTAGGCGCAGGTTGAACTAGAACCCCATAATTTAATCCACAGTTTTTAAATTCTACATTCAATCCACACCTACAAATACATATACAACATATTATTACTCTTTTCAATACATTACATTTTTTACATTTTCCTACTCTTCTCAATATAATATAATATAATAATACAATATCAATCACTATTAAATATTAATTTGACATAAAGTTAAATCTCACCCTACTCAAATCCCAAAACAAACACATACATTTACTATTCATCAAAGATTATAAATTATTGAATTCTAAAACTTTAACTTGCTCCGCACACTTAAATCCCAAAACAAACACACCCTAAATAAATCTTGGTAAATATCTTTGGGCGGATCCGCCTTCACGTATTTCCTACAATCGATTTATCTTGGGACTTCATTAAAATATTTTAAAAATATCTAAAATCCACATAAAATAAAAAAAAAAAAAAAAGAATCAAGCATGGGATAATATCAATAACACACAAATAATTAATCATGTCATCTCACTCTAATATATTAAAAATATACATAATTCACGGCTTACCAAAACCCCATGTCTTCTCCATGAATACGTTATGGGTATGGAACTATTGTATATTTAACGTATATAGTCTTTTTAAGAGAAAAAAACTCATCCCGGGAAAATATGCACTCCAAAATGGACATAAAAATTAAGAAATTGTGATAATAAATAGAATTTTAAGGGGTAATTTTGTAAACTTTTATGTATAAAATAAAAAAGGGGTTGAATTGTGTGTATGTGTAGAGCCAAAAGTAACGACATTTTAAGAGTGTGTATACTATTATGGGACGGATCGAAAAAAAAATTGTGCACATTATCTTGGGTAGAAGGGAGTAATAGTTCAAGACTTTTAAGTACAATATTTTATTTAAAAAAAAGAGGCCATTAGATCCATCCTGAATAAACAGGCCCATTGAATATACAGGCCCATTGGATTGGGCTTAAATTCAGCTTCTTTACCATTCGGTTTGGGGTCCCATTATTAACACCCCCATAATTAGTAAGTACACCCACAACTCACATTTTCTACCAATTATACCCCTCTATTTGTTTCTCTTTCCAGCATTGAACAGAGCATTGTTTCTTCACTGCCACATTACCGGAAATGTTCTTCCACCGCCGCCTGCTACCTGCCAGCCATCGCAGACCGTCTACCATTTTTTTCTTTCTTAATCATTTATCTTCTTTCCACCACTACTATTATTTCATAGTTTGAATGAAAAAATGATAAAAAAAAATTACCACCCTTTTCAAGCAAAAAACTACCCATTATTTTGCAAAATATTTATCCATAGAGATTTGGTTCGTTGACAGGCAAAAGAAAAAAAAAAAAAAAGAAGCAAGCAACAAAAACCTGAGATTTAGGCCTTACGGATGGTAGTGATGGTTGTTTGGGCATTAGAAAAATGGGGGAGAATGAGATGGTGGGGCTGGGGAAGCGGTGGATTATGGATGGCAGCGTATAGGGCGGCGGCGGGATGCTGATTGAAGAAGCAGGGGAGACGGAAAAAATGAGGTTGATAGGAGGGTATAATAGACCATGTATGATTTGAATTGGTGTATTTACTAATATTGGGGGTGTTAATAACCGGACCCTTCTGTTTGTTGGATTTAAAGCCTAATCTTAAATAGGCCCGTTTATAGGCCCAATTATATTGTAGCCCAATAGCCTGAATCAAATCTAAATCCACTTGTCAATTATCTGTTTTTTAATAATTCGGTATCTGACAACCCACCAATCCGGAGACGCGGGACCCACAACTCAATTATCTGTTAATTCTCATTGTTTCAGAAAAATAAAATTTGGCATGCTTCCCATTCCCATGATCTGGCTACAAATAAATTGACATTGAGTAAACAATATACTTATTTTATACACTCTCAGTCCACAGAAAGACTCTGTGCCGAAAAAGATAAATTGATTTATGGTAGATGGAGGTAATAAGTGTATTGTAAGGTTATAAATTGAAAATAATGTGTTCATTTTTTGGTGTGCAAAATTTTATGAGATAGACAAAAAAGTAAAATTTTATGAGATACACAAAAAAGAAAAGTGTGCTAAGTCTTCATTTTAGTTCCTTTGGATTTTCTTTAGCTTTGCAAATGATTATGTCTTTGTCCGATCACTAGTAGAATCATACTATAATATCCAATTTTAATGTTACACAATATAAGTTGGTTTCAAGAACTAGATCTTTCTACCTGTAACTTCAAATATTTCGTCTGTCAAGTTTCAACTCCAATCGAGCTTTTGAGTTTTTTTAAAGGGAGAAATTGTTAAGGATTTTCAATTTGAGTTATAATTATCATCTAAAAGATGAATTATGAAAGTAGATCCATAGAAACCAAATTAAAGAAATTGGATTCACAATGCCCAGATTATGTAACTAGATCCATTAAACCAAATTAAAGAAATGGATTCACAATACTATACTGGATCCAAGCATCAAACGGTGCGTAACAAAAATAGCACCGATTAAGCATACATTCAAAATCACCCTACAATACATTACAACAAATTCAAACAGAAAAGGGGATAATTAACTCCAAAAAGGAAAAAGAAGTAAAAAAGATTCATAGTCGACAGATTAATTCTCGAAAATTAGGCAAAGTCAAGGATCATTGCGGCCCGATAAATCGGTGGCCAGCCTGGATGCGATCGCCGAGTGGTACATTATATCGTGAAACGTCGTCGTTTCGGCCATCTTCTTGCGCAGCGCCTTGGCCTTCTCCTCGGTCAAGCAGCCCGTGAACACTCTCTTGTCGGGCCGAACCGCATCTGGACCCGATCCGGTCAACGGACTGGAGATCCGATTAGTAATGTAGTCGGGTTCGTAGGACCATCCGAAGATCGGGGTCCACCAGCTGTTGGATTTTCCGGTCGGATCGGGTTTCGGAGGGGTGGGGAGAGCGGCGGAGGAGACGATCGGAGGTCTGAAGGAGGAAAATGTGGCAGCCATTGTTGAAGATTTGATTCTAGTGAGAGAAAAGATATTTGGTTGGGTTTGTTTGTTTTCTCTCTTTTTCTTTTTCTTCTTGTTTTGTAGTACTAGTACTAGTGAAAGGGATAAGATTGTATACGTGGCAAAGACGTGTATTTTAATGGCACTTTATTTACATTCCTAATTATATTTCTTTTCTTTTATCAGATTTACATTTCTAATTTTTTGAATAGGGTGTGTTTTGAAACACTTAAAATAGTTTTAAAAGATTTATTTTAAAAAAGTTTGTGAAAAAATTTTTAAAAATAAAATCTTTCGAAAAATTTTTTTAAGTGTTTCAAAATACACCCTAATTTTGCCGATAATCTGAAGGGAATCTCGCAGTGGACGGTGGATGGGGATTCCACTTGTGTGGAATTAAAAATACAAGTATAATTTCTCCTTTTTAAAAAAAAAAAAAAAAAACTTTTCTAGAATTCATATACTAGTATTTCATGAATTGATCTAAATAGATGGTAGACTCGTTCATTAAATTTATGAGATTACCAAATAGGAAGCAACCTATTGTAACTTTATACTCCGTGCTAATTTAAAATGATCAGTTTTCGTAAATAAACGTGATTAATTATTTTCTAAAAAAAAAAAGCAATTTTTTTTATAAAACAATATCTTTCACAAATAATATTTATTTACATTGCGTGTCACTCCACTCCACACACTAAATCCACCTTACATCTATTTAATACTAGTAAATAACATTTTTTAAAAATTGAATTCACATTCATACTCTCCACCAAACTCATTTTACACTATTTAATACTAATAAACAATATTTTTTATAACTTGTGTCTACAGTTAATGACAAAATAAAATTAAGACGGAGGTGTAATATATTTTGAAGGTGTTTGCAAAAAAAAAATATGATTTTAATGAACTAATTTAATTTAGTGAATGTGAAAAATTCATTAATAATAGTAGTAAAATTAACAAGTGTTTGCAAATGTTATAAAAAATGACAAAAACACATATATATAACGGTCTTATACATGAATCGGGATACAATCTGATACAAATCACACCCACCATTTTCAAAGTATTAAAACGTCAATGCCCAACTTATACCCCGTCTCACCATGAGACGGTATCATTCAAATGTATCTCATAAAAAATAGATATTAATTATTTGATAAAAAAGTTAATATTAAATTCCTTGTTATCCATATAAACTGATTGAGGTTGTGCTTGAATGGATGATTTGGAGGTACGAGATATTCTCATATACGAATAAATTTAACAATATTATTTCCCTATAATTGTAGATGTATACACAATAACATCAACAACCCGCACACATGGGAGAGAAATGAAAAAGAGGAAAGCACGAGTGAGAGGAATAACACACTAAAAACAATATTAGCAAAAGCTGAAACATCAGGTTATAGCAATTTAAAAGTTGAGGAACAACAAAATGGTACAGATTTTACTAGTAACATATAAACCGTGAGCAATTAATCAGAACAGAGACACTGCTATATTGTTCGACGAAGAAATCGAAGATTTAAATGCGTTGTAATTTACTTCCACAGCTTCCTCAAAGACATATTTTTCTCGGTTTCCTTCTTCATCACCTTAGCAACGGCCATCTCAAAGTCCTCCTGAGTCACATGAACCCTCCTCTCTCTCAGAGCAAACATTCCCGCTTCAGTGCAAACAGCCTACCAAATAACAATTATCTATTTAACTTACGCTAAACACCTTCGTTACTTAAAAAAGATTCAGATTTCTTAACAAAGATTCAGAAACACCCAAATGGCACGATTAACCGAGCTTAAGCATAATCACAACATTAAATACGTTATTAGAGAGATATGACGTCACCAAAAAAAAGCAAGAAAATGAAGGACTTCCAAATTAAAACGATTTAAATTAATCAAGGTAGTTCATATCCAGCCTACCTTAAGTTCTGCACCGGATGCCCCATTCATCTTTTCAGCAATCTTCTTTAAATCAATCCCCCGCATTAAATTCATCTTCCTTGAGTGAATCTTCAAGATGTCAAACCGAGACTGAATTTTTTTCAAATAAATTTACGTCATATAAGAGTAGCATTGTTCAACACCACTAATTCAGGCTGAAAGCTAAAAATTCTTGAGAAACAGGACCATTACCATGGGTTTGTGAAGTTCATTTAGCGATAATAATAACACTTAGTTTAAAGCACCATCGCAAATATAGAGCAAGGTATTACAAGATTCGTAGTGTATGGCTGAACATGAACAACTAACCTCTTCATTGGGATTTGGGAACTCAATTTTCCTATCTATTCTTCCAGGCCTAAGAAGAGCTTGATCCAGAATATCAATTCTATTGGTGGCCATCAATACCTGTGCATAACATATAATACACATGGTTTAAACATTTCCAGTTTTCAAACTAAGCTATAATAAAAATAGTAGATTATTGATGAGCAGAATAAAGAAGAAATAGTAAGTTTGGTGCAAGATTCACGAGAACTTAGACAAACTTTTATCTTATTGGAGGCTTCAAATCCGTCAAGTTGATTAAGAAGCTCCAACATAGTTCGCTGAACTTCACTATCACCATTTCCACTTCCAGATTCCATACGAGCAGATCCAATGCTATCAATTTCATCCATGAAGATGATGGATGGAGCATGCTCTCTGCCAAGAACAACACAATTAAAGCATTGCAGAAAAATCATTTTCAACAGATTATGCTAAAAGTGCTTGATATCTTAAGAAACTAACCTGGCCATTACAAAAAGTTCTCTCACCATTCTAGAGCCTTCACCAATGTACTTCTGAACTAATTCAGAACCAGAAACTCGGATAAAGGTGCAATCAGTATGGTGAGCCACTGCCCTTGCTAGTAAAGTCTTACCAGTACCAGGAGGGCCGTATAGCAAGACTCCCTTCAGCAATTCAAGAAAAAAGACAATTAGAAACCTCACAAAAACTCAAGGAATGACTGTTGCCAAGTTGCAGTACATTACCTTAGGTTGAGCTATTCCAAGACTCTCAAACAATTCTGGATGTTTGATTGGAAGTTCAATCACCTATAATATGACACAGCAGGGAAATGAGAACAAGTATATTTTTAAAAAATTAATGCAGAACTTACATTACTAATCTTGGAAAATTCAGAAGTAGCAGATTTACCACTTCTTGATTGAAAAACATGCTTTTGATTCCAAGTACATTTGTAAGACAAGATTAACATCATAAGAAGACTTACAATAGTAGCTAAACTTGCACAGAATGCACATGAACACTCAAGAATCATATATATATAATGAGAATTACGCACCTACTTCCTTCCCTTAATAAGACTATTCAATCATAACACTTTTTTCTGATCGGGAATCCCATCTACTTGAATATCATGAAATGGAAAGGGTCAAGTAACCATAATATAAAGAAGACAGAAATCCACAACCAGTGCGCAGCAGAGAGAATGAAGGAATCTTAGAATAATTTCTATAATATAAATTTGAAAAGAGAAAACACGCAGAACACATAACATAATTGTTGATCCACTAACAGGATAGGCTGTTGGGAATATGTAGAGAACATTTAAAACCAGAACATGCAAGTGAACTACTGGGGTGTAATAATGAGAAAATAATACAGACAAAATTCCATGATATTCACCTCTTTTATCTCCTTAATTTGCTGGTCAAGGCCACCAATCATGTCATATGTGGAGTCTGGAACTTTCTCAACTTTCATAAGGTTCACCAACGGATCAACTTTACTAGGTAGGACCAAGTGAAGCACATAGCTATCATTACGTAGAGCAACTCTTGTCGAAGGTGTAATCTTAGTAATGTCAATGCTCTTGTCAATGTCAACTACATACTTCCCTTCAGGATGGACCTACACAGAGAGACCACAAAATCAAAACTAAAGTTTCTATTTTCCAGTAATAGGTAAAATAGTAAATTGGTATATTATGACAATATAGATATCATGCAATGAATGAACTTAACAAAACTCATAAGAGAAGCAACAAATCAATAACTGAAACAAGAGTAGATCGTCTTGAGTCTCACACTCTCACTATAAGTGTGTTAAAAATGGATCAAAATTCAAAATCCTCCGCGCCAAATTTTTAATCTAAAAGAAGGGAATTTGAAATAAAATATACTTGTTGATAAATCAATTCTTACACCCCCAACCACTTGTTGATAAAATATACCTCTTGATAAAATACACACTGAAGTGCAGATTCATTGGATGATACCCATGGATGATATAGTTCAGAGTGTCAGACTTTTAAACTGGCTGCTGAAGTCGCAAAGCAAAATATGAACTTGCTCTAGTGGCATGCTAACTTCCTCCTTGACAAAACACCCTAAACCACTTTTTGAGATAGCCAGATTTACGATTAATCACAGATTATATGGTCCAGTTCACTAGATGGATGTCCTAGTCATATGAAATGGTAAAACACCTTCTTGTAAACAAAAGCAAATAAGGATATGGCCAAGAGGCACAAGGACCAATGTCTATAATTATTTAAAAGATGTTCACTCACAAATACATAACAACACAACTCCCCACCTTGTATTACCTATCACTTCCCATGAAACACAAAATCTGGCTAAAGAAAAAACAGTAATAATGAGCACCGGCATATATGAATATGCAGCGACAACAAGCCGAAAAGTGCTGTTAACAACAGCTAACTAACCTTGACAAGGACCTTTGATTTTCCCATAACTTTCACAACTTCACCAACATATGATCCAGGCTCCTGAAGGAGTTGCAATTCCTCCTTTAATGATCTCACTGCCATTAGAGGAAAAAAAGTAATTTTATTTTGAGATATTTGACGCCATAACAAGTCCTAGACAAGCTAATTCTGCCAATATAATGTGATACTGATCATGCATCCTCAATAACAAGTTAACAAACAACGAATTTGCAGCCTGGTAATGAGTAACATGTATAAAAGGCAGAGGAATATATAAAAATGTAATCCCGGCACTATGCAAATACAGAACTTTTTTGTCAATCAACACAAGACCTGAAATACTAGCCTAAAATGAGCTCCTATCATTAACTGGTTATATCCTTGATTTAAAATTCCTCCTAACCAGTTGAACATCATTGAATAAGCAAGCAGTTCACAATAAAACAAAACAACAGAGATGTTCCACTTGCACGAAAAAGGATAAAACCTTCTGCTTCGGATATCAACAAAACTAGAAAAAAGGGGAACAAGTGAAAATTTTATCAAATTAAAATTAATGAATCAACAGATAGAAAAATACCTCCAAATTAACACCTGATTCACAGTCCACGATTTTTTTTTTTTTTTAAAATCTACTCTAATAACTAACATGTAAAACCATAAAGTAGCAAACGCAAAAAGTACTACAAAACCCTAGGTTTTCCGAAGGGGCAACAACTAAAGCGCACATCTCAATTGAATCCATAAGTGTAATGAGAGAAAAACCTCGAGCATTTAGGTCATTGCGCTGAGCTTCAAGGCGCTGAAGATCGTGGACTTTTTGACGGACTGATAGCTGCACATCCTGAATACTCTGCTGATAATATTGGCGGAGCCCTTCGCCTCCGCCGCCCACGGCGCCTTGCTGGTGTTGTTGTTTCGATTCATCGGAGTGCCGAGTCTCTATCGCCGCCGTCGCCATATTTTCCCGATGCGTCGTAGTTCGATCTCTGAGCTAATCGGAGAATAATTGGGTTTCCTCTTGGCCAAGTTATTATATATAGGGTTTCAATTTCTTATGTGTCTATTATCGGAGTCCACACCGTCTTATTTATATCGTATAAAAAAAGATAAACGGATGCAATAGTTTTGGGTAATTATGAAATTACCCCAATTTTTCCTCTTGGCAAGTTATTAATTATTATATATGGGTTTCAATTTCTTATACCGTCTTATTTACTACATCGTAGTATAAAAAAAGATACGGATGCAATGGTTTTGGGTAATTATGAAATTACCCCCAATTTTAAAAAGTAATGTCCCATTACCCCCAAAAGTCGAATGTTTCATACTTCACTCATGAATAATCATTTTCGTATTTTGTTATTTTAGTTGGATTACCAAAAAATATAAATTAATCATTTTTTTTTGTTGAACATTAACGAATAAGCTCAGATAAATTTAATTACGTAATTTTTTATTAAATAATTTCTAAGAAAATAAAGATATAACAAATAATTAGCTTAAATATAATTAGAATGTTATACTTGTATATTTTCTAAGAATTCGTGAGCAAAATAAGCAACTATGAGAAACATTTATTGATTAATAAATCTATATCCTCCTCATTTTTTTTAAAAACATCTATATCAAACACTAATTTTTAGTACCTATGCAAAAGAAAATAAGTAGCTAACCTCAACACTTTATCTCCAATTGAATAATTGAATTTCTGATTTCATATTACGAACTAATTCGCAAGTACACATTCATAACTATTGGAAAACTGTAAAATTCTCTCAAAATTTTATTTTAAACCTCATAAACAAGTATTATTAAGTGACTAGTACAACAATCGTAAATTAGAATTACTCATATTATTTCAGATCTTACACATCTCATACTTTACCGTTGTAAAATAACGGATATATTACAAGCTTCAGAAGAAATAAAAAATAATAAAACAAAAAAAGAATTAGAAATCACACCTCAAAAAAAACACACACCCAAAAGGAGAGCAAAACTTGGCGCTCATCCTCTTGAGCTAATTTAAAAGAAATAGGGGTGTGGGGAACTATAAAAGAACTAACTGCACAACAATGGCAATCAACCTACTGCTTTTGCGACTCTTGTTTTAGCAAAAGCCGACTAATGAACGGCGACATGGCCGCAAGCAACGCCATCGGGCATTCCTCGTGTGGGAGATGCCCACAACCCGATATTGCTACCATTCTCTGCAAACATGCAAGTTTTGGGACACATATTAGAGGATGAAACTGTGATTGATTTAAACGAGTTCCGAAAGGAGGAAACTTACAGAATTTAGAAGTTTAGAAGCCAAAGTTTGAACAGATGTTAGTGGGACAAGAGAATCTTCAGCCCCTGAGATAACTAAAACTGGCAACATTTCAACAGCTGTCAGCATCATTGCCACTGCCTGTGGAGGCAAGACCGTCTCGTGTGATAGTTTCCCAATTTCTTGAAGGGCCTCATCCCAACCTTCTACGTACAATGGGGCCTGACATTATCCAGAGAAGTCACAATTGTGAATTTTGGGGACATAAAGGCCGTCTCAATCATAGATAAAGTTGTGTTTGTGTGTATTGTTGATAAAATGTGAACATGAAAATTCAAATTTTGTACATACATACAGTATTGACATTCATAGAAGGACATGTCGAGAAAAAATCTGTACTTTCTAGAAAATACATGAAAATCTGAAGAAAATATTACCTTTAAAAAGCAGCAATATGAATTGATAATTAGGTGAAGAAAGATCATTTTATGGTGCTTAATCCACTTCTAGAAAACGATTACTACCAAATCTTCAACATAAACGCAACATACAATGAACATTTTAATGGAACAGAAACATAGAATATAATGGAACATATTTAAAAAGGCATCTCATTTTCACCTAGGGTAAGACATGAATTGAACATTATCACACATAACAGTAATCATAAATCATAAGTGGCTGTTGTCTAGGAAAGAGTATCTAACATCGACAGACGCAGAAAAAAGTACCTTATATAGGCTCAACACATCAGTGGTTAATTTGGTAGCATCATACCAAGCTCGCCGATTCACCACTTGAGTAATTTCTGTTCGAAGAAGAGGACGGACCGTGTGTTTTTTTCCTAGAGAAGTGCGTAACAGTATTCTTGCAAAGGCAGGAACCAGCTCTCTTGACAAACTCGTGTTCAGTAATATAAGCCCCTTTATTTCAAGCTGAAAAACACATCATATATGGAATCAATACTTAAGGACAAAGTTTCTCAAACATTCATTATAAACAACTTATATAAACTACACAAGTAACTGACTTACATTCATGACATTTGCTGATGACTGAAGTTTCTCCGCAGCCTTCAAGGCTAGTAACCCTCCATCATCGTGGCCAACAAGCACGACCGAGGAAAACATCTCCGAGCAAAAAGAAAGTAGCAGGTCCACCTGGGAATTTGAAATCCAATTAAATTGTCAAAATAGAGACCCTTAGGAAAATAAATATCTGGTACTAATGAGGAGACATTTGAAAGCGTAACAGTTGCATCATATAAATATTATATTGCAGACAGAAATATTATATTTTTATACTTATTAGTCTATAATAAACGCTCAGCATGCATACACCAGGCTTCTCACCTGACTGTCAATCTTGTACGGGTTAGGTAATTGATTATCCTCCCAATCTTTCTTCCGTGGCCTCGGCGTCAAACCCCACCCAGGTCTATCAAAAGCAGCAACTGCACAACCTGTGTCTCTGGAAAGAACATCCATTACCTTTCTCCATGAGAAGACTCCTCCTCCAAATCCATGGACTAAAACAATTCCAAATGGTTTAGTTGAATCCCCATTTCGCTCCATCATTAAAGACCCCAGTACATCCTCCTCAGAAGATTCATTCAAGCTCAAAATAGGCATATCCTCAGATATTGGAGATGCGGGAGAACTGGCCAGAAGGGGAGTATCAAGGGGGGAAAGACTGCTGCAGCATTGGTGACTGATGCTCCTGTGAATACTATATTGGGGTTTCACTAATGGCGGGTCAAAAAGGTTAGTGGAGGACAAACAACGTGAAGGAAATCCTGGCATGTGTAGCTTGTAATGAACCGATAGCCCTTGACAAGAAACGAATAAGCTGTCTCGATCAGCAAGTAAACTAACTGGGAGTTCCCCATCACGAAGCAATGATCCTGGTGATCTTCTCCCTGTTTCCATATTACCTCGGAAAGACTTCCCTGCAGGAGTGGGTGATCGTGGAACCTTCTGGTAACCAGAGAATGCCATTTTGCAAGAAAGAACCTGATAATTAGGTTAGAAATCCTCAGTTAAAGCAAATAGGGAAAAGAGCAATTTAATATCCCACAAAACCTATTTAAACAATATGTTCACAGTTTAGTCTTCAAGATCAACTTTTACAAGATATGAGATTGAATTTCCATGGACTACCTAATACACACACATATAGAAGAACATATCGAAATGGATAAGTAACGTAGAGATGTGTGGGACTTCATAAACTCACAGCTTCTGGATCACGGTGAAAAATGAGTTTCCTCCTAGCTTTGCAATTTGTCCGATAGGCTACAACAATGTGGCCGAGAGCAAAGACAACAGATGAGAGGAATAAAACAGGCATTCCCCAAGACTTCTTCAGATGAAGCCTCTTCCTTGAAAGAGAAGTTGAAGCTTCGGTCCCGAGTTGCGAATGAATGGAAAAGACACAAGCCTTGATGGAAAGAATAAGCATTGAAGTAAGGGAGCAAACAGTTACAGTTCCTACATATGGCACAAGAGACTGTACTGGACCATTGCACATCATATATACACCTGTTCCCATTCAACAAAACCAGATTAACTTTCAAAAACAAAGAAAGTCATTAGAATTCTTAATTTGATAGGTAATTTGGTCATGCCATGCCAAAACTCAATATATAACTTATTTGATTATGCCAAAACTCAATACTGCAGATATATCAGGGTGTCATACTTGTATCAGAAAGATATTCCAAAGCTTTTTATGTTAAATCCTGATAAGCTCTATCTTCAAATAAAAGATTAAGGGGCGCCTAGTAAATAATTTTTCAAGGTGAATGGAAATGGGTATGAGAATGAGCTTAAGGTAATTATGATGGTGTGCATGAGAACAAAACCACTACCTCTCCTCCTGAATAAGGTAATCACAACTCCATTTTGATTATCCATTTCCCCTTCCTACAATCATTTCCCTATTCGACAACCAACAACCATTTGAAGCAATATTGTTGTCCACTTTATTCCAAAATTGGGGCAATACACTAGCAATGCAACCACCATTGGGGCAATCCTTCCTCCAACCTATCTTTTCCATTACGGGGGCATAGAGGAAAATAGATTTTCATTACCATTACCATTGAATAATTTGAAACAAGCGCCACCCCCACCCCCCAAATGCTATTGTCTTTAACCTAGAAGAACATAAGAACTATGAAAAGACTAAAATCTTCTGAAATTTCATATACAGGCATTGGATGTTTGACGCATAGAAGTAACAATGCAGGAAGCTCTAGAATCCCATTGCTACCCCATTAGCCTTGTCAGAAAATTATCCTTCCAACCTAAAACAAACAGAAAACACAAAAGCACAGCACAGACCAAATTGAAAAAGGCTAGTTCCTTTACATTTTCTACACTATACTAACCTATTCAATAATTCATAATAACTACAGCAAAAAATTAAGATAAAGCAGAAAACATACAGATGATAATGAGAGATCTGACGATGGAAACGAGAGGTATATCCGTAAGCGAGCTCTTGAACGAGTATCTCTGCACATGCTCCTTAAACGTATAACATTTCACGCACGAAAAGCTAGAAATCAACAAGCACGGCAAAACAGCATCGGCGATCGCCACCACCACCGGCAACATCAACACCAACAGCGACGAAAGCATAGCCACCATGAAATAAACCGTCCTCATACCCCTCCGGACTTTCTCCCACCACAAACCCCCCTTCAACATCATCTTTTCCGCGAGCAATCAGCTCCAAACCGAACAATTAATTAATTAATTAGAAATATTTCCAAACAGGAAAAATCGAAATGCGAGATGGTAACAATTCAAAAAAACTCTAGTGCAAACGAAACGCACGAAGCCTGGTGGAAAGACGTCGTAATAAGCATCTCCGAAACCGGACGCCAAATCCACCGCCGTCGATTTCACGAGCCGCCGCGCTAGGTTTAATCAATTTAACCGAATTCGCTGATTCTCAAGTAATCAGCGAAAATGAACAATTAAAGGAGAAAGGAAAAGTAGAGAGAGAATCCTCTCTGCTTTTTCTTGTTCTTCTCTCCTCGGCCTCCCTCGTTTTATTTTTTATGTGAGAGAGAGAAAAGAGGGGATAATTAGTGCGTGTTGAATCCGAGTTGTTTTTATCGAATCAAAAAATCTGAACTGGAAAATTTGAAAATTAAGAAAGATGAAATGTGTGGTTAATGTTAAAACTAATTAGTTCCAATTTTAATCTGAACTGGAAAATCGACCTGGCTGGCAATGGCATCCAATTAGTTCCTTTTTCGATATAAGATGACATTTTGCATAATTAAAATTTAAAAGTAAAACTCCTTCCCAATATTCAACCATTCTACTATGGTCTAAAATTTCAAAAATGACGGTTAACATGAAATAACTGAAGTATTTAATGATGAAAATTTATTTTTTTCAACCAAATTCTCATATGTGAAATTTATTTATTACTTTATAAATTAATATTTGTAGTTGTCAATTTATAAATGTAATGATATTAATTGATAAGTATTACTCCCTCCGTCCCATGAAAACTTGAACACTAAAAATGACACGCAAACCAAGTAAAGTGGATTTTAATGGATTTGAGTGGAATAAATTAAGGGTATTGTGAGCGTATTAATATTATGCTTGTTTCCATTTTGAGAATGTTCAAATAATGTTGGGACGTTCAAATTAGAAAAGTGTTCAAGTAATCGTGGGACGGATGAAGTATAATATTAATTGATAATTATAATAATAATTTTCATCGGAAGCCTTTTTTTTTTTGTCTCATAAATACTTATTTATTAAAATGTGATAAATGTTTAATAGTTCCATGAAGCTTTTTGTGAGATTATTAGATAAAAAATATTTAAATAAGATAAAATTCGAGTGAAATGGTCTCATTTACTATATTATAATAATGTGATCCATAAATGAATTCAATTTAGAGTAGAGTTCTATTATATATATATATATGAGAAATTATTCTATATAAATTTTTTGGCAAAGTATAGTGTGAACAAATTTTACGGTAAAACTGATTAAGGAGTGTAACTTTTATTACTAAAGAGTGTGACTTTTTACTGTAAAGGGTGTGACGTTTTACTATAAAGAATATTACTCATAAAAGTGAAGAGTGTGACTTATATTATATCAAAGAGTGTCGTAGTGATAAGTGAAGGGTGTAACTTATATTACTAAAGAATGTGACTTATATTATTAAAGGGTCGATTTATATTCTTAAAAGTATATCTATAAAAAAAAAAGGGTTTTAATTAAAAAGTTTTCACAAAGATACCAATCTAAATTTTTTTTTATATAAATAAATATATCCTTAACTAAATCTTAGAGTAAGTATTTTATTTTTTTTGTCTCTTATTCGTCTTGTTTTATGGTGTCGTGTTTTTTGTGTACATGGCTCTTGTTATAAAATCATGATGCATTGTATGGGCTTGGTCTTGGGCTTGGGCCTGCATGTTTTGTTTACTTTTGCTTTTTTTAGTGGTAAGCACTCCCCCCCTAATATTGCAATGTTTTTTTCAATAACCTAATTTAGTTCGACTATTTCAATAAAGGGTACGGCAAACCTTACTATACTCTTTAGCACATATGATGGGTATTATGTTAATTAATTTTAAAAAATATAAAAATTTATATGCAATATTTCTTAATTACAAAAATTCATATGAGATGGTCTCATATATAAGACGAGTTACACAATAACACAATTAACATCCATATCTTTCAAAATATTAATGCGTTAATGTTCAAATTATACTTCGTTATATCGTGAGATCGCCTTACGCAAATGGACCTTTTTCTTAAAACTACTACCTCCGTCCCGGAAGATTTTGCACAGTTACTGTTTCTCTCGTGTTTTAGCTAGCGAGTTTTTTATTACTATTTAAAATGATAAAGTAATTTTACGAAATACGTATGACAGGAGAGGGGTAAAATTATCATACCCCACCTTAAAAGTCATTTTATTATTTCAAATACTAATAAATAACTCAAGACGAAAAAAAAAATCGAAAAAAAAAGAAGTAAGTGTCTTTAAGTCTTACGAAAGAATTGTTTTGATTGAAAACCACGTTTCTTATTTGTGTAAGAATTTCGACTGAAACACATAAATGCTCTTCTTTCATTATTCATCATGCATGTAATTATGTTACATGTTTTACTTTGCCCCTTTCGATTGGGACTTCATATTTCTTTAATCCTATTTTTTATTGTTAAAATTTTCACTTTATCGGTTTATCCTATCTCAAATCACTTTCGAAATTAAATGAATTTCTCCATGGAATATTAATTTTACATTCTGATCATGTATGGATCATTTTATTTGATGGGATGCCCAAGTTGTTTAATTACGTAACTCTCTTGTGTTGATCAGGTTGGTTAATTTGTCTACGTCTAAGTGCTTGGGAGTGAGTGACATCTGAACTCAGACAATTATAGCTTAATTAAATGCACCACTAATTTATTTGATGATAATACAAGCAACTGATAATAAATTAAAGTCCGTTTACTTTGAGTGATAAGGTTGAAAAAAGAATTAATTATTTAATATTATCAATTATTTACTTTATTTGAGATAGAAAGTAATTTAATCCTGGAGCCCCGGGATACACCTAAAAATTGGGATTATAGTTGATTTTAAATCCCATCAAAATAGGTGTGATAGATTATTTTCAACGGAAATAAGATATCAATGACTAATTTAGCCCCATCTCTCCCGTAAAAAATGTCCATGGATGAGAGAAATCACTGAACTATGTTTATTTCTCAGAAAAGGCGGAACGAATGGAGCCCAAGACCACCGGAGGCGGCGACTTGAGAGATGATAAAACCCTTCACCGGCACCGCCGCTCCTCCTCCTTCCCAAAATCGCCGCCGTCTTGAAATTTACAAAGTTCGGAGCACATTTTTTCTAGGCAAATTATCTTGTTCACCATTTGCACCAAATTAATTTTGTGCAATTTAATTTTAGGAGCTCTTTTTCTTATTTTTTTTAATTTTTTTAATTTCAGTTTGCTTTTAACTTTAATTTCAGTTTTAGCTTTTTTTTTTTTTTTTTTACCCGGGACCAAACCCGGTCGGAGTAGTTCATGGTTCACTCAGCCTGAATGGTTCATGGTTCATGGTTCACCCGGCCCGAATAAGAGATAGTTTTGGGTTCATTATTTAGTGTTTGGGTGTAGATGTTTCATCCAAATTGAAATTAAATTCAAGTGCACCAATTGCATCTTGTGCAAATGATGCACAGGAGAGTCACTCTTTTTTCTAATATGGAATTACGATTTTAGGTTCTATTTTGTTTGGGTTTTGCCTCCATTTCATAGAATTTTGTTTAATTTGGATTTCCCTAACACCCTCCTCCTCCTCCTCCGTTTGATCGAATTTTGTCTCTCTTTAATTTGGAATTCATCTTGGATTTTACCTCTATTTGCTTTTGTTTGATTACAAGAAATTCCTCCTCTATTTGATTTGGAATGAATTTTGAGGGCTGCTCTTCTTTTAGAATCTTATGTTGTGTGAAATTTAGTTTTTTTGGTTGTTATGGAATCGTTATAAAATTAACTTGCTCTAACCCATTTGAATTGCAACAATTACGAATCAATTGCTTTTGAATTTTTAAGCTTCGGAATTTGTGGTTATGGACAGGGACGGACCAAGAATTCCGCCAAAGGGGCCCAATTTATATTAAAGCGTGAGACCGTCTCACGATGAGACAAAGTGTAATTTGCCCATTAACGCTTTAACATTTTGGGAGTGGTGGGTGTTGATTGTGCTAAGTTGTACTCCGTCTCATGCGAGTTTTTGTCATAATTAAATGCATTTTCAATTTTTTTATATATATTCAAAATTATTTAAACTAATTTTTTTTATATTAACCGAATCAAATATATTTATATATAAATATTTAAAATTAGAATTATACATATTTCTTTCTCTTCGTTCCCTCTTCCCCACCTGAAGGATAATAAAAAAATTTAAATAGAAAAAGAAGGTATAGTTTAAAATTAGTCAATAACTCTAACTTCATCAAGTTAACAACAAATAAAATATAAGATAAAAACCTTTATGAGACCGTCTCATATATAAGACGGGGTACAAATTAATAAAAATCAACATCCTTCTTTCTAAAGTGTTAAAGTGACAATACTCAAATTATATTCCGTCTAATCGGGAGATCGTCTCACACAAGTGTGACTTTAACTATAAATATATAAAAAAAAAATCAAGTGGGGCCAGGGACCCCCTTAGCCCCTATGTACGTCCGTCTTTGATTATGGAAATGATATTTATGTGAATGCGTGGATTATTTTTTATTGGATCACTCAAGTAGATGATGGAGATGATAAATTAATTTATTCTATATCCCCTATTTTATTAAACCTTATCATATCAAGTCTAATTTTTATTTTTGAAGTAAACGGACCTTAAGAAGAAAATTAAGAATAAAGAGGATTAGTAACGGTAATGGATACTATCATGACTTAACGTCTCGCCATCGTCTATTCAATTAATAAAAACTTAAATTACAAAATACTTTAGTTTGACCTTTTATTTTTTATGAGTTACAATTACAGGATTCAATTAGACAAAGTTAAATCAATTTCTCAGAGGTAAAAGAAAATGTTTAGTTTGACTTTTTCATTTTCACTCTTTTAATGAGTTCAATTACAGGATTCAATCAATTTGGCCGCTATTCAATACCAAGTAGTATAATACTATAATTATTAGTTGGTTGATTGTTGAATGATGAGTATATACTTAGACAATAGACTAACTTACAAGTTAGTACAATTTTATATACGTCAACATTAATCCCACGAGACCAAGTGGGATTTGGATCCTCTACATTTAGTTTTCGTAATTTTTTTGTAAATTTCGGAGAGAGAAAGACACAGAATAAACTAATATAAGAAAATATAAAGTATGAAACCCCTGCATTGTGTCTTTCCCTTTCCAAAATTTACAAGAAATTTACACAAAGAAATTGAGAGGATCCAAATCCAACCAAGTGTGTGTTTGCAAATTAAAAAAAATAAGGCGCAGAAGCACTCATTTTTACTAGATATACAACTTTTCAAAAAGAAACAAGTGCTTTTTTTTTTATTTATTGAATTTGTAAAAAGGCCTCAATTCAAAAGGGGCTGCAATTTAGTTGCAATCTTTTTTTCTTTTTTTTTTTAAGAAAGAGAAGAGAAACTCCTCCACCCGTGCCGTTGGCCCCTCAGTCGGGCGGATTGTAAATCGAAGGATGTGCCCAAGTGGCAGACACCTGTGGGAGAGAGCCAACATGATTCAATCCCCATGACAAACCCCCATAATATTTCAATGAAAAATTTGTCCCACACGGGGTTTGAACCTGCGTTGCCGGAGGATTTCTCCCCACATCACCACAAGCTTTACCAACTTGACTATGCCCTCGGGGGCAATTTAGTTGCAATCTTCCATTAATGCTTGGAGGATGTAGTCGAATTTCTTTATTTCATTTGATGATTTATTATACTAGAAGTATATTTTAATACTTTAAATACATATTTTATACTTCTACATGTATTATTAATGTAATTAATATAAGATACATTTCCAATATTATAAAATGCACAAATTTAGAGATAAAATCACGGATCATTGTGTAGCTTTGATCGTGTCCAATTTTAATTCCATAAATTTATACTTTTCAATTTTGATAATTCGTGTGGCAAAAATTCAAATTTTCCTAAATATATTTGGGAATTTTTATGCCCTCGAACCAAATTAAATAGTGATTTTCACCAAAAAGTAATTTTGGAGTTTTGATAATTGAATTGTGAAATTGTAGATAGCGGTGTAACGGGTCGGATGAGATGAAAAGTTTGATGTTAGATAGAAACTTTCGACTCATCGAAGAATGACTGATAAGCGGTCACGAAGTACAAATTCGTGAATGAACACTGATTCGACAATCAAAAAAGTGTTTCTTATAGATGTGTTAGTATGTGTTTTCAAACACAAGTCAAAGAGAAGAAGCGTTTTTTTTTTTAAATAACTTGGGTCATGTTAGTTTTTTTTTAAAAAGGCTTAGTTATTGTTGATATGAGACTAAAAACAAGCCCTTAATCAAATTAAGAACACAAATAAAAAAGAAGATTGTATGAAAATAAAGAACTTGTTAATAGGACACACGCCACAACCCAACGGCCAAAATTTTGAATTTTCCTATATAAAGGTCCAAAATTAAAGATAATATGTACAAAAATAAAAGAGTGAGTCTCGTGTGCACCCGGGTGCACCGTACACTCAAAGTGTATTTTAGAAGCGTGCAACTATACAAAACAGAAACATGCAAATTATTTCAAACTGAAGCATGCAACTATGTTCCCATATTAACCGTTGCACTTTTATGTGTAAATAAATCGTACTTTTCAGCATAACAAGTTGCACACTTCTAAAATACACTATGAGTGCACGGTGTACCCTGGTGCATACAAGACCTAGCCATAATCTAAATCTAAACTATATTAATATTAATATTATATTAAAAATTAAAAAGTGGCTAAGGAATGATAAACATTTTTGGACCCTTACGCCCCTGCCATATTTTATTTTGTGTATTTTTGTCCTTGAAAACGTTTTGGCCCCTCTTATGTTATCTACTTTTGGAACCCTATTATAAACCCGCTAAAACCTCTTGCCTCCCCGCCTTCAATGGAGTTCAAATTTAACGTATGAGTTTAATGTACATCAATCTCTTCAATTTCTAGATTTACAACATATACTACATTCGGCTCAATTTCATTTCCCAAAGAAACTCTTCTGACATTTTTAAGGAATCAACTCACTATTGTTTTGGCTTTTCATGTTGTTTTGCAGGAATTATGCATTTTCATTTGCCGGAAGACATTCATCAATTTTTTTTTTCATTTTCCGAAGACGAAAGTTTTGGTTCTTCATTGTTGGCGTTTAATTTTAGAGTAGCTGGCGTGAATTTTTCCAGATTTATTGGCCTTTAGTGACTTGATTGCTTTGATTTCCATTAACACGTGTCTAATCTTTTGTATACTTTTTTTGCAACATTACCCACACTATACAAATATTGCCATTTGTACAAGCTACTGCAAATACAATATCAATAACCCAACACCATTCTGATCCTGTTGGCGTGTTTGGGTTGTCTAGTTATTATTCGGAAAGATAAATGAACATTTAATATACAGATGGATCGTATAGCTATTGATAAATAAAATTGTCTATGCAAGATGGATCCTGCTGATATATTCCAATGACAAGCTCATGCAGTGGGGTAAATCATTTTATCTTTTCCACTTTATAATGTTTTAATTAATTTTAATTTTTAAGTTGATTTGAAAGCATTTATAAGGACTTAAACTGCATTGAAAATAGCTTACAATCATTTTTGTATTCAATAATCTACTAGGTAGTCTATACGATTAATAGTTTCACTTTACATCAATTTCAGGAAATTCTTTGTGGTCTTGAGTTTCATTAGATGATCCTAATCGAAAATGGGGTCCTAGATGTTAAGTTTACAAATGTTTTCGTGTGTGTATTTTTCTTGACTCTGACTCTGACTCTTACTCTTTATCTGTCTTTATTAATTTTATATTTATATTATTTGGATGATGCTTTTGTGATGCTATATAATTAATAGTTTGATAAACAGATAATATTAAAATGGATTTGCTTGCTGATTGCGGCGAGTTTTGAACATTTATACTTTTTTAATAGTTTCTTATCATATTATGGGTGTGGTTCTCAATTATTAATATATACTCTTTTATTCAGACTGCCTAGAATGCTAAAAAGATGAAAAAGTGTTCAAGATTTGGAAAAGAAGTTGTTGTTGGTAAATTAGGAGTGTCTGGATCTATTCGAGATGAATTTAAATATATATTTAAATTAATCAATTAATTACTAGCATGAATTAATCCTAAATCAATTCAACATAATAATTAAATAAGCAATTAAGCAAACATGCGTACAAGTAATTCACGTAAATCCTAAGCATGCGGAATCTAGAAATTACGTAAATACTAACCTCTCGTAGAGACAACCGTTGAGACGATGAATCCACCCAAAATGCCTTCTCAAATATGTCCCACGTCCACGAACGTAATCCGGTGGGAGGATTATCAACGAACGATTTTAATTTAAAGGAGAAAAATAAAATATTTTTGCCACCACCTTTGTGGATTTCTAATTTTTCCAACACATGAAATTACAATTGGGGATGAAAAATTCATCCCCTATTTATAATACTAGGGTGGTCGAAAATTTGACCTAGGAATAAGATGGGAAAATCTTTTTCTTGATCTTCAAGAAATCTTGAATATGTTCAATATATTTTTTTCTCAATAATTAAAATATTTCACAAAAATCCCACCTCCTAACATTAAGGGGTTTTTCGAAAATTTCAACTAAATAGGGAAGAAATAGGATCTTTGACTGTTCTTGAATTTATGGGATAACCTTGTATTCCAAGAATACATATTCCATAAAATCTTTCCAAGAAAATCTTTTCTCTTTCTTCCTTTAGTTATTTTCAAAAAAATATGAAAAATTAGGTAATAATATTTTTTTTTCCTTTTCATTAATTGGACTTTAATTTTGGTTATTTGAGGGGGCATTTAGGAGAATTAAGATTGGACCTCCAATGGACTATGAAACTATAATATTTAGCCAAAATATTATTCAAGCCCATTAATATTAATTTACTCCACTATAAAATTAATATTGAACTATCCATCTTAACCCAAATTACGACTTCACAATAATATGACTCCCAGTCATTATTTTCCGTGTTTAAGATTATCTTAGTCCACTAATTAATTAAGCCACTGAACAAGTTTTGTATTAATTAATATCTTTGTCCTTGGAGTAAAGACAACTCAACATTATTATCCATACCGGAAATAAATTTCCACTTGCAAGAATTTGGTATGATAAAGATTCTAAGCCCACCAAGGGGACAAATCAAGCAAGACGTGCTTGCACACGATTCTCCGTATTAAATCTTAGCGATCGTCGTGTAACTAATAATATTGCCCAAGATATAAGGTATCGAATCGCAATGATTCTCTTCCCATCATAAGTCAAAACAATAGTTATTAATTTCACACGATCATATTTAAGGAACGGAGATTAAGAAATAACGCACCACTGAGGTCTAATTCTTGTATATTCAGTACCAAAGAATTTATCCTCCTGTAGGTCCTATTCAGCGCATCGTCATGCACTAGTGTAATTCCCTTGGTCAAGACAAGTCAATCTGAGTCTTACACTTCAACCGTTCATGATGGATTGTTCATTTTCATCTGGGTTGTGAATTTGTACTTAATCACGAGGACTGTTAATTTGATCTTCTGTGATCTGGTATCACCAAATTAACTTCAACGTGATCCGTACTTTCTTATCGAACGGGTTTGCAATAAATATATATAACATTCATTCATATTTAGTGCAACAGTGATAAATAATTTATTTCAGTAAATAAATAAAAAATTCAGTTTGGTTACACAAAGTAAAAAACATACTTTTCAGTATTACCCCACCCGTTGTATCCACATAGGTTAATAAGATTAATTCTTTTTTGAACACTGGGTTTGGTAGAAATAGTTGGTGGAGGGATATTATAGTACTGGCGGAATTGGAGGTTATTTACTTTAAAAAATGGTTGATCTCAAGAGGAATTAATCAACTTAATTATGTTCTCTGAAGAGATGGCCGAGAGGAAGGACGAATTGTGCTAGAGTCTGCTGTGAAGAAATAAAGAAAGGAGAAATAGGCTTTGGCAAAAAATGCAGAGAGCCATGCCAAAATGGTGGATAAACTGGTAAATATCTTGCTTATTCAAACCTATCTGAACTCATAAAGGCATCACTCTCTAGAAATTAGAGATGCTTTTCTATGGTCTCAGAAACCATGACCCACTATTCCTTTCTTACGGAGTCACTCGGAGTTTTTTAAGTGATGAACATTTTCTATCCGTAATTTAGGGTCCGCTTGGTATAATTAAGAAACGATAATGAATATTATTGAGGGGTTAATCAATATATGTTATTAATTGCATTGTTATTGCTTGGTTAGAAAATCAACCATGAATATCATCTTATGAGGGTAGAGTGAATGATTACATGAGTGAAATTAGATAATGGGAATAGGATAATCAATTACTTCCTTCTTTCACATTACGGATGTATCAAAGCAGTCAAACACTATTAATATGAATAATTCTCATTACCCCTTTCCATTACCCTCAATTCAGCGGGCCCTAAATTTTACTAGAATGTGTTGCTCTGTCAAATCAGTCGTAGCTTTTACCCAAGTGACCCATTTTTTAATCGTTGTAAGAATGTTTCATACGACTTAAGAAAGTTCTTATATAACAATAGATATACATGTAATGTAATGTTACATTTTTACCATTTTGTTTATTGACATGGAGTAATTATGCTTAATTAATTCATAATGTCGTAAAATATAAGTAGATGGACAAATTGATATATAATATTCAGTTTTCTTAGAATATTGGAGTATATTTTTAATTATTTTGGTGTAAAATTGTTCTCTACAAAGACAATTTAAAATGGATTTGGAGGGACCATTTTTTTTATAACACCCCCCCAAATTTTATATATAGTCATATTACATGGACATTTTTACTTTAGTTGTCTACTTGGATGAACACAATAATGTAAAATTGGAGCATTAACGTCTTTTTAACTACTTACATATCCCTAATCATTTAGAACTTTCTGATAATCTGTCTTAACTAATATAGTGAGTGAGGTTTGATTTTCGCCATTTACAGGGAATTCATGAACTTGCAGGAAGAGTTTATATGAGGTAGGATGTGTCATCCTAAATTCACATTGATTTTGTAATCAAATTTATGGATTTGATTATTATTAAATGCAAAAAGTAGTTTGGATAGCTGCAATGAGTTCTAACTATGTAATTGTTTTAATTCACCTATTATTGGTCAAAGTAATATTAATCGATCTTTGGATCAGATATTAATTTATCAAAAAAATATATATGAATTTTTACCATTGTCCATTTTGGCATAAGCTCAACAATTGTGTTTTGTTTTTCCATATTTGTAGTGTTGGATCGCAACAATCATATTGTTAATTTTAATTTCATGATCTCAATTTAGTTTTTCAGTTTTTTTAAAGGATTTCTCTATATATTAAATTCATCGAAAACACATGTGACGACAATAAGAGAAGATGTACATGTTAATTCTTAGTGAATTACATGTATGTGCTATTAGCTGAGTTTCTAAATAATATTGTATATTGAATCTTAGTTTTCCAAAATTCAGATTTTGATTTTTCTACAATTATAATTTATTTATTTACATAAAACGTGCGTCAACGCACGTGGTAAAGTCCTAGTAAAATTAAACATGAACTACCAACAAATAATTTGTTTTCTATAAAAGAATAAAATTGCACAAGTTATAAATTCTTCGAAAACAAACCACAAAATTGGCCACTAATTTATCACCATATCCCCAAAGTCGTCCAATATGATATCTATCACTCCTACACTCCTCTAAACGGGCCCCACGGAAGTTGGTTCACCAACCCCCAAATCCCCACCGCTATAAATCCCCCCACACCACACCACCACCACCACCACCACAACCACCAATGCCGCCGGAACAACCTGCAGCCCCGTCGGCAAACTTCTGGGGCGACACCCCGGAAGAATCCTACTACACCGCCCAAGGCGTCCGCAACACCAAATCCCACTTCCAAACCCCACACGGCAAACTCTTCACCCAATCATTCACCCCCCTTGATCCGACACGGCCCGTCAAAGGATCCGTATTCATGACCCACGGGTACAGCTCCGACACGGGGTGGTCGTTCCAGAAGATATGCATTAGCTACGCGCGGTGGGGGTACGCCGTCTTCGCCGCCGACCTGCTGGGCCACGGCCGCTCCGACGGGATCCCGGGGTACCTCGGGGACCTGAAGGTGGCAGCGGAGGCGGCGCTGTGCTTTTTTCGGGGACGTGAGGCGGAGGGAGGAGTATAAAGATTTGCCGGCGTTTTTGTTCGGCGAGTCGCTTGGAGGGCTTGTGACTTTGTTGATGTATTTTCAATCGGAGAGGGGTTTGTGGAGTGGTTTGATTTTTTCGGCTCCCTTGTTTGTTATTCCCATCCCCATGAAGCCATCTCAGGTAATTATGGAGTATACGTAAATTTTTTATGATTAGGATTGGATTGCTATGAAAAAATTGGAAAGAAAATAGGCAACTCGGCATTGTCGTCTTCTGATTGCTAAAACTTTTGATGTTTTGTCAAACACCAACTCATACTTAATTATCAAAAGAACAAGGCTAAGTCTTCGGTCCATATGCACCTTAGTTGCATTTTAAAAATCACGCAAATTTTTTATATTAAAAGATTTAATTTGTTTACATTAAATCATTCAATTATTAATATGAAAAAATAGTTGTACGATTCAGTATAAATAAGTTACATCTTTCAGTATAACAAGTTATATGATTCTAAAATACACTATAAATGTACGGTGCACCTGAATGTAAATAAGACACATTTAAAAAAAGAGTATGATCTGAAAACTATTAAAAAATATGATCTGAAAACTATTAAGGGGCTGTTTTTAAAAAAATATAAGTAATTATAATTATTTAGAATTGTGTCTAGAAGTAATTTTGAGTATCTTATCTAAATTTATCTCTTAATATTTTTACCCAACACTTGTTATTTTTACTATTAAGCAATTTACTTTTCACAATCATTTAAAAAAAAAAAAAAGACACAAGTAGCCTAGTGGTTGAGTACTTGAGTTCTAACATTTGGCCAGAGGGCGCAGGTTGGACTTCTGTTGATGTAAGTTTAAATTTTTTCTTTATCATTCGTTTACCTGACTCTTCATTCACTCTTCGTTTTTTGTTTTATAATCTGCATTCGATTATTTTTGAAAATGGATTTGGAGTCATGGGAATTATAAGGTGAATTGACGATTTTATGGAGTATTTGAGTGCTTAGTGTACTAACTACTAACAAAGTAACATTTAACTTTGCCCCATCAAAAAAAAAATTAAATTAAATTAAAGGGGGTGTATTCAATTGATTTTTTTTGGACTTTAAAAAGTTTGTGAATATTGAAAATCTATAGACTTCATGCAGAGTTTGACTGACTTTTTTTTATTGATTTACATGAATTTTCATAGACTTGATAGGATTGTGGAAAACACTTTTTTATTAATTTACATGGATTTTCATAGACTACGGCGCTAGAACTATTGATGCAAATGTACATGAAACACAATTGATATAAAAAAAGTTATCCAATATAATGAAGCAACTTGTTTTATCTCAAACAAATTAAAACACTCATCACAAATAAGATACATAAATAGTAAACCACTGCAGCAATGCAAACGGTCAATTCAGCTAGCTCCGATCGCAGTGATACGCCTGTAACTGTCAATCAAACAGCGAACAATTAGAAAAAAGAAAACAGAACAGAGAGATTAAAAAAGCGAAACAACACATTAACAAGGCGTACCAGTTGCAGAGAGATAGAGAGAGAGTGAGAATGAGGGACCTGCGATTGTTAGGGTTTAAATGAGAACGGCGGCGACGGCAGGAGAACAACGAAGGTTTTTTTATTCTGACATTTCGTCTTCAGAGTCCTCTAAGAGAATACGTAGAAATCTCTGATTGTTAGAAGAAATTTTGGAGAGTGAAATCTATTTATATTTTTGGAAGAGAATCAAAGAAAATCCGTAGAGTATTAAAATTCATACACTGTTAAATACCTAAAGATTTTTCAAGACTTTTTAAATTCCGTATTGAATACCTCAGAATTTTTAAACACTTTTGAAAATCAGGATTGAATACCCCCAGATTTTGAAAGTAAAAAAAAATCCTCCAGACCCCACAACCAATACACCCCCCTAAATGACTTCTTCAAAATATATTAAGCAATATATATATATTTATTTATTTATTGCAAACGTGCGCTAAATGCTTCGGTAAAAAATTAAAACACCAAAAAAATTTGTTCGAGTAACAAACAATGCAAAATAATAAAACAAATATGAGAATCATAAGTGAAATGATTTAGCATGATCAATCAAACAAAAAAATTTGGTCAATTTATCTATCTACAATCATTTACAAAGGATATGTGTTGTGAAGGTACATTTATTCGTGTACGGATTACTGTTCGGCTTAGCCGAAACGTGGGCTGCAATGCCGGACAAAAAGATGATCGTAAAGGCCATCAGAGACCCCGAGAAACTGAAGATCGTTGCAGGCAACCCGCGTAGATACACAGGGAAGCCTAGAGTCGGGACGATGAGGGAGATCGTGAGGCAATGCGAGTACGTGCAGAACAATTTCGACAAGGTGACGATCCCGTTCTTGACACTCCACGGGACGTAAGACGGAGTGACTTGCCCGACGGGGTCGAACATGTTGTTCGAGATGGCCAAGAGTGAGGACAAGACTTTGAAGCTGTATGAAGGAATGTATCACTCGTTGGTACAAGGAGAGCCTGATGAAAGTGTAGAGCTTGTTCTTGCTGATATGAGGGCTTGGATTGATCAAAGGGCTGAGAATTACGGGAAGAAATGTAATGGCAATGGAATAAGCAATTGATTTCAGAATATCATTAAGCATATACGTAATTACTCGATAATGAATTAATACTAATACCAATACCCTGTATGATTGATACGTGTAAATATTAATGTATGGATTGGTTATTGACAAAAGTCAATTGAGTTGGTGTGATGAGCCTTTTATATCTTTGCTTCAAAATGAGATAACATCATTCATCTCACGCATATCATATACCGATAAATAAAACAAGACAAAAGAATCACTTATTAGCGGGTAATCATGACAACAACAATATACACATGATGTACAATAATAAATACTAAAATGTATTTAAAAAGTTACACAAAAGATAAATTAAAGTGCAGGAAGTTTGAAATATCTAAAAGTTTTGGTGGATCAAAATTTTTTAAATTTCAATACAGAATGTTTGGATAATTTTTAGTTTTTAAATTTGCCTACTAAAGGTGGTGGATTGTTATTTCCGATATAATTTTTATTTTACTTGCCTACTATGACTTGCAGAAAATTTCACTATTTCGACAAGGTGAATGATGATACATACCATTTTGGGATGTAATTACTTATTAAGCAAGCTGGCAGAAACATTTTTTTAATTTAAATGTGTGGGAGTAAGTAATTACACAGTAACGAATAGGTGATAATTGTGGGTATATTAAATTTTCAGCCAAGGCTGCTTAGCAGCAAATAATATTATAAATATATATACATAATTTCAGAAACTACAATACAAAATAAAAGAAAACCGTGAAACATTACAAAACAGGTGGGACTAATAGTGGACTGGATGAACAGTATGAATAGAAGTCGTACCTTAGAATTTAGACGGCCACGTAGCTTGAGCCGACATGATAATGCCTACTATGACTCCGAACAATCCGAGTGCGCTGCCAAATATCTCGATAACGAGACCTTAACGAAAAGTGTCGAGTTTTGGGCGTCCGATAAGGCACAGCTGCTTCCTATGACACCAACACATAGCCTACATGAAAGCAAAGGGGATAAGTTGAATTTATGGGTGTTCACAAACTCAAGTGACGGGTCAAATTTTTTTTTTTTTAAAGTTGCCGTCATACAGCTTTTGAATTCTAGAAGTGATTCTCACTATTGAATATTGATTGGAAACTTTCCCTTAATCTCATTAAACTGTACAAAAGGGGGAGAAATTAAGACTTACCCACATACGAGGTTTGAAAGCCCACAATTATTCCAGATGCAAATATGGCATAGCCAGCCCTCATGGATTCGGGATCATAGATCTTTGAAGAAGGCACACTATCAAGCTTCGTCTGAAGAATGATAGCCACGATAATGGCCGTATATAGCAACGGCATCACAGAAAATCACCTGAAGGAGAAAGTTGAAAGGTTAATAATAATCCTTTGGAGAAGATCTCTCATGAGTAATGTGTTTCCTACTCAACTACGTTGTTGCAACAAACAATGCATAGATGGTCTTTTTATTTAAAAATTGAGCATTATAAGGAGCTTATGTCAAACAGATCCGACTTAAAATTGGATCATGGATTGACAACAACGTGTCATCAATCATCTCGGTAAAAAAAGTCAGTAACCTCCCACTTGATCACCATGATCATTCATTCTTCTGAAGAAGGTCCTCCACATGGGGTCCTCAAATCACACCATGAATAGGTTAGTTCAGTAAGAAATGAACACACTTTCACCCCTAACGCTTCATGCACGGCAAGACAAGTGACAATTAAAACTTGATGTGAATTGACAAGAATGAGCCACCAATCATCTCGACAGAAAATAAGGTAACCTCTCACTTGATCAAATGATCATTGTTCTGAAGAAGACAGAAACCTCAAGATGAGTCTTCAACTCACACCTTGAACTTTGGAAGCAAAATATGCATACATCATCCTCACCCCAAAACACTTCATGAACGGCAAGACTGGTCAGAATTAATTTGTGTGGCAGTCAGATTGATCATCCGACCCAGCTCACATCACATGGATCGATTTTTCATTCACTAATTTATAGTTTGCTTAGTAGTTGTAAATGGTAGCTACAAAATATAATGAAATCCTAAAACAATCAAATGCAGGCATTAATTTTGAAAGCAACTAAATCCTATAGCTTACAGCTTAAATCAGTACAACAAACAGTCAAAAACATTATTAGTAAAGAGGGGAAAAATGCAACAAAGTAAAATAAGTCCAATTTTCTACTTATCTTCAACTCCAATTGCTACTATTTCCTTCTTAGAACTACCAAACACAAACAGCATCATCAAAACATATAAAAATGCATTCAAATCAACCAATCAGGTACCTGATCAGGTTTTTGGAAGTAATCCGAGGAGCTTTAATGGCAGCACCAATCAAGCTACTCCCTGTTATATAAATTCCCTAAAAATTCAGAAGTGTTATGGCTGCGGAAATAAAAAAGAAGAAAAAACAGAAAATCAACTCTCACATCTCACTCCTAAACGACAGCGTATGCGACCCATCAATTAATTTAGGGCACCAAACAAATGAAAATTGGGGAAAGGCCTGCAATTATCCGAATTGGTGGAAAGCCCAATTGATTCAAGAGGAATGGGCCGTTTCTGTTACATTCGACGAAGGATCCATGCGCATCTCCATCATGGGACCACTTGTCAGAACGCGCGCACCTTCGCGCGAGCCGTACCTGCAGAAAGAGAGAACAATTGGTGGTGGTGAGATGCAAGGGGAACAAATACACGAAGAAGGAGAGGAAAAAGGCATTCAGATAATTCGTACGATTTTCTCTACTCTCTCTCTTACTTTCTCCTTCAATTTCTTCTTCCCCAATTCTCTTCTAAAATTCCTTCCATTTCTCTGATACAGGTGTTTGAACTTGAGAAGACATTAATGGAGTTTCCTGCTATTTTCTCTTTTCCTTTTGATAGTTGCTGTTTCTTAAATTTTCCCTAAAAAGCGTTTCTCCTGTTAAACGTTTTTATCTCAGTTATTTCCCTATTGTACTGGAATTATTTTTTCTTTTATTAAAATACCAAAAATATTTTTTTTTGACAGGAAAATACCAAAAGTATTAGTCGGGCCATAACAAGAAGATTCGCCAAATTTTAACCGAAAGGTGCAGAAAACCTAATTCATTCATAACAGAAGCACATAAAAACGCGACAATCAAATAACTAAATACCAGGCGGCACCGAGGACGGAGACACCAATTGAGAGCGCGATTCCGACGGCAGAGAAGGTGTACGGAGAGATATGAAGCAATGCGCTGGACCATGAGCTCGATGACGTCAGCATCGCGCTGTCCATACTTTTTCTCGTTGTTATTCCGCGAGATCGGGAGAGAAGAAAGTGATCAAGTTTTCCGATGGATAAAGAACAAGAGTCAAAATAGGAGAAATGGAGATTTGCTATGCTATTGGGCTCATGAAGTGGGCTTAACTGCTTATTGGGCTCAGTCAGAATTGGGTGGGCTAATTTCATGAAATAATGGGCCTAAATAGTGTCCATGAAATTTTTGTCAACATTCAACGATTTCATTATTTAAAAAAAATTCTATATTAAATAATTTCATTTCACAGGATTTTTCTCAGAATATTATAACATTGTGTTTAAAACATATCATGTGAACTGATAAAATTAAATAAAGATTATTAATATAGTTTATTCCACGAAATGGCGAAATGTCATATGTAAAAACCAATTATATGTCTTTCCAAGTTCCAAAATCAAAATGATAAAAAACCAGAACTTAGGGAGCATGAAAATATCAAGAGCTGACGTGTCATATCGAACGGCACATATGCCATCTTTTCTGGATAACACGTGGATGGTTGAGCACTGTTGATTTGTGCAACCAATCGTGGCCGTCGTTGCTTCACTGAATTATTTATCAAAGAAAATTATAATGTGAACAAGTTTCACACAAAAATATATGAAATTGATTAAAAGATGTGATTTATATTATTAAAAAAAAATTATTTATGAGAACGGCTGTATAAAAGTTATTACTCGTAACAATGAATGATATGAACTTAGTTTAGTGGTATTTGAAGAGATATGAAATCATGTGATATATTTTACTTATCCATGTGATATATTTAAATCATGATTTATTTAGATCAATTGACATCGAGAGATAGTGCTTGTTATTAATTAATACCAATACTACATAGGAGATGATATTAATAATCAGGCCAAAATGAAAAAAGAGAGTACATAATTTTGGACCTAAGAAAAAAATCAATAATTATAATAAACGCTTGAAAATATGGGATATAATTTTTTTTCCTTATTTTTCTTTGAAACAAACGAGCTTTACGGATATTAATAATAATAAATAAAGGACGAAATTTATATTATAAAAAAAATATTAATTATGATAAATGAAATTTCATATATATAAATATGAAATTAATTTTACGGTGAACAAGAGATAAAATACTCATTTATAGGGGTGATCACGGTGCGGTTTTGCGGTATTTTTCGGCAAAATTCAAATTGTCTTGCTACATGCGATTCGGTTGATTGTATACTTTTAAACCGCGGTTTTTCATATAAAAACGATCATGCGATTTTGGGCGGTTTCAGTCGATTATTTACGGTTTGACGGTTTTAAAGCAACATAAATGTTAGTAGAAGATATTATTGTCATTTAAATTAGTGACAACACATTTGATTAAATAATATTTTATAAAATGATTTAAGTTGAAAAAATTTATATGGAATTGAAAAATGAAATAATATCTTTGAACACCATAACATGATTAATTTGTAGAGGTCAAACTCTTAAAAAAACATATCGAAAGAGATTGAAAATAACATATATACAACTATGAGTTTGTTATCTATAAAAGCTAAGAATGCAAATTAGAACAATCATGAACATAGTTTAGTACCTTGTGAACTTAGTTGCAGAATGAGAGTTAGAGATATAGGATGCCGAATTTAAATTACAATTGCAACTATACGGTGCGGTCGATGTTGTTTGCATTGAAATTTTGAAATTGCACCGACTTTGCAGTGCTGTTTTTCACCAAAAAATTAACCACAGTTTATTAAATTTTTTTGTCAAAGACAGTGCAATGCGGCTCGGTATGAGTGGTTCAGGCGGTTTTCAGAGTTTAATGGTACCCTGCTCATTTATCATTTATCAAATATGGGGTTGTGCATTAGAATTTGAAAAGAATAATCTAAAGATGTTGCCATCCCTCAAATTCAGGACCTTTTCCATGGGCCTACCTCAGCCCACCCCCCACATCCACCCAGGGAAAAGATTGCGTTGTGAAATTCTCTTTCTACTTTAAATTTGAGATTTTTTATGTTTTATTATGTGTTTAAAATGAATTTAATTTAATACTTGAATAGGTTGTAGCTCAACAACAATTTTAGGCTTTCAAACCTTTTGACTTGGAAAGAAAGAGTAGTTGGCATCTGAATACAAGCTTGATGGCGAAAAGTTCCAATTTCCTGTTAATTCTCATTATCAATTTAGTTTGAATTTTACATTTTTGTTCATTGTTTGTAGTCGTAGTCAATTTTATTTTTATTTCTCGTGTTCAAACTTTCAATCTTGCACATTAAGAACACATTGTTTTTTTTTTTTTTATGAAATATTTCATATTATTTTTTACAATAAGAAGTATGATCATAAAATAATAATTTTATCATTTCAGTATATACATTATATATTTTACAAATAACTAAAATATAAAAGAAAACTAGTAAAGATTTGTATGAATTAAATGTACCATGTAATTAAACTTGTTTTTTAAACATGTAATGTAATTTATTGCGTTGAAATAGATAAATTATTTACACTCAAACATGTAATTTGTTTATATGTTCTTTTTTCTGAATTTCGCCAAAAAAAAAAGAAAAGGAAAAAAACCTCCGGAAAAGTGCACAAAAACCTCAAATTTTGCTGAAATCCAATCACCAAATTTCATTAAAAATCCACCAATATTGCATGGTCAATTTTAGGCCATTCCTGGCTGCATCTGCGCTTTCTTCACATGATTCTCTTGCACTTTTCGTTGGATCCTATGGAGATCCTGCTTTGATTGCTACTTTTCCTCTCCACTATATTTTCTGTGTTGTTAGATATTTTATTCGTTATATAAATTTCTCCTTTATTTTATTACAATAATCTTTATGGCAACAAAACCTGCAAGTGGAAGTTATAGTTCATGCTCTCCTGGACTAATATAAACCATAGTTTACAGCAAATTCCTGATATCAAGATTTGCTTTTTTTCATCCCAAAAAATTGTAATTTATTTTCCTTTTTTTCTGGATACAATTTCAATATATTAGTATATAGATAATTGTATATCTTCTTCAAAACCCCTTTGAGCAAAGTATAATTTTGCTCCATCACTACACCTTATCTTCATCATCTCATCTCATTTTCTCATAAAAATCAAATCTTTGCAAGTGTTTATAAAGAAACTTGGAGAAATGCAGGCTGTATTACAGTCAAAAGGGCTTTTTTCCTTGCCTTCAAATCCCAGAACCAGAGCTTTCTTTACACAACAACCCTCATGTGATTTGAGGCATCGATTCAACCCTATAAACCCTCCATCCAAATCAAGAACACTCAAAAGGGATTCTTTATCTCTCAATGGGCTCTCAAAATTCCAAGAATTTGCTGCAAAACCTCAATTATTTGCTCAAATTAACAGGAATCATGTCATGTGTAGAGCTGAAGCTGCAGCATCAGCAGATGGGCAACCTGTATTTGAAGATAAAGAATCCCCCAAACTTATGGGAATTGAGTTAGTCACTTTCAAGAAAATCATACCACTTGGGTTGATGTTTTTCTGTATTTTATTTAATTACACAATCCTAAGAGATACCAAGGATGTTTTAGTGGTTACAGCTAAAGGGTCAAGTGCTGAAATCATACCTTTCTTGAAAACGTGGGTGAATTTACCAATGGCTATAGGGTTTATGCTCTTGTACTCAAAATTGGCTGATGTGTTGTCAAAAGAGGCCCTATTTTACTCTGTTATACTCCCATTTGTAGCCTTTTTTGGTGCATTTGGTTTTGTTTTGTACCCTCTTAGCAATTATTTCCACCCCACAGCTCTTGCTGATAACCTTTTGAACATTCTGGGTCCGAGGTTTCTAGGCCCTCTTGCAATCTTGAGAATATGGAGTTTCTGTTTGTTCTATGTCATGGCTGAACTTTGGGGAAGTGTAGTTATCTCTGTTCTGTTTTGGGGGTTTGCTAACCAGGTAATATTCAGTTTTGTTTTGCACATTTTCTGTTACTTAGGTTTTCGATTTGCTTAAGTAATTCAAGATTCTTTTTGATATATATGTAAATGGTTCTATGGACAATAGGACATTTCTTTTGTGTCTTGCGTTTGAGATTAATGGTGATCTATGCTTAAGCTAGTGCTGTGTGTGGTGAAGATGGAGTATATTTGTGTGAAATTTATCATTCGATATTTGATACGCTATGTTGAGAGTCTTCTTATGTTTCGACACATCTTAGATTAGGATGCATAAGCTTGCTTTCCATTGTTTGATCCTAAAACATGATATCGCTCGTTCTTCAATTGCTATTCTTTCTTGGAGTCATTTGTGGATATTGTTATGGTTGATGACTGATGCTCATTTGATCAGATTCTCTGATTATTGTCATACTTTTGTATGCCAAATTTATAAATTCCTTTTCCATGAAGGCTTATTTTTTCTGTCATACCATGTGTTTTTCCCTTGGTACCATGTGGAATAGATAGGCAAGGAAGTTAACATAACTTTTGCAATCAGAAGCATTTTAATTTTCAGTTCTGGTCTTGTTAACAAACAAACCGAGCCTTTAACCCCAAATAATTGGGGTAGGCTAACGTTGGGTTGGTTCTGGTCTTGTTATCGTCTGAATATTTAATATTGATTTAATACAATTGTGTTGCAGATTACTACTGTTGAGGAAGCCAAGAAGTTCTATCCCCTTTTTGGCCTTGGAGCAAATGTCGCACTTATTTTCTCGGGCAGAACCGTAAAATACTTCTCTCAAATGAGACAAAATCTGGGTCCTGGGGTTGATGGTTGGGCCGTCTCCCTAAAGGGAATGATGAGCATTGTGGTGCTGATGGGGTTTACGATTTGTTTCCTTTATTGGTGGGTAAATCGCAACGTCTCTCTTCCCACCCGTAGTCTAAAGAAGAAGGTAATCAGTTTTTTCAAGACAATATATATGATCTACATTAGCTACCAGGTCCAAAAATCATAATTTTGGCTCAAATTTAGCTTTATTTTGGATCAAGAATCATGACCATGATGGAAATTTATTATAGCGTTTCTTAAGATTTTAGTTGGTTCGTGTTTCTTTTTAACTATATTCTTCGATTCTTCAGGAGAAACCAAAAATGGGGACAATGGAGAGCTTAAAGTTTTTGGTATCTTCAAGATACATCAGAGATCTTGCCACCTTGGTGGTGGCGTACGGTATTAGCATCAATCTTGTTGAGGTGACATGGAAATCGAAGCTTAAAGCTCAGGTAAAGGATAACCCGACTTTTATTTACTTCACGTTATAATTTTTCTATTTTTAATTTATAATTTAAAATTTATCTGCATCTTGAATATGCACAGTTCCCAACACCGAACGAGTATTCAGCCTTCATGGGTGACTTCTCAACTGCAACCGGGATAGCAACTTTTATAATGATGTTGTTGAGTCAATGGATTTTCAACAAATACGGTTGGGGAGCAGCCGCAAAGATCACACCAACTGTATTGCTTCTAACTGGAGTTGGCTTCTTCTCGTTGATTCTGTTCGGTGGCCCTCTCACTCCCACCCTTGCAAAGTTCGGGATGACCCCGCTTTTAGCTGCCGTTTTTGTTGGAGCTTTGCAAAACATTTTCAGTAAGAGCGCCAAGTACAGCTTATTCGATCCGTGCAAGGAAATGGCGTATATTCCTTTGGATGAGGAAACAAAGGTATGTATTTAAACTGTACACAACTAATACTTTTCAATGAAAACAAGTAATACTTTTTTGTATAACAACTAATACTATTTAAAAATACACGTAAGTTGCACGGTGCACCTGGTGCATTCAAGTTTTTGTCCTTCTCGTTATGTGTTTTTCTCTGTCTTAGGTTAAAGGGAAAGCAGCTATCGACGTTGTCTGCAATCCTTTAGGAAAATCGGGTGGAGCCCTAATTCAGCAGTTCATGATTTTAACCTTCGGATCGCTTGCAAATTCGACTCCATATCTCGGAGGCATACTTCTCGTCATTGTTCTTGCATGGCTGGGAGCCGCAAGGTCTTTGGACGGGCAATTCACTGCGTTGAGACGAGAAGAAGAGCTCGAGGTGGAGATGGAACGAGCTGCAGTAAAGATCCCCGTTGTACCTTCAGATGAAGGTGACAATGGCTCTCTTGCTAGTGGATCGACACTATACCCTACGGGAGGCGATGCTTCATCCAAATCCTCGTGATCGTCGTCCAGTTAAGGAATACGCAAAGTTACTAGAAAGAAAGATTGAGAAGGTTGGTTGGTTGATAGTTTTAGAAGTTAAATTCTTGGAATTTATTTATGTGTAAGATTTAAGTTTAGTCATAGAAATAATAGAACCAAGATAGTCAGTGTGTACCTTGTGTCTGCTGACAACGCCTTATTTGCCATATATAGATACCGAATGTAACGTTCACTTAAATTAGCTAAATATTTTCTTTAAACCCTATAGTTTATAGTTGAAAGTTATATAATGTACCATTTTATTTAAAAATATATCGATCGTAACTCGAGAGTGTGGCTACGACTACTTGATCTGACTTGAGCATCGAAGTGCTCGTAATTGAAGGTGGAATCGAACACATGAGCACCGTTTAGCTCGCTCCAGCTTGATAGCTCGGGGTCGAAATTCTCTCTTGATCTTACATCTCAAGTCATTTTCTTGTTAAATTTCAGATTATGATATTGAATTCGTTTTCTCAACTACAAAAAAGTTACTTTAATTCTTATAGCTTCATTCTTACTTGCTCCTTACAACTTGGCTCTTAAATTTTGTCTCCACATATCAGAAGTGTGACAACTAATAGTGAAAGCAAAGGAAACATGCACCCACAATACATAGTTATTGCAAATATTCCATAACAGAATATGTCTTATTCATGGACATATTTCATTTACAACAGAAGGTGACATATTTGTATCCCTTCTTTCTTCTCTCTCCAACCCCCCCCCCCCAAAAAAAAAAAAAAAAAACTCATCTTATCATCATTTTCTAACCACACACAAATTGGAAATGAAAATGTGTGCCAAAAACAGCATTGTCATTGCCTCTCTAATCTTGCCAAATTATTACAGGACGAGTTTGTTACGTTACCTTCCTCTGTTTTTATGCTTGTTAAGGTGCAAGATTCTCAAATATTCTTGTCGTATTTTTAAATTTTTCACTCGATTCAAGTCTTAGATACAGTAACATGATGATCGTATGAACACATTGTAATTCAAGAATTACTCGTGTGTTTATTCACTTCGGCTCATGAGCTAGCTTTTGAGGTGGAGTTAAAACAATAAACGCGTTGCCTTTTCAAAAATCACCTTTCTTCCATGCTAGTATTATGTTCACTGCACAAGAAAAAGGCCAAGAGAGTATATCTGATTGGCACCACACAAGATAATTCCCCACTTATTCAGGATTTTGGATTTTCCAACAACATTTGGTTTTTCTTCCAAACTTTATCTTATCCTTATTATTCCCACATTCTCATCATATTTTCACTACCAAAAATGCAGAACCCGGAATTGACAGAGTTCATCACATTATCAGGAAAGCTAAAGCCATTCAAGAATGACTGCATTTCAGACATGGATTATTTCATCAAAACTCTATCACAAATCAAAGGCAATAAAGTGAGGCCTGATCTCATAGGCTCAATCATCACACACTACGCTTCCAAGTGGCTCCCCGATTTATCCCTAGACGACGCTCAAAGCCCACAAACCACCTCCGAAAGTGTCACCTTATCATTAACCAAAAAAAGATTCATCATTGAATCTTTAATAGGCATCCTACCTCCGGAAAAAGACTCCATCCCCTGCAACTTCCTACTAAGACTTCTACGCATCGCCAACATGGTTCGCGTGGACCCCACCTGCGTTTCGGACCTTGAAACGCGCGTTTCTTGGCAGCTCCATCAGGCCTCATTGAAGGAACTGATGATTCCTTCTTTTAGTCACACTTGTACCACACTGTTGGATGTTGATCTCGTGTTACGCCTAGTGAAGAGGTTTGTGAGCATGGAAGAAGCTGCTAAAGGTGGAGCTGCTGTCATGAAGTTGGCTAAGCTTGTGGATTCTTATCTTGCTGAAACAGCCGTCGATTCCTCCTTGGGATTGCGCCAATTTTTCGAGCTTGCTAGCGCGCTCCCTAGCTATGCTCGTTCCACGGATGATCGCCTTTATCGCGCTGTTGATACGTACCTTAAGGTAAGTTCATCTGTTATTTTCCCCGCCTTTCATAATAAGTGTTGTTTTACAAGTTAAATTTTGATTCTCATTAGTTGTAACTTTAGCTATTTCTTCACTTTTCTTCCAAATATACCATCACCTGTGTCCGTAAAAAATCTCTTATTTTTTAATAAAAGTAAATTAATTAGGATTTGACACTGACGGTAAATATGCCAAACTTTTATTTTCCTTAATTTGATCTCTAAAACGACACTTATTATAAAACGGAAACGGAAGGAGCATATCCTATGTTATAATTAGGGGGTGTTTGACACAGCGAGCTTATAGTTTCATTAATTTTGTTTGGTAAGATAAGATGTCTAACATCTTATAAGATCTAAAAATAAAAGCTCTTTAGAGCTTATAAGCTTAAAAAATATAAATTGGGATATCCCAATTTATTTTACAAAAATTAAATAAGCTCTATTATATCTCAACCAATCCCGGCCCAAATTTGGTCCGAATTCAATTCAACCCGGCCCGTTTTTTGTTTTCGCAAAAAAAAAAAAAATTGGAAAAAAAAATTATTTTCTGGAAAAAAAAATATTATTAAAAAAATCGAAAAAAATATTTTTTGGAAAAATATATTTATTTTCGAAAAAAAATATCATTAAAAAAATCGAAAAAATTATATTAATTTTAAAATTAAAAAATAGTTTTTAAAAAATTACTATTAAAGAACTTATAAAGTTTATTAGCCAAACAATTTAACAACTTATAAGCTACTTAAAAATTACATCTTATAAACTCTCAAAATAATTTATAAGATGTTAGAGCTTATAAGATATTTAAAATAAACTTAGTCAAATGAGCCCTTAATTAATGGCATTACCATGAATGCTTCTTTTCTAATTCATCATCAAGGTAGTGAAGATGGTTAAATTCTTGTGTGGTCCTAGCATCATAAATGTAATGGGCCCTAGACAACTATGATCATGGGTAAAATAGTCCTTATATGTTAAAAAATAGGTTGTCAATGTATCATATATTAAAATGCTAGATCATGCATGCATAATATGCACGGTGCACTTTATAATATATTTTAAAATTTTACAATTTGTTACATTGAAATTTGTGACCTATTACAGTGATACGTGCAATTATATTTTATAAAAAAGATTGCACATTTTCATATAACAAATTCGTAAGTTTCAATACAATAAATTATAAGTTTTTAAAATATACTATGAAGTGCACAATGCATGCACCTAGTGCACAGAAAACCTACACATAGTAAAATAGTCATTATATGTTTTAAAGAATAGGTTGTCAATGTATCATATGGAAAGAAGTTGTGTGAAATGTTGTGACGTGGTCTAATCAAATAAATATATACATCTCGTATTTTATTTAATAATTATATTTTTTTACGTTGATTAGGCACATCCTGGACTATCAAAGCAAGGAAGAAAGAAATTATGCAGTTTAATTGACTGTAATAAGCTATCACAAGAAGCGTGCGTGCATGCAGCTAAAAACGAGAGAATCCCGGTTCGGGCCGTGATCCAAGTGCTCCTCTCGGAGCAATCTAAACTTGTCAAAACCATTGAGTGGAGCGGGTCGTTGAGTTGGGCCCAAAGCCCGTCGGGCTTTGGGCTTGGTCTTTCGGGCCGAGGTTCATCCAAGCGGGAAACGAGTGTTCCGCAGATGGAAATTCAAAGATTGAAGGAAGATGTTCTAAGGCTTCAAAGCCAGTGCATGAATATGGAGAATCAGATTCAGAAGCTGGTGGAGAAGAAACGATCGGGATCATATTTTGGTTGGAAGAAGATTGTGATTTCAAAGTTTAGGGGTGATAAGTTTGAGGAAGAAAGTGAGGCTGGGTTCGGGCCGAAAAGCCCGGTGAAGATTATTAGAGGTAGAATTCCGAATAGGAGGAAATCGATGTCTTGAAAATATGTGGAGTTTGATGATGGATTAGGATCCTTTGCAGTATTTTACCGCGCATTTTTTATTGTGGGTCATCAAATCACCCACACGGGTATGTTGAGATTATACTGGAAAGTATGCTTTTACTTTGTATAATCAGACTGAATTTCGGACTTATTTACTGAAATAAATTGTTTATCACTGATGCTTTAAATATCATCGAATGTTACATATATTTCTTTGCATAACTGTTCAATAAATAAGACGTGTTACATTGTAGTTAATTTAGTGATACTGGATCACGTAAGATTAAATTAAATCCCTCTTAGAATTAAAAAAAAGACACCATTCACGACCTAGATGGAAATGAACAATCCATCGTGAAAGGTTGAAGTGTAAGGCCAGATCGGGTGGTTTGTTGACCAAGAGATTACATTTAGTCATGGTGATCGATGATTTGAAGAGGACCTCTGAGGATGACAAATTCTTGAGGCTGAACTAGGAAGAATTAGGCGCCGAGTTGGTTATTTATTTCTTAATCTTTCGTCCCTTAAATAGAATTGTGTGTGGTTAGTAACTATCTTTTTGACTTATTACGGGTAGAGAATCAAGGAGATTCAATACTTTATATCTTGGGCAATATTATTGATCACACGCGATTGCTAAGATTTAATAGGAGAATCGCGGTGCCGTCACGCTTGTTCGATTTGGTTCTTGGGAGGTTCATAAGTTTTATCATACCAAATCTTGCAAGTGGAACTAGTTTAGGTATGTATAATAATGTTGAACCGATTCATTTACCAAGGATAAAATATATTAATTAATGGAAAGCTATTTTGGTGGGCTTGAATTAATTAATGGGCGATAATCTTAAACACGGAAAATAATAACCAAGGGAGCCATATCGTGTAATATGAGTTAAGATGGATAGTGCAATATTAGTTATGTAGTGGGATTAATTAATATTTATGGGCTTGAATAATATTGTGGCTCAATATTGATAATTCAAGATCCCAATTTGAAGGCCCAATCTTAATTCTCCTAAAGGCCCCTCAAGAAATTTCAACATAAAAGTCCAATAACCGAAAAAGGTGTTTAAAAATAAAATAAATTTTGTTCTTTATTTTTCCTCATTAATTTGAAAAATATAAATAAAAGGGAGAAAGATTTTTTTGAATTTTTTGTTATGGAATGAAGATATGTATTCTTGAAATACAAGATTATCTCATTAAATTCAAGAAATCTCCCACTTTGGTTATTTATATGTTATTTTTGAAAATTTTGAAAGAATAAGAGAAAGAAAGATTTTCTTGATTTTCTTGAAAAGATATTATGAAAGATATGTATTTTCTGCAATACAAGTATATCTCATAAATTCAAGAAGATCCAAATCTTGGAATCTTTATCCTTATTTTTTTGAAAATAACCATAACAAAGAAGAAGGTGGGATTTTATGGAATATTTTAATTATGGAGAAAAGAATATAGGAGATATATTCAAGATTTCTTGGAGATCAAGAAAAAAAAATCTCCTCCCTATTCCATGACAAAAAATCGGCCACCACCTATCTATAAATAGGGGATGATTTCTTCATCCCCAAGATAATTCCAATCTTTGAAAAAATTAGTAAATCCACAAAAGGTGGTGCAACAAATTTTTATTTTCCCTTTGTTAATTGTTCGCGACTTCCTTCCAACCGGATTGACGAGCAAGGACTAGGAATACTTGAGAAGGCTTTTTGGTGTGTTTTTATCGACGAGACCATTGCCACTTAAAAGGTTAGTTCACGTAAACCAGATCAATTCGCGTCGTAGGATTTATGTGAATTTGTTTATATGCATGATTTGTTGTTGAATTATTATTTGAATTAATATAAGATTAATTCATGCTAGTAATAATTGTTAGAATTAAATTTGTATTTAAATATTCATCCCGAATAGATCCGTGCAACTAATTCCCCAACAATACTGCAGACGGAGGATCCGCTTCCGTTTGATGACATGTACGTACTAATGTGGCATTGTCCTAATGTAGATGTAATAATGTTGAATGTGTTTAGTTACATAATTTATATTTGATGAAATTAGGAGCTTACCATGTGCGTCGCATGTTGCACATTATAATAATTAGAGTGTTTGTCGTCAAGTTTTTACATGTATGTATATATATTTGTAGAGTAATCATATTGTTTGATTGGTCAATTGAATGTAATTTATTAATTTGTTTATAAATTAAATTTAATATGTTTTTATTTATTTATTTATTGTGGGATTGAGTATATGAATTAATATGAAGTGGTTGGAGTGTTTGCAGGATTAATTTGTAGTGTGTAAAATATTGGATGGCTAAGTGGAGGGTTTGTAGGGATTAATTTGCATGGCAAAAACTTGTATGCAATATTGCATACAAGTCGTATGTGCAATTCCAGCCTAATTTAATTTCGCGGGTCAGATCAGACCCATGTAATCCACGCTTCCGCCTTCTTCCTCACGTAGGGTTCTTCTTTTCTCGCGGCGCTTCCCAATTCTTCTTCCCACCAGATTTACAGCGGTGAGTTTAGGTCCTTCTGTTATTTTTCCTCACGATATTGTGATGCAGTTTTTCAGATCCTTCTGCACTCTTCTCCCGTTGTTCTTTAAATCTGTAATTTTGGACTGGAGATTTTTTTTTCGCGCTTGTACTGGTTTTTATTCATGTAGTAACACCCTTTTGTTCATAGGGTAACACTCTTTTGTTCATGTAGTAACACATCAAGTTGTTCTTTAAATCTGTAATTTTGGATTGAGAATTTCTTTTCAAGCTTGTACTGGTTTTGTTCATATGGTAACACATTATTCTTCATAGGGTAACACTTGTATTTTTAGTAATATGTAATATTGTATACATGTCGCAATACTATGTGAATACTCATGTGTTACTATATGAACAACAAAGTGTTACCTTATGAACATGTATGTGTTACGTTATGTTTTAATACATGTTACGTAAGATATGAAGTTTATGAAGTTATTTCAATATAACAATGTAGTAACACTTAAACATAGATGTAGTAACACACAAAAACCTGACCAAAAAAAAATTAAAAATTATGTGTTCAATAAGAATTGAACCTGCGACCAAATACCTTAACAACAGACCTGAACCACTAGGCTACAACACATATTTGATAAACATATTCTTCAATAAATATATATTGGTCCGCCAGACCCGCGCCCGCCCCGCCCCAGCCAACCCGCGAATTTTCAGTCTTTTTTTCTTATTTGTGTGGTATTGCACATAACACTAGTGTGCAATATTTCACACAAGACCTTCTCAATTTGCATTGTGTAAAATATTGAAGAGACATAGTGGTCCAAAAATATTTTTATAAGGCAAGTCACTTTATATAATAGTGTGAATGCGCTTGGATTTGCCCGCATGGGTGTAGCTCAGTTGGTTCTTGTGTGGCAGATTGCTACAAGGACGCAGGATCGAGTCCTGGCAGCCGCAGTGTGGGAGTTTTATCCTTCCAATGTGGGGGATAGCTCCTTGTGGGCACCAGACACTGGTCCTCCCACCTAATGGACCGCTGAGTCACCATGATTTACCACCTCCACTATTCCTGTCGGGCCGGGGGGTGAGGGCTTCTCCTTTTGCTACAAGTGAATGTGCTTGGAAAGATAAAAATGGCATTGTACGATCTCATCTCATCAACTTAAATTTAGGACTTGAGTGGCTCAAAATTAGGGGTGGACGTAGTATTGTTAAACGGGTCGGCCCTAATCCATTAGGGTCAGCCCTACAGGGCTACGGGCCAAACGGTCCCGAGCCTTAAGCGGTTCATTTTAAACGGGCCTCTAATAGTTGAGACCTAACCCTAACCCTAGCGGGTTGCGGGCTAAAACAGACCACTTTAGACTCAAAAAAAATTAAAAAAAAAAAGTTCAAACATTAACATTACATAATGACAAAAATTTCGATCCAGACTGCCCCATCATCTTTAATAACAAATGTTCAAAATATAAAATTAGTTCTCATCATCTTTAATAACATAATTGAGCAAAGTTCCCATGAAATTAGTTAATAATATAAAATTTGTATCATCACATTTATAAATTAATACCATAATATTAATTTATAATTATAATGATATCAGTTTCATATTATGAATAAATTTCATAATAGAATTTATAAAAATATTATATTATTATTTTTATATGGATTAATATTTTACTTATTTATTCAATTCAATAGAAATTCAAAAACTGTAAAAAAAATATTGAATTGGAGAGGATTAATTATTAATTGACTAAATCAAATAGAAATATTTAATTTGTAATTGATTGGCCATAATTGATTTTTGCCTTATTTAAATTTGTGAAAAAACTTTAAAAAAAATTAATTAAAAAATTAGAAATAAAAAAAAATAAAAAAATGAGTATATATAAATATAAACGGACTAAAGCGGGTTGGCCGGTTAACCCATTTGAGCTAGCCTGATTTAGCCCATGGTTAATCGGTCCAGGCAAAAGGCCGATTTTAAAGCAGGCCTCCAATTGCTTTCGCCCTAACCCTGCGATATCTTGGGTTTTAAACGAGCCGGCCCGTTTAGCCCGGCCGGATTAACAATCTTGGGTGGTGGGTGATGCAAGATACCGAAAAATTTTCTCGTCATACCATTCTGTATCGAAATTTTTGATATCGAAAAATATCATACCGTTTTCATCGAAAATTTGATTATCTAGAATATACCAAAATTCTCGAACTGTTTTTTACTAAAAAATTTAATTTTTTTCTCTATCTTGACATATTTGGAGTTTAAGATTCAATTCTTTTGATTTTTTAAGCAATTTCCCGGAAACTCAAGACATAAACACAACATAAAGGCATAAAGACACATTACCAGAAACACCAAGCAATTTCTCAGAAACACTGTTGTGTTCGATATAATTATTCAAGATTAATCGAACACGTAAGAGAGACACGCGTGTAATATTTATTAAAATAATCATGCCGATGGATGGACAAGTGTGCTTTTCGCCGTCACGCCGACCAAACAAGTTTGTTTGACGGTGCCACCAACTTGTCAACCAAGTTTAACATACTCACCTATTAAGTAAGTTTTGTTCGCTAGCTACGCCATTTACCAACTAAGGTTGTTCAACCAGATCGACCGAGCAAAAGTGGTATGTTCGCCAGACTAACCGAAAGCAAAACAATCCCGAAAAAGAACATGACAAAGTCGGCTTAAACCGATCGATCAGGAAGAAGAAATCGATACTGAGTCGTTGACCTCGTGGGCGCGATGTTCGATGAATGATAACCCCGAGGGCTCGACATCCCCAATGCTCGCATAAAACCCGATGGGTCAAGATGCTCGATGATCGATATCCCGACGGGCTCGGACATCCCGGCGCTCGTGATAAACCCGGCGGGTCAAGATGCTCGATGATCGATATCCCGGGGCTCCGACATCCCGGGCTCGCATAAACCCGAGGGGTCAAGATGCTCGATGATCGATATCCTCGGAGGGCTCAGACATCCCGAAGGCTCGCATAAAACCCGGCGGGTCAAGAGATGCTCGATGATCGATATCCCGAGGGGCTCGACATCCGAAGGCTCAGATAAACCCGGCGGGTCAAGATGCTCGATGATCGTATCCCGAGGGCTCGACATCCCGAAAAGCTTCGGATAACCCGGAGGGTCAAGATGCTCGATGCTCGACATCCCGAGGACACGAGCATACCCGATGCTCGAGACAACTGAAGAAGGGGTTTTACATGCTCGATGAGGACAATATTCCGGCATAAAATTGATATGGTTTATGGGGCGAACAAAGCATGCAGCCGAGCAAAAGATTGATTTGGACGACCCAAAGAGTACCTTTTAGATAAGTATGTGCAAAGATCAATCTAGAAGACGAAGTTTCGAACGATGGCAAAGAAGATATGAAGTTCTTGCATGGCGTCAAGTCTCCAAATTTCATGCTTGTCAAACCAAAGCACATGCTTGTCAAAGTGCTATAAATGGAAGAAAAAACAACAAGATAGAGGTTCAGAAATTTCCCAAAGGGGTAAGGCTCACAAAAAATTCGAGAGATCATCTATGCACACGGAAACCCTAACACTTATATACCAACTTTCCAAATCATCTTCATCCATAACGATTCATCTTCGTGAGATGTATCAAATATCAGACGAAAGAAAACTCGCAATACTACATCCCCGCTTGGTACGCCAGAGAGTAGTCATTTCGATTTAACCGGGTCAACAAATCCCTCTTATTTACAGTTTATTTTACACGTGCATGTTTTGTTTGTGAGTTGTCATCAAATTAGCCACATAATATTCTCCATGTAAAACGACTCGCAACAAACACCAAAACCTAATAACTAATCACAAACACAACATAAAGATATAAATTGCAAAACAACTGTAAATTATCCAAAATTGAAAGAAATAACAAGCGAAGGCGACGAGGGGGAGGCGAGGCGACGGGAGGAGGCGAGGGGATTTGGGGGGAGCGTAGGGCAAAGGGGGAGAAAGGTATGGAGCGAGAAGGGAGAAAGGGATGCGAGTCGATGGGAGGGCGGGATGCAGACGAGGTGAGGCAGCGACCATTTGAGGTGAGGAGAGGACAAAGGAGGGAGGGGGAGCCGGGGCAAAGCGGCGCAAGATTAGTGAAAAACGAAATGTTATGTGTTTAGGGTTTGTGCTATATATATATATAATTATTTATTTTTAAAAAACATATATATGAATTCAATAACAGATTTTCAGTATATATCGAAATATTTCGGTATACCGAAATTTCTATATTTTTATACCGATACCGTATTTCGCGAAAATTTCAGTATATTGAAAATTTCGATAAATTCGATATTTTTCGGTACGATAAGTGCGGTATACCGGTATTTTCGGTATTTCCTCCCCCCCTACTCAAAATAGATCCCTACATGATATGTACATGTATGCATCAATCAAAGAAATTGAATTAAATCATTTGAAAAGTATACATTCTCGCTCTCATCATTTTATCGGAGATGGTCAAAATTTATAAATTAACAAAGAATTAGATGAAAAAATAATTATGAATAAAAAAAACATTTAGTTTAAAATAGTTTTATAAATCATGTAATATTACACAAGTTATTTTGATTATCGGAGATGTGACTAATTAATAATTCAACAACCAACTAACACATAAGGTTAACAAAACTTGAATAATAACAAGAATAACTAGTTATTTTCGATCACAAGAATTTGACTACGCAAATTAATTAATAAACCAAAAGGAAAAAAAAAAGAAGTGTGAAGTGGGCTTTTTTTGTTTTTACTTAAAATCCAGCATGGATTGATCTAAGCTACCGAGCGGCGTGTTTTGAAACTCACCTCAATAATAAATAAACACTTATTTTTAAAGTTAATGTGACCTAATTTTTAGCTTAAAAAAATGCTTTTTATGCTCCACTTGTGCTTGAAAACACACACTTAAAAGAGCTGCCTAAACAAATGGTGAAGAGCCACCTCTAATCATGTTTCTCCGTCTTCTCACGCAACTTAGGGGCCTTTTGTTCCTTTCATTGGTTATACAAGAATATACTCTGATTTTTTTTGGAATATAAAATCATGGACAATATTTGTGTGACGTAGTCACTTTCCTTTGCACCCTATGCACCAATTTGACCTCATGCATAAATTTAAATTGGTGTAATTGGATTCAATTTTAATTTGGATGAATTATGCACTCTAAACCTTAACCCCTAACCAATGAAACATAAATTATATATGAATCATTCGGACCGAGTGAATCATGAACCACTACTTGGGTCGAGTGAACCATGAACCATTCGTGACGGAAATTGGAGGGTGCTGGGAAATTGGAGAGTGGGTCCACCCTTCATATTATAAATTATAATGAAGGAAATTCCTACAGTACATCCACCACCACCCAAAACCCCAATTTTCAGTTGAGGGTTGATTATACTTCTGAGTTGACTCGTCTCACTCACTCACTCAGCATGGCCGACGACTCGCCGGAAACCACCACCACCGCCCCTCTCCTACGCCACCACTTCGAGGGATGGCGCCACCGCATCACCACTTCTCTCCGCCTCAAGACCTCCCTCCTCTCCGAGCTCAGCGGCTCCGTCGGCGACCTCGGCACCTACATCCCCATAGTGTTGGCCCTCACGCTCGTCTCCAACCTCGATCTCTCCACCACGCTCATCTTCACCGCCTTCTACAACATATCCACTGGAATTCTCTTCGGAACGCCGATGCCTGTCCAGCCTATGAAGTCAATCGCCGCCGTTGCCGTCTCGGAGGCACCGCATTTGACGGTGTCGCAGATCGCCGCCGCCGGAATTTGCACCGCCACCGTGCTGCTCTTCCTCGGCGTCACCGGCCTCATGTCTGTCCTGTACCGGTACCTCCCCCTCCCCGTTGTGCGCGGTGTACAGCTCTCGCAGGTCAATTACATCTCCAATATATATAACCCTAATTTGTTACTGAAAATATTGCAAAATCAAAATAGACACAATATGCTATTGAGAAATCTGATATATGTCTGTTGTAATTTGTTGATTGACATGAATTAGGTATAACATTGATCTTTCCGATTGTTCATTTGCAAATTGCATGTTAATTTGACATAAATAGTTACATAGTCCTTCGCTTATCCATATGCACTCAAGGTGCTCGACAAAATACCCAAATGAATCCTGTTTCAAAGAAACATTTTCATTATTTCTGAAATTCAATCTTCACTTTGTTCACAGGGGCTCCAATTTGCCTTCTCTGCAATCAAATACATTCGCTACAATCAAGACTTCACCAAAACAACTGCTACAAAAACCGACGACCCCCGCCCCTGGCTTGGCCTCGACAGTCTGATTCTCGCACTCGTTTGCCTCCTCTTCCTAATCCTCGCAACAGGAGACGGTAGTACTAGTACCAACGAAACGAGTACAACCATTGTATCAGCGAATCGAAGAAGAGTTCAAAAAAGGCTCAGAATTTTGTCAGCAATACCATCAGCTCTTATAGTGTTCATACTAGGCCTGATTCTGTGTTTTGTGAGAGACCCTTCAATCTTCAAAGACATAAAGCTCGGCCCGTCTAGATTCCACGTGTTGAAACTCACGTGGGATGACTTCAAAGTCGGGTTTCTACGAGGAGCAGTGCCTCAGATCCCCCTATCAGTATTGAACTCTGTTATAGCTGTTTGTAAGCTTTCAGGTGACCTGTTTCCCGGTACAGAACTATCAGCTACCGCAGTATCAGTTAGTGTTGGTTTAATGAACTTGGTTGGATGCTGGTTTGGGGCAATGCCGGTTTGCCATGGGGCGGGAGGGCTAGCCGGGCAGTACAGGTTTGGGGGGAGGAGCGGCTTATCTGTCGTGTTTCTTGGATTGGGGAAGTTAGTGCTTGCATTGCTGTTTGGGAATTCTTTTGTTCGGATTCTTAGGACGTTCCCCGTTGGGATTCTTGGCGTGTTGTTGCTGTTTGCTGGGATAGAGTTGGCTATGGCGTCGAAGGATATGAACTCTAAAGAAGAGTCTTTCGTGATGCTGGTTTGTGCTGCTGTGTCTTTGACTGGTTCGAGTGCTGCGTTAGGTTTCGTTTGTGGGATCATCTTGTACTTGCTTTTGAAATTGAGGGAGATCGATTGCTCGGGTTTTCCTTTCTTGGGATCCAGGTCTGACTTGAGCGTCGAAGAGGAATCGCTTATAACTCCGTAGGAGATTGTGGGGGGCATCATTTCACTTGTATTATTTGGTAATTCTACTGTGTTTCACTATCTAGATGATTGACATTTGTAATGTTAAAAAATAATCAACGATTATGGTGACACTGTTAAAAGATTTAGAGAGTGGAACACACAATGAAACATGAAAAATAGTCGAACTGTTGTAAGAGAAGAGAATCTTTTATTCAATCTCATATTTTGTATCATTAGCGGATGTTATGTACATATTGATGGATGAAATGCGATTTTGTAGTCTCCTTAATTTAATGGTTAGAATAGGAAATTGCAGAAACACAGAAATTCTTCCCTACAATTCAAACAAATTTAAGCAGCAACACAACAATCACCCAATCAATCAAATATCATCTGAAGAAAATCCCATTTATGAAGCCCAAAAAGCTTTTATTAGAAAACAAAGTTTTCATTAACTTGAAAATAATGATCAAAGTAGTCTTTTTATCTTGAGTTGTAAATGAAATATAGATACTAATGTTGTAAAATCAAGAGTAAGAACGAATGAAGAACACAAGAAGGAAGATTTGTAGATTTGTTGACCGACCCAGTTCGTCAGGATGATTACGTCTGAAGGCGACCAAGCTAGGAGCGTTTTCACTATATTCTCTTTATACTTCTGTCTTCCGCTGTAAGCAGATACATATATATATTGGGGAGTGAGTTGTAACCCTAAAAAACCTAAGCCCATCTCAATTAGCCCAATATACAGGATAAAAAATGATTAAAAATATAAAAACTTTGGGGAGTGGGTTGTAACCCTAAAAACCCTAAGTCCATCTCAATTAGCCCAATATAATATTAATAATAAACAAGTAATATCCACAATATTTAATATATTTACAACAACTAAAACTGGTAAAACTCGACTAATATGCATAGATTAAATTGTCTCATTCTTTGCCTTGTTCAATTATCTTCTTCATTTTCATTTTCCAACACAAGATTAAATCAGCCAGAAAAGATCCATCCAGTAGGACCAATCACGTTATTCCATTAGTAAAATTTTCAAGTTTTTTGACACCCACAACAATTTTTATACCAACTGCAGGCATACATCTTTAGAAATATTTCATTCTATGTCACAATTATTTGGCAATCCACAAATGATTGACCACATGATAGTATCATGGCACCAATCCTTCATTTACCAGCTGTTGCAGCCCTTTCTTGAGCCTCTCCGCAGCACTAAGACATTCGTCTTCGACTAATCCCCCAAACGAGACCCTAACGTACCCGGGGCACCCACTCGAACTACCAGGAATTAACACGACCCCGTGTTTCTTGACCAGCCAACGAACGACTTCAAAGTCCTTGTTGTACTCTTCCGGAAGCTTCGCCCACAAGTAAATCGCACCTTCACCTCCTTTGACAGCATCTTTCCCCAACGGGGACAGAGCTTCTAGAAGAACCTCCCGGTTTTTAACAAGGTTCTTGACTTGATTGGTGACCCACTCGGGCCCCATCTCCAACGAGTAAAGAGCAAGATGCTGGCTTATTATGGAAGCGCAAATGGGTATGTTATCTTGGACTTTAAAGAGTTGAGCAGACAATCCTTCAACTTCTGAAGGGTACGCAATCTGCATAAGTCATAATAGATTTAAGCTTGATTGGTCGATATTCAGAAGATCAAATGCATATATAGGACGTTCGAAAATTTTAAGGCAATACTTACATATCCAACTCTCCATCCCATCATTCCATAAGCTTTGGAGAATGAAAATATATTGACTATGTGATTGCCCTCTATGCAAACGTGCTTTCGACCGTCGTACATGAAGTATCTGCATTAGTCATAATTATACTATATCAATGTGGATTACGTGTATTAACAGAAACCTTGCAAACTTCAATTCTAAGTATATACTTTACTGATACACGGTGTGAGATAAACGAAGTCTACAATTTACTTACTCATATGTGTTGTCTATAACGAGCCAGCATCCAGCTTCTTTGCAAATATCTGATAACCTCTGTTTAAACACAGTTGACACAAACAATGCTTACTTATAAAGGCAAAAGAATGTTACGTATAACATCTAAGCCATAGCAAGTAAAGCTTCAAAACAAACTTTATTCGCGCACGTGTGTGTGTGTGTGTGTGTGAGAGAGAGAGACCTGAAGAAGAGGTTCAGGTATGTAGGTTCCTGATGGATTGCCGGGATTCACAACAGTTACGAGCTTTGGAGTCGGTTGTGATTCTTTCAACGTCTTTTCCAACCAGTCTGACAACAGAATGCATTTCAGAGCTTATGGATGGCATATTTAGCAACAACTCAATAATCGAACATGCATATCCGGATGGAAAATCTTTTTCACCCTATATACCAACTAAAAGAGAAACGATTCATACTCATTCCCATGCCACAAATCAATAGACAGCTGTTAATAGAAGTACACAATAGTTGAGATGCTACTTCCATCTAGCTAAATAACCACTTACTTGTTGAGAGACTTACGACTTGTTGAAAATTTTAATGTTAGAACAAAAGTAAATAAAAATTGTTTATTTTACCAAATTATTATGAATATGTTGCGCAAACAACACCAACACTTTTCAAAAAATCACGCTAGATCAACTATAGGAAACACCGTTGTTCACATAAATGATCATTTTTATGTAGATATATACTAACCTGCATCGGGATGAAGTGTTTTTTGATCACCAGGACCAACCAGAATGTCGGTGACTCCAGTCATCTGGAACGACATGTAAGAATTGAAGTAGTATGGGGCAAACATCACGACGGAATCCCCCGCATCACATAGCGTAAGAACTATATTCACAAAAGCCTGCAACAATTAGGCAACGATATCACCAATGCATTTACGGGATATAACTTTATCTTGCTCAGAAATTGTATTTTCATACAGATTGAAGGTAATAGGAGAATATCATAAGAATGATTAATAAAACTAATTCCACGACTATCCTCAATGAAACGGTAATGTCCATGAAACCGACGTGGTCCAACACGTGGTCCAAAGGATGAGATTCAACTAATAAATGAAAAACTTTTCTAAAAAAACTAATCAAGTAGCTTAGAAAGGAGAAGTAAAACGAGCACTAGTATCAACGTTATCGACAAATCAACCATGAGAAAAGAGAGAAGCTAAGAAACTTGCAAACGAACCACAAAATTAAGAGCGAATCAGATAAAAGAAAAACGCCCACCTGATTAGCTCCAGCAGTCACCATGACAGATGATTTATGCAAGTTGTTTTCAACACGTAACTGCAAAATTAAAAAGTTAATTGAAAATCAAAACCGAATCACAGTTGCATAAGAAAACCTCAACCAAATAGATCATCCAGCCAATTATAATAATCATAAAATGTGACAATCAAAGTAACTCCATCTTTAGATATTCGTAAACAGAAAAGCATCTGATAGATAATGGCATAGCAGGAAACGAGAGGAAAATTAGCAATCGAACAAATATGACCTTTTTCATCAAGGCCTCCCTGAGGTCCGGAAGGCCATCATCAGCACCATAGCAGCTAACTGAAGGCTCCCACACAAGTTTCTGCACTTTTTCCAGTGCCTCCTTCGGTGGTTGCCAGTACACTACACCCTGCAATACGCACACGGCGCAACTATGTAACAACCAATCGAAATGCACTTGTCGAATATTATAAAAAAAATAACAAAAAACAAATGTGTGTATATATTTCCATATTCAAAGCCACCAATTTCAAGATGCAGCTCCTTTAGTCTATAGATATGATCAAGAACTTTTAGAAACCAATAAGTAAATCCGGATCAACAAACCAAAACATAATAAAACACAAATTTTAACTTTATAGAAATGTCTAAGTTCAAGAAAATGTACTTCCCCAAGAATTGACAAAACCCCAGAATTCAAGGCTACAAAAAACACAAACAGGGGAAACTACAAATGTTTCACACTTGTCAATTTCAACATCTTTACTCAAAATTAAAACACTGGGAAAAGTAAACAAACCTGAGCAAGTGAAACACAATCTTTCACACCACGGATCAGCTCTTGTATCTAAAGATTGAAAACAACGCAATTCACTTTAACTAAACAAAGTCAACTTTTCACAACATCAAATCAACTCATTATCCAAAATTAAAGATATAAACACTAGCATATGCCTCTACATAAATAACAGAAAAAAATTCAGAAAATGGAAAAAAAAGAAAAGAGATCCCATATTTCTTTTAATTCAAGAAAATTGAATACCTGAACCATAACAGGAGTTTCAGTAAGCAAAGCCCTTCTTGCAAGCATCCTATGAGAACCCATAGCTCTTTCTTTCTGATACACAGATTGAACGTATATTATAAATAACCAAAAAATAAAGATTATAAATTTTGGCCTTTTCTCTCACCAATCCTTTAACGATTATTATTTCTTTATTATTTTCCGTAAAGGTTGGCAAATTCTTATTCTTTTATTTTTTTTTTGTTGTACTTATATAATACATTAGAAATCATTTCTAATTAGAAAGAAATAGATGTAGTGGATAAATAGATGTATTAGTTTGATCTATTGTACTTTATCAAGAATCTTCGTGCATTTATGCATGTTTAGGGTCAACAAGATTAGATAAAAAGCAAAATCAATTCAATTACGTTAATTTTCTTCTCACACTAATTTGTCGTTATTATTACTTCATTTTACTTGACAGCGACAACAATATATGGGAATTGGTAGAAAAGTCATGATTGATTATCTTCATTTTCTTATTAGGTTAAAGTTTTATATTATTATTATTATTATTATTATTATTATTCATACTATATTTTATGTAATATCTAAGGTAGTATTTTCATTATTGACACTGTAGAATTTAAACTACACTGATTTATTATATCTTGATTTATGAAACTCCGTATATATTGCGCATCCAGGTGATTGACAAAATAAATTACATAATGAGATTTAAATAATATGTGATATCTTTTAAAAATTATAAAGAATTTATATTTAAATTAGACCCAGTTAGTTCTGATTATCATTCCAAAAATATTGTATTTGTAGTACTCCTACGTCCCAATCTTTAAGGTTTTCTTTCCATTTTTTTTGTCTCAATTTTTAAGGTTTTTTTTTCCTAAAATGGAAATACACTTTATCACTTTATCACATCACTTTATCACTTTATCACATAAAATACTAATAAACAACTCTTTCTACCCCCAACTACCCATCACTTTATCACATAAAATACTAATAAACAACTCTTTCTAATCACTATTCCCATAAATCCTTATGAACAGTCAAAAAACCCTAAAGAACGGGACGGAGGTAGTATTATTTTAAACACAGATGTTGCAAAAGTTCTGCAGAGAAAGTCAAGCAAAGCAGAGCGCTTTTAGAAAGACAAGTCACATTTTTCTTTGTTAATTTATTTATTTTAATTGAATATAATTAGTTTGTTGAATTTTATTTTTTTTGTTGGTATTTTGTTATAATTTTTCAAGTTGAGTATCTCAAAGGCGCTTTTAGAAAGCCAAGTGGCTTTATGTTTTTTATGATAATTTTTTATTTGTTATTGTAGTTTTTTATAGTTTATTTCCACAATATTGAACTCATCTCTTTACATATGTGAATTGTGGATCAAATATTTGAATACTTTCAATTAGTTTAATTAATAGACTAATTATTCAAACATATAATCACCAGAATAAAGTCGTAACTTATAATCAATCAAATATCACAAAACACAAGAAACAACATGGCCACATGGGATAAATTATGCTAGGTCAAATAAAATAGTGATATTTTATTTGTAATAATATTAATACGTATACTATTCACTGCTTAGTCCACTATTGGATTTGGGCTGCCTATTATCGGGCTACAATATTGGGCCTTTTTTTAAATAGTATAATAAGTTAGCAATCATGTGCTTAAAAAATCAAGAAGATGCTTACACTAGATCTAGGAATATAAAATTACTAAGTTGCACAAAACTTGAGGAAAACAAGAAATAATCAACCGAAAATTACTTTAACCAACCAAACGTCTTACCTTAAATAAAGCTCCAAATCACAGACGAAGTGATTATTGTTAATTTTAGTTTCCTAAAAGTATACACATTGGTTTAATCTTATTAGGAAATTGAATAAAACTTCTTAATTTGACAAAGTCAATATCAATGTTATGTAGTTATTTCCCTTAAAATTACTAGTAATATCGAATCCGATATCTCAAACTCCAATTTCCTTTTTTAAATTGCATTTATAATTATTGAAAGGTGAATTTCACATGCACAAGACATAATATATGATAATATGGAAAAAAAAACATAATGTGTTCTAAATTAACGAAACCATTCCCTCAAACATCAACAATATCAACAAAAAATTATCAAAATTATAACAAAGCTAGGATGGTAAAGTTCTAAAATAATTGAAGGGAAGAAAATATAATGGAAAGTAAAATCGAGGGAGACGGACTAACCGAAGTAAGTAGTGAAGAGAAAAACGCAAACACAACGACACATAGAGAGATGGAGCGTGAGCGAATATAAAAAAGAATAGGGTTCGATTGAGAAATAAAAAGTCTCTATGTGGATAAAAATAATCAACACATGGCATGTTAATATCTCTTATCTGGCACTTGTTATACCGGAAACCGGCAAAAAAACTTGTCTCAAAATAATATTGGTGAGGTGTTAATTTTTTTTATTATGATATATATGTAACAAAAGGGGTATGGGGAAGTTGTATCCCTCAAGAGTATATCAATGAAAATTCATTAATACACCAATTACGTTAGTTCTTGTATAGACAATTGAAAATTGGATTGTGTTTGTTTTCAAAGCTTTTTTTTTTTTTTTTGAAAAAAAGTAATTTTAGTAATTATTTAGATTTTTAAAATACACTCAATAGTTGAATTCTAATTACAAAACAAAAAAAATGAACAAAAGGGGTGGTGGCGCAGTTGGCTAGCGCGTAGGTCTCATAGCTTCTGAGTAATCCTGAGGTCGAGAGTTCGAGCCTCTCTCACCCCAAATTTTGATTTATAACTTTCCAATAATTTAATTACTATTTTAATTATTATTATAACATTAAATGTTTTTTCATCAAGCTCTTGTAGCTCAGTTGGTTAGAGCACCCGTTTAGTAAGCGGGAGGTCTTGAGTTCGACTCTCACCAAGAGCATTTTCCACTTTTATTTTTATTTTGTAATTGTACAGTTTTCCAATTTAATGATTTAATCTCTTCTAACTTGACATCTTTCCAATATATTTCCTTTTGAACTTTGTAATTAAATTAATTCTTCATGATAAGCTGATAACATATTGTCATAACCTTGAAGATTTAACGATGATCCTTATGTAAAAGCAAATTACCATTAAGTACAAATACAGTAACATTTTCTCAGACATATACAAAACAAGCAAACATTAATTTGATTGTCTATTTTCATATTTCATAAAAGCTAAAAAAGAGCTTTGGCACGCTTCCCAGAGAAACATAGATTAAGGTTCTCATTGCAGAGAGAGAGAAAGACAATAGAGAGAAAATATGGAGTAATTTTTTGGTTAAATGAGTAATAACATGCAACTGTTGAGCTTAAATTTTAATGGTTATGTAATCAAACATATAACTCATTTACAAGAAAAACTAGGCCACATTTCAAAAAGCAAACAAAATAAAATCAACCATTTAACTAATTTCCTCAAGAATCTGCAACTTGAATACAACCTGCCACAAATCTACAATCCAAATGCAATAAAACCACATAATAAATCTCCTCTTCCACTAATCTAATTCTGTGAATAAATGCCCCTAAAAGTTACATATGATCAGACATACATAACTACCAAATATAACCAACACCAATGAATACAAATCTTGAAAGCAACAATAGCTAGAAAACGAGTGGAAACGGGCCCCAAATGCAACCGTTAATTGGCCGAGACCTAACCCTAACCCTAATCGAACCTCCCCAAATTCTCTGAGGCCTAACCCTAACGGGCATTCGATTCTCCTTGAACCTTATTCAACTCCTCCAATTCATCCAACCACAAATCACCAAACTCACAATCCTTCCATTGCTCGAACCACGGCCCGCCAAGCGTATAATGTACGGCCTTCGGAAACGTGCTCTGATCGCCGTCGACAACCTTATTATTCCCCACAAGAAAATTCCACACAAAAGGAATTTCCCCAATTTCATCATCACACAACCATTGAAACCTATGCAAAAACGCCCCTGTTTCCCTATTCACAATGTCGGGCTTTAGGGCCCGATTCTTGGCATGCCCACAGTTGTACAAAACCATGGATGACCAATTCTTTCTAGGGTACAGAGTCTGTACGGCCCCATCCATTTTGGTGGTCTCTTTAGGGGCGTAATCATGTTGCACGCACATTATAGCGTATTTTTCATCGATTAAATCGACCAATTCTTTGAAATCGGAAAGGTATAAGAAATCGCAATCGACAAACATGGCCCAGCCCGAGTAATTGGATAAAAATGGGGTCAGGAAACGGGTGAATGAAAACTCTGTGCTCTCTAATTTCCCCCTTTCGCGATAGTAAATCCCTAATTCCCGCAATTCGGATTGCTTAATTGGGTAGATTTCGAGCGGGATTGAAGATCTTTTCAATAGAGAATAGCGGCATACCTCGTAAGCAAGATCCTCTCGCGGATCGTAGCCTATGAAGATCTTGAACGGCTTCGCATTTCCGTTGGGATTTTGCGAAGAGACGCCGTTTGGATGGTGCGATTCCGAGCTGTGTGACATGATTTTGAGCTAAAAAATTGCAATCTGCAGAAAGTAAAGAGAAGAAAGGCACGGCAGATAGTGAATTTTTTACCAGAATATTTTTTGACAGATTTGAGATGCCGAAGAAAAAGAGTCAAGATGGAGTTTTTTTTATTACTAAGAATAAGAGAATAAAAAGGGTCAAAGATATTATTTTTCATTCAATTTTCTTTGATTTGGATCACAGATTTTGTGAGTAAATTTAAAAAGACAATAAATATTTTCTCACTTCTCACCACAAAGGCGTCGGTGGTGGAAAGAATTACGTGTGCTTGGGTATGTATTTTATTTTTTATTTATTATAAGGAAAAAAGGGATTTTTTTTCTATGTATATTATTACATAAAAAATTAAGATGGCATTTATCTCATATATGCAGGCGAAAGATCTCCAAAGACAAATCAACAATCCCCCAAGTATTAAAACATCAAGACCCAATATATGTCTAATCTCATCGTGAAACTGTCGTCTCATTATTATATGGTGATAACAAAAAAAAAAACAAAAAAATTGAAAGGATATGATGCTAACGATTGATGTTATATATCTATTGCAAATTAGTGTGGTTGGATATGATATTTTTTTTAGTAACACTAACGTGAACCAGATCTATGCATGCGTAAAAACTATTATTGTTATGCACAAAAAATTTTACTGTTTAAAAATATAAAATATTTTCAAAACAGTGATTATCTTTTTGCATAACAGTAATAGTTTTTATGCATAACAGTAAAAGTTTTTATACATAAGCAGTGATACTAAATGAACCGAGTTCATGGTGAACTCGGGTTCACACCAATTTTTGTCAATTTTTTTATAGTAATATGATAAAAATTGGGTTGCTTAACTTGTGTTGTTTTAATCAGTGTTTTCATAACCGAACCGGTGATCAAACCGGTCTAGGCATCGATTCTGCCGGGGGCCGGTTGAATGGGATTGAGCTGAACCGATTCGGTTCAATTAAATTGATTTATGCCTATTTCTTTTTTATTTTGTATGTTACATTAAAAAATAAATATTTATTTATAAAATATTAAAATTATACTAATTTATAACTTATAAATCTTATATTAAAATAAATACAATAGAGTTTGTAGATCAGAGATGATGATGTTGTGGATTAATTCCATACAATATGTGACGACGATAAAGAGATTAAATGAAATTAATGACTTGTGAATGAATTTATTCGAGAGAAAATGATATTGAGATAAAAACAATAACATTATATAGAGAGGTTTAGAAAAAAAAATTAAAAAAAAAAAAGTGATTTAATAAATAATAAAAATAATAAAATCGAATTAACCGTTTTTAAGGAGTAATTGGACCGGCGACATGAGCGGTTCACGGTTCGACCGGTTCAACCGGGCGGTTCAACCGGTTTTTGAAAACACTGGTTTTAATTAAGCGATTTCATTATTAAACTATGTTTAAAATTACTATTTTTAATATTAATAATATATTGGAGAAAATTAGTTTAATTGTTTTTGGGCCTGTTCTGGGAAAGATCAAAATATTGAGCCATTCTTGGGAAACAACTTTTGAATTTGATGGGTGTATTTACTTGAGTTGGGCCTGTCTTGGGTTATTTCCTTGAAACATTTTTTCTTTATTTGCAAAATGTAAAACATTAGGATATAGTAATTGTTTAAATCACGAAATATAAGAAATTTATTTATATGTATAACAAAAATTCCGTATGAGACAGTCTCATTGAGTACAATTTAACACAAATCAACATCCACTTCTCCTAAAATATTAAAGTGCCATGCCCCAATTATATCTCGTCTCACAATGAGACCGTCTCATGCAAGTCTCTCTCTATATATATTTGTATTTCAACATTTTCCAAAATTGTAATACATCAAAATTAATATTGTTACAAATTGATAGTTCCAACTAGATCGAAAATAAAATAAATTGTTGTGAGAATGCAGCAAGAGATTGAAGAGGAACAGAGGGATGTGGAGATGGTGGCTGAGAAAAGCGATTTAGGGTTTTCAGACATAGAAGGGGGCTTGTGTCTGAATGAAAAGGAAGTGTTTGACTTATTAAATCTGAGTGGAGCGCGTCGATTCAAATAAGACAAGAGAAGAGAAATACTTTTGGATTGAGTAATGATGTTGTTGGGCCAATGCTTGAAAACGGGGCGAAAGCAATATTAATAATTAAAAGATGGGTGATAGTTATAGCCCAAACTTAATTGCTTTATTTCAATCTTTGTTAGTTCACTAGGGTATTCCACTTGTTGTGGTCCCCACATCCATTACAAAAGGCCCTGCGACGATGAATGAGAAATATCGAAAAAATTGCACCAACTTCTCTCTAACTCTCTCTCTCTCTCTAGTTCTCTCTCCCCCAATTCCTTCTAATCTTCAAGTTTTTACATATTTCAGTATTTAATTCCCAGAAAATCCAAAACACCTTACAAATTTATGCAGAAAAATACAAAAATATAACATTTGGTAATCAGAGCCTTTTGATTCTGGTTATGGCTGAAGGAACCCGCTTCAAAGATCTGCAAGAGTCACAAAAACAATTAGAAAAATTATTTCAGGCTGAAACCCTAAAAAGGGAGGCAGCAGAGGAAAAGTTAATAGATGGCATGAAAGAATTATCTACTAAAATGGAGGAAAAACTTGACAACTTTGCTAAAACTATGGCATTGTTGCAACTGCAGCTGAGTAACATGGATAGAGGAAATGGGCAAGCATATGGGGGATCTATTTTGGGCAGCCCTAATCAGGGCTCTTCTGGTCCAGTTCCCCTACAACAATTTCAGGAGACACCAAGGCAGAAACTCCTCACTGATGGTACTAATTTTCATAACCCAGTACCTAAAATTGAGTTTCCTAGGTTTGATGGATCTAAACCTAGATCATGGATTCTTAAATGCAATGGGTATTTCAAGCTTATGCCTAATATGACTGATCAACAGAAGATTACATTTGCATCCATACATTTTGAAGAAAAAGCAGCTTTGTGGGTTCAAAATTTCAATCAAAACAAGGTAGATCTCACTTGGGTGCAATTTCTAGAAATATTATCTACTAGATTTGAAGAAATCAGAGATTCATCTGTGATTTCTGAATTTAATAAACTCAAGCAAATGGGGAATTATGATGATTATGTGGATCAATTTGAGGAGTTGAAGGCATGTATGTTGGTGGTCACTGGTGATGTGTTCTCAGAAGCATACTTTGTGGCTAGTTTTATTGGAGGACTCAATGAGGAACTAAGATCAACAGTCTCTATGTTTGAACCCACAACCTTACAACATGCTATCAAGCTAGGGAGAAAATAGGATCAGGCTACAGCTGCACTAACAAAGAAACTTAGACCCTTTTCAAGGGTCTCTAACCCTAACCCTGACCCTAACCCTAACTTTAATTCATCACAATGGAAGAAGGGAGATTCCACTGGTGGCACTACCAGCAAGTATACATCACCACAATCAAAGTCACATTTTAAGGTCCTAACTTCTGCTGAAATGGCTGCAAGGAGGGAAAAAAGGACTTTGCTATAATTGTGATGAGCCTTTTGTCTATGGTCATAGATGTAAGCAAAGAATTTCTTACATGATTATGGCGGAGGAAGAGGAGAAACTACTACTACCAGATTCTACTAACAGTGAGAGTGGGGAGCAGGTGGTTTATGGGGCAGATGTTATGGAAGAGATTCAAATGTCATTGAATTCTCTTAGTGGGGAAGATGGAGTAACCACTATGAGATTGTTTGGGGAGTTTAATCATCACAAACTCCACATACTCATAGATTCTGGAAGTACTTTAAGCTTTATACAAGCTACTACAGCAAAGAGGTTGAAATGTTCCCTAAGTTCAACTAAACCAATATTGGTCAAGGTAGCTAATGGGCAGAGGTTGGTCAGTTCCCAACAAGTGAATCCTTTCATTTGGAATATGCAAGGTCACCAATTCTCATACCCACTAAGGTTGCTAGAGAATGAAGGATGTGACATGATTTTAGGGGGTGATTTGCTCAAATCATGCACACCAATTGAATTAGACTATGAGAAAATGACTTTCACAGTCAATTTACTTGGAAAGAGGGTGAAATTGCAAGCACTTACATCAACAGCTGAGTGCAAGTTACTGACTGATATTGGGTTATACCACATGATGCATACAGAGGCTTCTAAGGAGATTGAAGAAGTGTATCTCATCACTTCAACTGACCAAAGTAATGAGGTTCCAGAATTACAGGAGTTATTATTGTCTTATAAAGACATCTTTGAGGAACCAACTGAGCTTCCTCCAAGTAGAGGTGTGGAACACCAGATACTACTCAAGCCTGGTAGTGTTCCAAAGCAACAATTTCCCTACAGAACATCTCACACACACAAGGAGGAGATTGAAAGAATTGTTAAGGAACTCCTATCCACTGGAGTTATACAACACAACAAAAGCCCTTTTGCCTCTCCAGTTATTCTAGTTAAGAAGAATGATGGAACATGGAGACTTTGTGTGGATTACAGATATCTCAATGAGTTGACTATCAAGCATAACTATCCAATTCCTATCATTGATGAATTATTGGATGAGTTAAATGGAGCTAAGGTCTTTTCTAAAATTGACCTAAGGTCAGGATATTTCCAGATTCTTATGAAGGAAGAACACAGATACCTAACTGCTTTTAGAACCCACAATGGTCACTATGAATTCCTAGTGATGCCATTTGGATTATGTAATGCACCAGCAACTTTTCAGTCATTGATGAATCAAGTGTTTAGAGAACACTTGAGGAAGTTTGTTTTGGTCTTTTTTGATGATATTCTGGTGTATAGCACAAGCATGCAACAACATTTGGTTCATTTACAAATGGTCTACAACTGCTAAGGGATAACAAACTATTTGCTAAAATGAGCAAGTGCCAGTTTGGGCAGAAGAAGGTGGAGTACTTAGGCCACTTAATATCAGCTGAGGGTGTTGCTACTGATCCAGAAAAGATTTGAGTGTATGGTCCAGTGGCCCAAATCACAAACCATCAAACAATTAAGGGGGATTCTTGGATTAACAAGATACGATAAGAAATTTGTGAAGGGGTATGGATTCCTCAGCAAACCACTCATTTCCTTATTGAAGAAGGACAATTTCAAGTGGAATCCTGAGGCAGATTTGGCTTTTCAAAAACTGAAGGAAGCCATGATTACTGTGCCTGTCCTAGCTTTACCAGATTTTACCAAGAGATTTGTGGTAGAAACTGATGCTAGTGGCAAAGGAATTGAAGTTGTACTCATGCAAGAGGGCAAGCCCATTGCTTACATGAGTAAGTCACTTTGTCCCAAGAATCAGTCTCTTTCCATATATGAAAGAGAGTTCTTGGCAGTATTGATGGCAGTGCAGAGATGGAAACACTACTTACGGGGACAGAAATTTATCATCAAAACTGATCAACAATCACTCAAGCACCTTCTGGATCAGAAGGTGGTGACCCCAATGCAGCAGAAATTAATCACTAAATTATTGGGGTTAGACTATGAAATACACTACAAGAGGGGTAGTGACAATAATGCAGCTGATGCCTTGTCTAGAAGGGATTGTAAGGAAGTGGGTTGTTCTGCAATATCTACTATGGTGCCTATATGGATGGACCAGGTCCTTCTTAGTTATGAGAATGATTCTAACATACAAGACATCATTAAAGCTAAGGTGGAAGACTAAGATTTCCACCCATTGTTTCAACTCATTGGTGGCATTCTAAGGTACAAGAAGAAGTTGGTTATTGGTTCTAACCATGGGATTAGGAGTATGATATTTTCTGAGATGCATTTAACACCTTATGGAGGCCATTCTGGGGTCAATGGTACCTATCAAAGGTTGAAAAGGATGTTTTTCTGGCCAAAAATGAAAGAAGATGTTTTAAATTGGGTTAAGTTGTGTAAAATTTGTGTTAAAAGTAAGCCTAGCCCTGGCTTATATCCTGATCTTCTACAACCACTACCCATTCCAGAACAAGCCTGGACCCATATCTCTATGGATTTCATAGAGGGCCTTCCTAAATCTTGGGGTATGTGTGTTATTTGGGTGATAGTTGACAGATTCACAAAATACTCACATTTTATTGCACTTTCACACCCCTATACAGTTTTTACACTAGCTAAAGTTTTCTTAGATGTTGTGTATAAGTTGCATGGCCTACCAGTGAGTATTGTGAGTGACATGGACAAGGTTTTTACTAGTGGATTTTGGAAGGAATTGTTCAAGTTATTGGGAACTCAGTTACATATGAGTTCCTCATACCACCCTCAGTCTGACGGCCAAACTGAGAAGGTGAATCAATGCCTTGAACAATACCTCAGGTGTATGGCAAGTGATAATCCAAAACAGTGGCTCAGATGGTTTCCACTGGCAGAATTCTGGTATAATACCAATTACCATACAAGTCTCAAAATGACCCCTTTCCAGGCTTTATATGGTTACACACCTATGAGTTTTTCTATGGGTTCTTATCTAGACTCTCCTAATGAAGAAGTGAGAGATTTGCTAGTGCACAGACAACGCATTACACAGCAGGTAAAAGAGAATCTCATGAAGGCACAGAATGGCATGAAAACATATGCAGACAAACACAGACAAGAAAGAATTTTCGAAGTTGGGGACAAAGTTTTTCTCAAACTTCAGCCCTTTGGGCAAAATTCAGTTCAACACCGAAAAAGTCTAAAGATATCCTCAAAATACTTTGGTCCCTATACAGTCCTGCAAAGGGTGGAAAACGTAGCCTACAAACTAGATTTGCCACTGGGATCGAAAATACACCCAGTATTTCATGTTTCACTTTTGAAGAAACAAATTCGGAATGGAATTATACCTTCTCAGTTGCTGCCAGATCTGGACGCCGCCGGTCTCTACTCGGTTCAACCCGTCCGTTTCTTGGATCGCCGCTACATACTGGAAAAAGGAAAGAAGAAAGAACAGGTCAGAGTTCATTGGGGAAGAGAAGAGTGGAAAATGGATTCTTGGGAAGATACCGCCTATATGACTCGAAGTTGTCCATCAACTTATCCTTGGGGACAAGGATCTTTTGAGGGAGGGAGTATTGTTGTGAGAATGCAACAAGAGATTGAAGAGGAACAAAGGGATGTGGAGATGGTGGCTGAGAAAAGCGATTTAGGGTTTTCAGACATAGAAGGGGGCTTGTGTATGAATGAAAAGGAAGTGTTTGACTTATTAAATCTGAGTGGAGCGTCTGATTGCAGTGTACAAGAGAAAAGAAATACTTTTGGATTGAGTAATGATGTTGTTGGGCCAATGCTTGAAAATGGGCCGAGCAATATTAATAATTAAAAGATGGGCTGATAGTTATAGCCCAAACTTAATTGCTTTATTTCAATACTGTTAGTTCACTAGGGTATTCCACTTGTTGTGGTCCCCACATCCATTACAAAAGGCCTGCGGCCAGTGAATGAGAAATATCAGAAAATTGCACCAACTTCTCTCTCTAACTTCTATCTCCTCTCTCTAGTTATCTCTCCCCCAATTCCTTCTAATCTTCAAGTTTTTACATATTTCAGTATTTAATTCCCAGAAAATCCAAAACACCTTACAAATTTATGCAGAAAAATACAAAAATATAACATAAATATTGTTACAATTAAGATCCCGAATTAATCTAATACAAGTAGTATAAAGTATAAACTCTTTAATTTACTATTCAAATGAAGGTCTAGCTAGCTGTCGAATATCTATGTACTCGTCAAAGAATTGATTGAAAGAACCACTTCCATATCAACATATGCTTACGCCATTTGAAGATGATGATGTTTTAGGAGCTGCAAAAAAACAAGAGGAGATTAGAATGATTTACAAAAAATATGCAATTTATCGATGAATCATTAATATTGAAATTTCAATTTTCTATTTCATCATATTTTACAATATATACTCGGAAAATAAAATATGGGCTTCAATCATATACCTAATCCGATTGCCTCGGAACTCTTCATCAACCTCAGTCTTTTGCATGATTCAACAAACATTCTGCAAAAATCAAAATAGACGATTTAGACATTAGTTAATTAATTAGGTGCCATTTAACCCTATGTATATTCACATAGTTGTATTAAAATAGAATAAAAGGAAATTAATAAAATTGAATTAAACTTACTTCCAAGGAACATCTCCGACCAACATCCAATCCCCATCTCTATCCTCGTAAGTAGGCACATATTCTGTCCCATTTGCACTGTCCATGATTTTCCTCTCATTCATAACATTACCTATATATGCCCAAAAAAAGAAGAAGAAGAAATTCAATTAATAATCCAAGCTTTCTACCAATAATAATAAATGAATAAAGAATAATATAGACTTACATATAGTTAAGCATGTAAACATATCCTCCAATGCAACCAAAAGTTGCTGATAGTCATTGTAGATTTGAAGATCAACTTTCCTTAAATATGGAGCCCCATCCACCGCTACTTTCACATATTTGCACGTTTTCGTCATATTTTTTCTGTATGATCTCACTGGCGGCCATCCCACTACTTGACCCCTAAAATCATACACATTTATATATAATCAATTACTAACATTTAATCTATTTTTAAAAAGTACGTATTTCAAAAATTCATAATCGAGCTTTTTTTATAGAATTCTATTGTAGCGATTTATAACTCTCGAAATCAAGATATATGTTAGTGCATGAGTTATGACTATCATTAACGTGACCAAATTCTTAACTTTTTCTATAAATCATAGTATTTAATTTGTTTATGAAACTTACTTTGATGGGGGTGGTGTTGAAACGCTAACTTCATCTTCACAGTTCGCACCCAATTTCAAATCCACCGTCTCGGAAAACGCTCGTTTCGCGGCGGATTTCAGCGGCGCCGCCCTGGCGCCTCCAGGCAATCCCAAGGTGAGCTCCGTTTCTTGCAACTCATTTCCTTTTTGCAGTGACATTTTCTTTTTTCGTGATCAAAATAATATTGTAAGAAGAAGATTTGACCACGCAAGGGAAATCTAAATGTGTGTGTTTTGTGAATGTGAATGTGAATGTGAATGTGAGAAGATTGGAATATAAAAAGGAGGAGAATGGACGGCACCGTTTTGATAGAGACCGGGAGGGCGGTTCATCGGTCGACACGTGTCCCTAAAAGAAAGGCCTTGATTCGTCCAACTCGATTTGTTTTTTGATGGTAAGCGTGTGGGTGTGTGTGTTGAGTGCTTTCACCACGTGGGACCCGGTTGGTACAATCTTGTCTCTTTTTTAATTTTGTGTTTCCACTTCTTGGTATATTGGTGTGGGGGTGGTTATATTATGTTTGGTGGTGTAGCTAGACCCGTGAACATGGTGCGTCTGATCAAACGATTTACGCAAAATTAAGAGTTGGTTTAAACACGATTTGACATTGACCGTATTTTGGGATAAAAGTTGGAACATATTTTTAAACAACCTAAATTACTCAAATATAACTCTTCTCATGTTATTTAATTAAAGTTTGTTTCAATTCGATTAAATGTTTAATGCGTTATATTATATGAACACAAACAGAATTCTATGAAAAATTATCACATTTCAAATAAGTTTGAATATATAGTGTAGTACTTTAACTCAATTTTTTTTTTTTTTCTACAATCTCATTAAGTAGTGGTCTACGTATTCTCTTCTCCAACAATAATAAGTAAGGCTAATTGTCATTTTGGGATGTCACACTACATGCATTTCAATGAGTATTAACTGCTTATTTTCTTAAAGTGCCCCTACATTTCACAATGTACTAATTTGCAGTATTTGCATGATTGGATGCATGTGAGGATGGAGAAATTAGATGTGAGTGTGATGAAAGCTTGTAAGAAATGACATAAATCACCCACGAAATCCCTTAAAAGTGAATATTGATGCTGTCATTTTTGCATAATCCTTTCCCTTTCGCATTATATTGCGAGAGATACTTGACGTTATGCTAGTTCTCATTGTTGGGTCGAACTTTTAATCATTGTGGATCGATGGTCTTTCCAATATGTTTTGTTCTTGTTGATTTTTTGGACCGTCTTTGTTTCAAAAAAAAAAAAAAAAATTATGTAAATAAAAGTGAAAGAGAAGGTTTATTGAAAATTTAATGAATTGACTATGAATTTTGTACATGCATTAATTAATATGTGTGTAAAGCATCACTATCTATGCCATAACTGTAAGGTTATAGGTTCGAATCGTCATTTGTCTAATAAAAAAAATTGTGTGTATAAAAACTTATCTTTTATTATTAGACTTTTATACGTCAAAACGTGTGAATATATGTACTCAAACAATTTAAATGATTTTAAAAGTAGTTTAACACGTTATATATATTTGTTGATTTAATTCGTTCAGTTAAAATATTTTAAAAAAAAAAAATCTCTCGTATTTTTAACATATTATGGCATTCTAAGCTAACAATAAAATTCATCAATATAAACACATTTTACACTTGCGAAAAAAAAATCCAAGTTTCATTTAAAATGTTGACTAGTAAAATACTTTAATTTCGATGGTCAAACACAAACAAAATCAACAAAAAATGTGGAAGCTAGACGAAGGGTGCACGGATAAGAAGTTGAAGGAGACACAGGTAAACAGAGCCCTATGCTCGAGTGTAAAGCAAAAGAAGTTATACCGAATGAAACGCGGGGAGTGGGGCCCATGTGTCGGGCTATTGTGAGTACAGGGTCAAATGAATGCATTGTGGGCCCCCATGGAGCACTGGACCAGCATGTGAACCTGTTGCTTTGTCGGCCAAGCGTTTCATCCACCGACACGTGGCAGCTAACGGTCGGTATGCCTCTCTTTGTATCAGTTACTTAACCGTCACTTCCAAGTAAAATAACAAGTTCTTCACCGGCATTTGCGGTCATCCATTACATCACAAGGAATGAGTAATATCCCAAATATCCTCGGTGAAATAGTGATAAAGTGGTGGAGTAGAAAGAATTATTTATTAGTATTTTTATAGTAAAATGATGGGTAATTGAGGATAGAAAAAATTATTTATTAATATTTTATGTAATAAAGTGATAAAGTAATTTTATCATTAAGTTTGGAACAAAAATAATTAGTATTTTACCATTAAATTTAAGACGGAGAGAGTATTGTTGTCTTTCGTAAATATCACACGTCAAAGATCACCAGATTTATCGTCGTGGTCCGAAATGCCCCGCGTGATTTGTCGATTCTTCTTACGCATATGTTTTGTCATCTTTATGGGACATGACGATCGTCGCTTTATCGATTTGTCGTCTTAACGATTTGTCGTCTTTTATGATTTGTCGTCTTTGGTCCTCTTTATATATAAAGGACCTCGATTCATTAAAAAGAAAAAAAACATTTGGAATGTTTCCCTCATTCCACTTATATACCCACACCCACATTTCAGGGAAGAACTACGGTTCTTCCCGCAGTGTTCTTGTTCGATTAATCATTTTGTTTGTGAGTTGTTACCAAACTAGCCACATAATACTCTCCGTAAAAAAATGACTCGCAACAAGTATATTTTAAAGTATATTTGTATTTATTTATATTATAAATTAATACACATTATTTATTAACTAATATTATTATTCTTATAAATTTATATCACAATATTAAAATGTTTTGAACATTTAATTTATAAAAATTATAGTGTCAAGTTTATATTATGAACAAATTCTATTGAAAAATTTATGTATTTTTTGTTACACCACTTGCGTAGTGTAATCGTCTCTATATTTATTGGTGTGTGTGTGTTTCATTTGCTTATTATATGACATCATTTTTATTGTTTTAAGTATAAGAAGAATTTTAGATAATTTATACTCTATGCGTCCCGAAAGACCCTATGCCAAATTTTCGGAGCATAAATTAAAAAAATACAAGTGTGTGTTGTAAGATTATAAGTTGAGATGCGTGTGTCTATTTTTTGGTGTGCAAAGTCTTATAGGACAGACCAAAAAGAAAAGTGTGCTAAGAAAAATTGAGATGCGTGTGTCCATTTAGTTAAGTCAGCACTCTCGTCTAAAAGCCTCAATTTTTAAAGGGAATCGATCATGAAACTGATATAATAACCTCCAAAAAATTAATTTTATGATTGAACCGGAAAAAACCAGCAAAATTGGGAAACTGATTGAACCAATTTTTTTTTAATTATTCATTAATTTTAATTTCCATCATCCATATTGTAAAATTTAGTATTTTAAATTGATTTGTATCATGTTATCCATGATTTTATTGTATTTATTTCCATATGAAATATATAATTATAATTTAATTTTTTTATAAATGTATATTCATTTTATGTTTAGTGTAACATATGAAATATTTAAAGAAATAGATATGAATCGTCAAAATTGGGTCGGTTGAAGAATCAATTGATATTCAATTCGATTTGGTCGCGGATTCAATTATTAAAACACTAATTTCCCAAATAGAGACACTCTTATTTGAGACGGTCTCATACATAAAACGGGTCTCACACTTGACCCATATTATATCCATTTAATTGCTCAGACAATAACCCGATTATACCCTCAAAGTGAACACGCCCAAATCGAACTAAGAAGGACGCCCAAATCGAACTAAGGATGGAGAAGTTGCGTAAATTGTAATCAAGTCTGATTAGTATTGATTCTGTCAAATTCTTGAACTTCATGATTATAGTTATCTTTTCCGTTTTCTTCTCCTTTTTTCTTATGATTCTATGTTTCGATTTGGATGGAATGTGATGAGTTCTAGAGTAATTTTTATTATGATTTCTATGGGGTTTTTTTAAAATCGGAATCTCTATGTTTTTTATTGTTAAAGTTTAATCTTCTACGATGCAATTTCTTCAGTTAAGCATAGAATGAAAGAGTGGTGCCAAGGATCCATACATATTGATATGTAATATTTCATAGTCATAAGAAAACAGAGAGAAAGAGAAATAGGCAGATTTATTGATGTATAAAAGGATTGAGTACAACCTTTTTAATGTAAAATTATAGGTTCTGTCATTGACAACATCTAAACAGAGACAATAGGCATTCATGCCCACTATACAGAAATATATTAAGAGATCTAGCTATAGTGTTCTTATCTTTTGAATGTTTAGTAGGTTGTCTTCCATCAATTTATGATTCTAAGAGTATCACATACTGCTTGATCAGGAGTATCACTTATTATTTTAGAAGTATATCACTATTTTCTAGAATACTATTACACTGTAATTCATAAAAAGCTAGAGTATTATCAAGAGTATTAATGTTTAGGTCAAAAGTTTTACTCTCTAGTTACAAAATACATGGAATATTTGTTTATAGTTTGAGAGCATCAGGTTTTTGTTCAGGAGTATCACATTTTGGTTTAAAAGTATCACTACTTTTTGTAAGACAAACAATACTTAAAACTGATCACAAATATAACTAAAATATATCGTACATGTAATTTGAAAAAAATATTGAAATAATTACTCCTTAGCTCAAAAATACGGGAAATATCAATTTATGGTTATAGAGTATCATGTTTTTATTCAGGATTATCACTTAAAAAATTCAAAAGTACGAACTTAAAGACAAATAATATTTAAAAGTTAAAACTGATCAAGGTATAACTTAAACATGGAATAAATGTAGGCTTCAAATTTAATATTGGAATAATATCACTCTTTAATTTTAAAATGCATGAAGTATATGTTTATAGCTCGAGAGTATCATTTTTTATTTCATGGGTATCACGTTCTGGTTCAGGAGTATCATTACTTTTTGTAAATTTTAAAATTGACCAAAAATGTAACTTAGGAGTACATGTAATGTAAAACAAATATTGAAATAGTATCACTCTCCAGTTTCAAAATGTCAGAAGTATCAGTTTATGGTTCTAGAGTATTACTTTGATATTCAAGAGTATCACTTAAGAATTCAGAAGTATTACTACTCTTTCTCGAAGGCAAAAAATACTTAAAAGTTAAAATTCGATTAAGGTGCAACTAAAATATGAATAAATGTTAACTTAAGTATTGAAATAATGTCAATCTTTAATTTCAAAATGCCTGAAGTATCAGTGTTTGGTTCAGGAGTATCATGTTTTGGTTTCGGAGTATCACTTATGAATTTGAAGTTCAATTACTTTTTGAAAGAAAAATTAAAAGTGTTATCTCAATACAAACATTGCTTAAAATTGATTAAAATAGACAAAGAATTAATTTGACTCAATAGTTCCAAAATTCTTTAGTATCATTTTATGGCACGAGAGTATCTGTCTTGAATACAGAAGTTTCACTATTTTATGAAAGTGGTCCATGAATTTTAAAGAGCAATAATCCTTACAACTGATCTGAATACAACTCAAATGCCTAAATATGGACAATGCATGTTAATTTAAAACACATAATTTCACTCTACACTATCAAACTATCTACAATATCTAGAGTATCAAATATTGATTCAAAAGTATCATTTTCTGGTTCAAGAGTATCACTCTTTCTGAAAAGACAATTAAAAAGTGAAACTTGGTAATTGGTATAAATCAAACTAGTCTTATATCTTTTCTTAAAAAAAAATATAGATATAAATTGTACAATAATGAGTTCTCAATGCACAATAACCAGCTCTCAATACTTTCTTTGAATTACATTAAAAAAAAAAAGTCCTAATAAAGTTCAATTTTCCTCTTTTCACATTTCTTCTTCTTCTTGTGCTAGGATGTCTCTCATTTCCAATCAAAAAGTTGAGTCCTACAAATTGAAAACAACCATCATAAGTAAGATACAAGTCTGAGAGAGAGAAGAAGCACAATATAATCGAATATGGACCGCACATGGGGACCATTAATCTCCGTGTCCAAAAGAAAGACACACTTGTGTGAGACGGTCTCACGATAAAAGTAAAACGGAGCATAATTTGGGTATGACGATTTAATACTTTGGAAGAGGTAGGTGTCTTGTACTAGTTTGTACCCCGTCTCAAATGCATAATCATCACGTGAAATGAAGTTAAAGCTACAGAAGAAGGAGTGAAGAACAAATATAGCTCGTCCAGGACAACGCGGTGCTTATAGCAAAAGAAGACAACACCAATAGAACAAATTAGTATATCCAAATCTTCAATTCAGCATAGATCTACTATATACATTCATAGTTTTCAAGAAATAGTTATTCAGGGTTGAGGTCTTGAAATATAATTTTTTTTTCCTTCACATTGACACATGTGTCTTCATTCTCAATAGAGCTCAATAGCATTTCCCACAAGCCAGAAAACTGCACGACCCACAATTAAAAACTAAGTCTAATTTTCAACCAAATCAATTTTTTAAAATTTCTTAAAAATCTCACCAATTAAGAACACCTATCGCAAATTACAACTTTCCTCTGTCAAATACCATGAACTTTCCCTCCATATTAGAAATTTGACCACAAACTTACCTAATGAGCGGCGGAGAAAACATGAACAACCGCCTTCATAAGCGGAGGCGCAAACCAAATGAACTGAAAGAGATATAAACTAGGGATTTCAAGTCTTCGAGAGCGAGAAAAAACAACGGACAAAGGCGAAAGACGCAAATTATGGAACTGAAAGAGGCACAAAACGACGGCCTTCGTGAGCGGTGAGCGACGGCGAAAGGCAGGGAAACACGGTGGACAAAAAAGAATGTGAACAAAAGAGATTGGACGGAGAAGGAGTTGTTGGGTATTTTGGTCATTTTGGTCAAGTAGTCAAAGGCCTTGTTATGATAATTGAGTAAATGGACCGGTAAATGGAATATGGGTCAAGTATGAGATCCGTCTCATGTATGAAACCGTTTCATACGAGTTTTTGTCTTCCAAATAATATACTACTATTTTCAAATTTGTCTATAAATATGTGAACCTACCAAAAGAACGAGAAACGAGAAGGAATGAGATCACCTATTTCATAATTGATATTCTATTTTGTATTTTATAATATGAATGGATGACGCGTGAAATAATAAAAAATATTCAACGAACCACTATACCCTGGATCCGTGTTAAAAATTCAGAAGGATGAAACACCAATGGAATATGAAATGTGGAAGAGAAGAATAGAACCGGAACTATGAACGTACATATATTTCGGCCGACGGGAAATTGGGTTAAGCAGATTCTCGAAGTGTTTAACATAATTGAGATAATTCAGAGTCTTGCAAAAGAATATGTACTTGTCTTGATTTTGCCATACACGATAGATGTATGTTTAACTATTTAATTTTATAAATTCTGATTTGGTTAGACATATGCCACTATTATAGCTACATAAAATTAATTATTTTTGGTTAGCTATCGAACCGCTGGTCCGGTTTATGTGCCTTTTTTTTTAATAAATTAGTATCACGTTAATTATTAAGTTGTGGGAGCTAATTATAATGAGGATGTCCACTAAATTCTAAAAGAAAAGGAATAATATAGTACTATTATATTGTGTTTGTTTGGAGCCGAATTAATTTAAAAAAAACTCATATGAGACGGCGTACAACTTAACACAAATAACACTCACTTCTCCTAAAATATTAAAGCGTCAATTTCAACTTATGTCCCGTCTCACCGTGAGATATTCTCATGCGAGTGTGTCTCATTAATTTATAATTGAATCTTCATAAATATATTTATTTTAAAGTTATAATTTAGACAAGTATATATTCCAATAAGTCAATTAATTAATCGAATATTCACTCTATCCTAATTTGAAAAAAACTAACTAAAATTAAATAGGCATAACGATTCGATTAAGAGACAAAGTTAGTTTTGTTTGGACATATAAATACAGGATTGGGTGACATGCATGTATGTATTTAGAGATTTGATAGCACGACAAGGAAACATGTCAAAAGTAATTTAATCGCTTTTCTTAATTACTTTATGCGACTTTTATGATTTCAGTGCCCGAACTTATTTGACCTGGGCTTTATGTTTGAGCACTAATAAGTTAACGAATTGTAAGAAACTCAGTTCAACGAACTTAACTAAATCCGGTAAGTGCGCCAGTAAAGGGCCACGCATAACGGCAAGTTTGACTGCATATGTAATAAAATTGTAAGGTTGAATTTCTTTTTCTTTCTCATTTTACAAAAGAAAAATGTTTATATTTTTGGTTGGATTGAAGTCTGATGGACTATATATATATTTGCCAGACGTAGTCTAGTCATTAAGATGGAATCTCATTATGAGTTTTTTAAAAAAAATTAGGAAGTACTAATCTATTGATATTCAAATAAATATCAATTTAGAGATTTTTTTTAAAATTAAATATTAATTTAGAGATTAGGATTGAATTATTAAGTCATTATTTAGACAAATGCATTATTAGAAGTTCAAATCACATTGATCTTTGAGATCCATGTGTGGGAATCACAATCTCCAAGATGTGATTTTTCAAAATATTATCTCTTACAAATCACTAGTGATATACAATATATGACATAAATTAGATACGAACTAACAAAAAAATATATATTGATATTTTGCGCTTGCAGTTATGTCAAATTCTAAGAAATCAAATTAGTAACGTGCATAAATAGATCTAGTATCAAATTTTAAAATCTCTTATCAGTTATGAGTAAAATCTGAATCTTTAAAACTATATATTGGTAAACCTAATTAAGTTTATGTGGCGAAACCACGTCAGTTTGTGCGAAGCTCAATTCAACCAGATTATTTCGTTTTAAAATCCTCATTAAAAGTTATTTAAGTTAAATTTTATATCTATATAATTAAATTAAATACTTGAATTTTTCATATCTTAAATTTTTGTGTCCATCGTGCACGCCCGAAAATTAAATATTTAGTAAATCTTTAATTTTTTTTTTATCATATCATACTTATATATAAAATCCTTACACTTATTTTTATCATATTCCTATATAATATCCTCATGCCTTTTTTTTTATCATATTTGTATATAACTATATAAGATCATCAAGCCCATCGGGTCCGGGTTAGAAACCGCCTATAAATTAAATCTTTGATTTTGTTGTTAATTAAATTTTAAATTTTTATCATATATTATATTTATTTCATTTTATATTGCAAATCTATCTAATTAAGTAATTCGTTTTAATTTTTATCATATATTATATTATATTTATTTATAAAGATCGTCATGCCCATTACATGCTCAACCATTATGGACGGCATGGTGGAATGGGAACCGGGGTAAGAACTTGCTTGAGTTTGGATATTATGATTTCTCCATTAGGTATGACTGTATTTCTACTATAACCTATAATATATTTTGATGTGTTCATAAGTTGAAATCTATAACATTTATTTTAAGAAGAAAGAAGTTCAGCGTAAATTGTTTGGCCGATTAAGGATGAGTGAATAATTGAAAACATTAGGTAATTTCAATGTTGTAATATCATTGCATTATTATAGTTTTTACTTAATTTTTATGGTTTCTTACACCATCTAGGGTCTTTTTCTTTCCCGTTCATACCAATTCTTCTAATTTGATGAATTTGTTAATCTGATTTTATTTTGTATATTGCAGATAATATTGAGGTAAGTAATTTGAAAATAAATTTGTTAATCTATTTTATTTTGTATATTGCAGGTGGTTATTATTATACTTATTTATAAAAATTCACTCCTAAAAATTCATGCCTAAAAGTTATTTATAACAATCCACGTATTTTTTCTTTTTTTTTCGTTTATAGATTTCTTCTTTTTTGTTCATAACAATTCTTCTAATTTAATGAATTTGTTAATCTGATATTATTTTATATATTTCAGGGAATATTGAGGTAAGTAATTTGAGATGAATTTGTTAATTTGTTTTGTTTTGTATATTGCAGGGTATATTGAGGTAAATAACTTGAGTTCTCAAGTAATTATGAATGTTTATGACAATTGTTCATATGATAAGCAATATCTGTTTTTTTGTATATTGCAGGGAATAACTTTCTGTTCATGGGTTTCTTCTTTTCCGTTCATAGCAATTCTTCTAATTTGATGAATTTATTAATCTGATTTTGATTTATATATTGCATGAAATATTGAGGTAAGTAATTTGGGTTCACAATTTTATTTGATTTTTGACAGGATTTTGAGTTCACAATTAGTTATTGATGTTTACGGCAATTGTGTATATGATCAGCGATATCAGTTTGTTTTTTATATTTCTGGGGAATATTTTTTATGTTCATAGGTTTCTTCTTTTCTGTTCATAACAATTTTTTCTACTTTGATAAATTTGTTAATCTGATTTTGATTTGCATCTTGCAGGGAATATTGATGTAAGTAATTTGAGTTTTCAATTGGTTATGAATGTTTATGACAATTGTGTATATGATTATCAATTTTTTTTTTATATTGCATTGTATATTGTAGAGAATATTGAGGTAAGTAATTTAAGTTCTCAATTGGTTATGATTATGAAAATTTGTGTATATGATTAGCAATATTAATTTGTGAATTGTTTCATGATTTTATTGATTTACAATGAATATATATATATATATATATATATATATATATATATATGCAGATCTCTTAATCAATATGTCTTCATCGTACTTCATTTTTGGTAATTCTATTCCACTTATATTTCTTCCAATATATGCAAGAATTTGATGAACTCCATATATTTGCATAAGATACCTCAACCAAAAAAAAAAAAAAAGTTCAAAGAACTATGACAAAAGAACGTGCTAAAAGCAAAGTCGAATACTTATTGATATATTTTTTTTTTAATCAGTAAAGAAATTCATTAAATGAATATATGGGTAAAAAAACGTACCCGACTCTACACATTGGTTCAAAACTGTGTAAGAACCCCGTTCGATTCCCCTGTTCCACTTTTCGTATTTCATTGGTGTTTCATTTATTTGGGATCTTTAACACATGGACTCGGGGTATGGTGGTCCGTTGGATATTTTTTATTATTTCACGTGTCATTCATCCATATTATGAAATACAAAGTGGAACACCAATTATGGAATAGGTGATCTCATTCCGTAAGAACCATTAGCAATCTAATACCTTCCTAGGATGTTCTAGCCAATCAGTAAAAAAAATAATTATTGATATAGTGCACTGACAGTTATCCAACATATTCAAAAAAAAATAAAATTAATAGTACACAATTATTAGATCAACTATTGCCCGTCATTCAATGATTAAATTAGTCACCTATATTTTTTTTCAAAAAAATTAGTATAAATATATTAATTATCTTTGTTAAATCTCTATGTAGGAGATTTGTTATATATATTTTTTCCAAATAATTACTATAAATTTATTAATTATCTTTGTTCAAAAGAATATCTAATTTCAGTCAAATATATATTTTGTAAAATCTCTAAAAAATTTAATTGTTTGAAGGATTTTTAAACATTTATAACTAATCATATCTACGCAAGATTTGTTATATTTAATATTTATAAATTGTTTAAAAAATTTATAAATAGTTATTAACACAAGATTTGCTATATGTGTTTTTTTCCAAAAAAATTAAGAAATAATATTATTAAAATGATGCACGATGTTCCAAAATTATGTTCATATTTGAAATATAAGCAAAACATGCGCCATTTGTCATGAACAATAACATATCTTCTATTTACATTTTACTACTAGATTAATTTACTTAATGTAAGTTAATAAAAAAATACAAATAATATTGTAAATTTTATTTTTAATCCCGCGAAATTAGCGGGTTTACGTGGCTAGTATAAAAATAAAAAGATACTTCTTAGCCCCACAATCTTGATGGTTGCTTGTGATTGGTCCAATATCTCCTACAAAAAGAATAAAATTTCTCTGCACTTTATAATCTCTTCTAATATATTGTTGCACAATATCTAAATGCAGATCTCAAACGGTATCAATAGGATTGTTTTGTAATTGACATAATTTATATCATTCTATATTATTAATAAACTGCGATTTTTGTTAATCTAAATATAAAACACTATTTTTTAATACAAAATAATTTTTCCCTAATGTTTTTGTCTAAATCTTAGCTGATTTTGTCCTGAACATGTAAAAACATGAATATATATAAAATATATATATAGAATATATATATATTTTTCGAATGAACAAATATTATGCAGATCGTATTCAACGTCACAATGAATTATTATTATCGTTGTAAGGATCAACTATTACAAACATAGTGTTGATCTTTTCAAGCAATAATAATAATAATAATAATAATAATGGTGTAGTGTGAATATGATGTTCATAATACCTTTGCTTTTAAACGTGTACTTAAATTGAATGTTTCAGAAAAATAAATTGCACGTTCTAAAAATATACTTGAATTACACAGTGTACATAAAGCTTATTCTTAAACGAATTAACAAGGGACGTTGCAATATATAAGTTTCAAGTGGAACGGATAAAAAGATACAAATCATTTCAAATTCAGTTTACTTTAAAAAATTAACTGAATACAACACATGATCTTGTCTTTATCAAATGATAAATCTACCAGTCAAACAGTTTCGTAAATCTCCAACTGATATACTGTATTGATTGAAACGAGTTCCATCGAATAACTCACAAGATAGATTCCAGTAATGCATGAATTGTTTTTACATTTTCAATAACTCAGTGTACGACTTAAAGACTAACTAATCCAATAATGGAAGATTTGCTCGGTATGAACTAATTCAACTCAAAATAATTTTACATTTTATGTTCTTTTAAAACACGTGACATACATTTAATTTAATAAATACTATAGCAGTACATGTTATGTTATTGTGTAACAGAACATTCGAACTATCAACTTGAGTATTATGTAGCTAAATTGAGTTCAAATTACAAACTTTTTTTCTAAATTTAAGTAAAACATCAAATTGATCAGTATGGAGTATCAATACTCCAATATAATTTTCAAATTAAAATCGAACATCAAAACTAATTAGTATATATAAACTAAAAAAATTGAAAAGAAAATAATTAATCTCAACAGTAAAAGTCTCATGATAATATATCAAACTCGAATATTACATAAAGTCAGCAAACTAAACATAGATATCAATACATTACAGCCATCAATCAAACGCATCCAAACTCTCACTAAATAAATAAGTCTCAAGCCTATATAAACAATTTCACCCAACATTAATTGATGATACTATGAGGTGGTGAAAAGACGGATATGCCCTCTTAATATATGATTTATAGCTAATACTGGTACTTGGAAAGTCCCTTGAGAAGGTCTTTTGCATGAAGGCCCACACCATCTGCATCTGCCCTTTTCATGATCCTCAATCTTTTGCATGACTCCGCAAACATCCTACATATAATGGAAATGGAATACATTTTAATTAGTTAGATGTTTCAACTTTCAAGTAATTAAACAAAGTCCTATGAATTGAATAGGAAGATACGTACAAAGGGGAGTTAAAAAAATATTTGGTCCCGTAATATTCACTTTTATTTGCAAATAATCTCAAATTATATGAAAAAAAAATTCAATTTAGTCACATAACTTTGTATATATATTGCTCAATTTATGTTCAATTTTTGCAAAATGAAGTGATTTTCGGATCATTTTTTATCCCGTAACTTTCATTCTTTTGCAAATTGTTCCAAGACGTGCCAAAACCGACAACAATTGACAAAAATAGATATAAATTGAGCAGTATATAAAATTGGAGACTATATTAATTTTTTTTTATCTATATTGGGATGATTTTGCGGAAAAATTTAAAAATTATGGGGCCAAAATAAATATTTTAAACTCGTATAAAGGATAATAACTATAATGTTGTAGGTATTAAGAAATCGACATGCATTAATTGATATAATAAAGTTTTTCTACAACGATATAAAATCTGAATTGAAGCAAAAAATTAGCTTATATTTTGCTTGCATATAATACCATATTCAATCATTATAGATTATGTATTTTATGAATTTGTCGTTTTATTATGTATTATTGTTTATAAAAATGATTTGTAAATAAAGTTAAGAGAGAGAGAGAGAGAGAGATACGTACCCCCAAGGGACATCTCCTAGCAGCATCCAGTCAGCATCTTTGTCCTCATAAATCGGTACATATTCACTATTTTCTTCATCCTTCATTGCTTCTCCTGTAAATGTAATTACCATTTCAAACCAAACCATTTTTCTTTCAATTAAGTACTTACCACCAATATTTACCAAAAAAGGAAAAAAAAAAGAAGAAAAAAGCAGCATTTTTTTAAAATGAAAAAGAAAATCATGAAACTTTTTAACTCACCATCATTTTGCGCACATTTAACTTGCACTAAGTCAAACATTTATTCATTTTCGTATTTTAGTTAGGAATTTCATTTTACTATATATCATCTCTCACATATAATGTGTATCGATAAATTGAAAAATAATTATTGAAGAATTTGAAGATTGCTGTCAATATCTATCACACGACTGTAGTAGTCTTAAATTCTTGCATGTACTTTCTCCGACACTATACTAACACAAAATTTAATTACATTCATTTATTATCGTCCTTCCCTCCTTTAAATTCCATGTTTCTTTGCTCCTTCTTTGACTCTTAAATTATTGGTTTTTATTTACTTTTTAAAATTTTAGCCTCATTATTTTTAGAAGAAAAAAATATCATTAATGGAATTTTAGACTCCCCTCACTCGTGGATCGAATTATTGTCTCTGCCCTTTGGGAAGGAGACCCAACGAGTGGATAATTTTAAATGGGTGGAGTGCTTTCCACGGGAATCGAACCAGAAGATGCAGAAATTTGGTAGGAGCGATCGATCTGTGAAAAGAATTTTAAAACTTCTACTGTTGAAAATTTGAAAATACATTTATTCTATTTATTTTTTTATCATAAATGTTCCAGCTATTCGTTGTCTCATAATTAAACTACAAAATATATATGTTTTACATTAATAAACATAATTCCGAAAGCTATACTCCTAGTAAATATGCTAATGAGTATCACTTACTAGTAAATACGCTTCAATCCATTAAGAAAATTAAATTTTGATTGGGGTTTAAAAATACCTACTTAATTTAAAACTTAATTTATAATTAATAGTGAAACATATATATACATCACACTCACTCCATTCTGAAATTGTCTGTTATGATAGAGTACCCCTATCTAAGATTTAACACAATTGTAACCATTCATTTAGGAGGCCCACAAATAATGTACACATGCATATATAATATCTACCTCTCGATATCACATTTTATGAGGCCCATAATGTACACATGCATAATTTATAATAGATCTAATGCTGTAATTTTATGGAATGAGAGCACATGTTTCATAATTGATGTTCTATTTTATATTTCATAATATGGATAGATGACACGTGGAATAATAAAAAATATCCACGAATCATCATATTCAAGGGTTCATGTGTTAAAATTTGAGTAGGATGAAACATCTATTGAATACGAAAAGTGAAACAGAAGAATCGAACCGTAATTTTATCTGGTACTAACATCAAAAAGTTAAATATCGATCCTATAAGGCGTTACCTCCTAAAAGTTGCACAATCTTTTCAAAACCCTAAGACGCTCAAGCAAATTTAGCATAACACAAAACAACATGATATATAGCCACGAAGTTCATTATTATGTTTCTTATATTAATCCATGATGTTGATATTGGATTTTTATTTTTATTTTTAATATAGAATTGAACTTACGTACTCCATATTAATTTCTAATCTCTGACTATTGTATAATTCTATCTAAAAAAACCTTCAAGCAATAGTGTATACAATTAAATTAAAAAAGAAGAAGAAAACTCACCAATTCCGTAACAACCAAATAGTTGTTCAAGAGCCTTAACAAGTTGAGAATAATCCTTGTGCAAATCCAAATCAACCTTCCTCAAAAAAGGTGCACCATCCATGCTAACTTTCACATACATTTTACCACCACCAAACCCATTCTTCCGTCGGAACGCCGCCACCGGCGGCCACCCCACCACCTGATTCTTGGTATCCTCACCTCCGTCAATTTCCAAAAATACCCTTTTCTTCTCATTCTTCTCCACCTCACCGCCACCCGGAAGGCCTAGCCGCAACTCGGTTTCGAGCCCACCATTTTTCTCCATTTTCAAGAGGCTAATTTTTATTTTTTTTAACTCTTAATTTGTTTTCAATTGTATTTGTTTTATAATTTGATTGGAAAAAGTAGTGGGTTTTATACATGCAAGAAGAGAAGACAATGGCAGGTCAAGGGGAGTTTAGTGGTCGGTCACATGAGAAGCTATGGTGGGGAATTATGTGTTGCCTAATACACTAGAATCACCCGGCAATGCTAAAGTTGGATTCGGCAGATCAAACGGCTCTCATTTAATCTTGCTCCGCCATGGATCATCGTGGCCGTAGATTGTGGTTTATGGAAACATTGCATGTGATGGGCTTAATTGAGATTAATTAAAATAATAGCTAATTTTACTTATAATATTTGAAGTAGGTAGTAACCAATAATTAGTACGGATCATATATGTTTGTTAGTTATGCTAATATTGTGTGTATTACGATATCATCACATACTTTGCCCAAATCCACAAATGGTCATGTAAGTTTTTATTTTATCAATTTTGGTCATTTTGATTTCAATTCTAGTCCTTTTCGTCGGAAAATTGAAAATTTTGGTCAGAAAATGGCCAGAATTATTATGTAAGATATAAAATAATGCGAAAAAAATATTGAAATGACGGGTTCAGTGAAAGAAAGAGAATAGTATAGGTTTCGACCCTCGCCTCAACGTAAATCACTCGAAATTAGCCACAGTAATGAATAAAATTCGTGATTTTAAAGTTGCGATTCACGGTGGAGGTGCAATTAAAACATGAAATTAATTTAGGGCTTTCTTCCTTGATTAAAGACAGTTCAAATGAGAGTGGCGGCGACCGTTGACGTGACCATAATAAAAAGTTAGGTCAATTTTTCGATTAAATTTTAAATTATCCGATGAAAAGGACTAAAATTGAAACCAAAAGGATCAAATTTGATAAAATAAAAACTTACAGGATCATTTTTGGATTTGGACAAAGTTACAGGACCATTTATAAATTTTTTTCTCTCAAAATGGCCATAAATGAATTCGCACATCTCTACAAACTCGAACTTTTAGATAAAAAAATATATAAAAACATTTTCATGGTATAAAAGTCTTGTAAATGAATTGAATTTACACCTAATTATACAATTTTGACTTTTAAATGAATGAAATTCTTTCGAGCCTGAAACCAACATGGGCCAGGGACGATTGGCTCTCCAAGCTCAGGTAAAGCTGAGTTGGACGGGTCGAGTTGCTACATACACCTCTAACCACATATGTGCATGATTAAGATAAAAATAAGAATAAATAATAATTTATGTGAATAATTAGTGATTAATTAAAATTTTATTTTTCTATTTTCAACCATGCATGATTGTTATTATGGAATCATGGGGAACGTGGAATGCTTTATTTATTTTGTTGGTACTTACATGGATTAATTAGGTTTAGGCGATCAATATATAAAAGCTATTTCATTTTGGTCATGTTACATCATCTACATCATTATCTTTAGCATGTGACAAGTATCGATCATTAATGATAATTTGTGATGTTATCTATTATACTTATCTTATATTAAAAATAATGATGAAATACCAAAATGAAAGGGAAAATTCGTGCCGAGATTTACAAGAGGAAGAGGTCAAATAATTATAGGAGCACAAACAGTAATAAGAGAGAAGCTATCAATTAAGCAAATAGATTATTGAGTAGCTCGTCTTCACTAAAAATGTTACTGTGATAGATATAACTGGTCACCTGTGAAAATAGTTTATATTAAAGTCAAGTAATGAATAATATAACTGAAATATAGAAATAATCTGGTAAGAGAATTATTTTAAGATAATTTAATTGGCAAACATACTAATGATATGTACGAGGCAAGAAAACTTGTGCACATGTTTCTTAAATTGTCTTGCCTTTGGACAGTTTATTTATGCCATTTTGTTTTGCACATAGGACACACATTATGGGATACTCTATATATCATGTTTGGTTGTTACATTTAGACAAAAATACTACCCTTCAAATGATATGCTTCAATAATCCAATTATTCCACCAAACCATATAACCATGTTGATATCCAAACAGGGTCTTATTGTTTGGTTATGCGGTGTTAAAGATTCTAGAGCAAAACCCAGTTTCTAACATAAAGATTACATAGTGTCTGATTGTAAACTCTTTTGAAAAGGATGAAACGTTTATTTTCTATAATCAATTAGTAACTCGATTATTTTACTCATAATATCATATTCTTTTTTTCTTGGACAAATAAACACATGCACGTTTTATGGGATTAAAAATGCATTAGTTTCTAAAACAAAAATAAGATTGAGAAGAATGATATTATGTGCAACACAATCGAATTACTATATACTCTACTCATTTGTCTAGTTGATTCGAGTTTGATTAAATTAATAGCAAAAGGTATCCAAGTATCCAACACCTTTTTACAAATATGAATAGAAACTCAGATTCCTATGTTGGATCATATATATTAGAAAAGTACTTATAATCGTAATTCAATATCATCAATTATATCCCACAAATGAAACCTAACTATTATAGTTTAGATGATAATTAAAGAGTACTGCATGTAACTATTAAATTACTAGTACTACTTGTTCGTCATCACCCAAACAAGATCCGAATAATATGCATCCCACACAATACATATGGACTAGTACTATTTTTCTTACATTTTTTTATAATAAGAATAATAATATGTACTGATAGTTACATTTTAGGATTATAACTTACTATTACTAATAGGTACAAAATAGTTGCATATACGTGGATGCATTTACACTTTCGCATGCAACTTTTACAATATATTCAATTCCGTTTATAACTATTAGTAATTTACATCAAAATTTTGTACATATTAATAATTTTCTCGAATATAATATATCATTCTAAAATCTTTAGACAGTCAAATTCGACAACTCATCCAAATGTAAAAGAAATAAAATTCCAAGTAGTGGCTTAAGTAAAAAAAAAAAGAAAAAAGAGAGAGCTTTGTTGTGAGTATGGCAAATTAAAATTCACGAGTACTACGTGTTTAGATTTCAGAATCTGAAGTTGGTGTTACTTATTATAAATTGTAATCGAGAGTTGTAGCTCGTAAAATTATATTTCACCTCATAATTTCAATTTCAATTGTAGGAAAAATGTCAATTCAGGACCTGAAAGATGACAAAATTATTAATTTAAAGCCTTAAAGATTTTTCCTATCGATTCAAGGCTTGGAAGATAGAAAATTATCGATCCAGAGTCTGAAAGATAAAAACTATCAATTTAAGGTTCACACATTTTAAGGTCATGTTTGACACTTATATTTCATATCCTTATTTCATGTTCTTATTCTTTTTATTTTTAGGGTTTACGGTTTAAGGTTTACGATTCAGGGGGTTTAGGGTTCATGGTTCAAGGTTTAGGGTTCATCATTTAGGTTTTAGTGTTCAGGGTTTAGGGTTTTAGTGTCAAACATGTTCTTAAAATTTATAAGTCTCGAATTGATAGTTTCTATCTTTCTGGCCCTGGATTGATAGTTTTCTATCTTTCAGGCCTTGAATATATAGAAAAAATATTTCAGACCTTAAATTGATAGTTTTATTATCTTTTAGGTCCTGAATTGATAAAACTCATTTATTGTATAATTACAATTTGTGTTAATACCCAAATTGCCCCAATTAAATTATCAGTTGGAACTCTATTACGAAATGAATTCCATCAAATCGCACATCATAATATCCCACATGTAGTATTACTGTATTACTGAGTCAATCTCTAGTACTAATTCTACAGTACAGCCGTACAGGTACTAATACTCTATTAAAAGTTAATAGCTTATTTTAAAAAGTGAAGAAGCAAATATACAAAAGTGGGTATATTTTTTTTCCCCTTTTATAAATTAGTTTAAATTTAATTATTCATTACTTTTGATGATAACTTGCTGCCATAAATTAATTTTCGGTACTGTACAGTTATTTTTTTTTTCGACAGAGTACTGTACAGTTATTCATCATCATAATAATAATGACATAATTACTATCATAAAATGTTATTACTACATAAAAAGGCATGGGATTCAAATTGTCCTAAACTCCCTTACATAATCAACGTAATCAATTAAGACAGTGATTATAAGAAAGTCACACAATTAATATGTCACGTATGACAAAAACTCATATGAGACGGGTACGACCAAACACAAATCGTACCTACTATTTCCAAAGTGTTAAAGCATCAATGCTCAACCATTTCACCATTAGACGGTCTCATACAAGTGTGTCTCGTCACATATATATCCAAAATTACATAAATGTGGAAAAATGAAATCCACTCGTACATATTTGATATTTCCCCTAAATCTTGAGAATTCAGAACTTACACGATAGTCCCTATGAATGACAAAAGAATGTGCATGAAGACATTTTGGGTTGTACATACATGTGTTTTTTGTATGTCGATTCTGTAAACATGGTCAACATAACTATAAACAGATGTACAATCGAGCACGTCTAATTTGTCTACAAATAATTAATGAAATAATAAACACACATAGCAAATATATTGACATCAACCAGACAACCATACAAATGGAATTAAATACTCACATATATATAATCTAACCACTTTTCGAGATTAATTGGAACTCTATAACTAATTTACATTACTCGCATTATTTAACATATATTAACTGAATTTATCAAGTTATACCGTTGTTATAACTATTGTAACTGAAACCTTATTTCATTCGGTTAGATTATGATTTGGAAACAGAAACCAGCTGGTTCAATTTTATTTTATTTTGTCAAATACATTCATCTGTGTATCGTTTGTTCTTGTGTTGATATCATGGCATCCCTAGAAATTAGATAAAAAAAAGATAAAATCAAATAAATGCCTTTATCAATATTTTGAATGATGTATGTTACTATGTTACGTAGGGTCGGCAGTAAAATCACATGATTCATGTCTTGAAGACGACATGGATATTTGTGTTGTGGAATTGAAGTTAGATATGTGGATCAAAGCAGTCCATGAATTAATTACACACCTAAAATTTACTAGTTTCTTGACAAATGGGTGAGAGCAAACATGTATTTTCTAAAATGGAGTCAAATCATCTCCCAAACCCTAGAACATTTTCAAGATATTCTAACCAATTTTTTTGACAGACTTACTCACGTGTACATTTTAGAATTGCAATTTATCAATAGGTAAAAATGATTGCATATATATGGGTAAATATATTTGCACTTTCGCATGTAACTTTGGATTATATATACAATCTCGTTTGTACCTATTAGCAATTAATTTCCCCAATTTTTCTTGGGATTTCAAGAATTTTTTAAAATTAGACCAAATAATAGCATATTGGTGGGTCCCCTCCTCTCTCATTGGAATATAGACATTGAGTGTACTCTTTAAAAATTCAAAAGTTGTAATAGATTCAATGACCAACTAATTGATTAATTAGAAATGTGTTAGCTAGAGTGTTTCTAAATACTTTCAATTGATTAAATGAATCACATTTAAGCCAATTCTGAAAAGTATTCCATGCATATAGACAAATTTTAAATCGTTTAACACAATTTTATTTTCCAAATATTTTTAATAAAAAATTCAAATTTAAAGGGAGCAACAAGTACCTATAATGCTACAAGTATGGTTGCTTCCTTAGCTATGCGTTCACATTTCCTCAACTTCTGTTAAGAGGCAACTTTGACATCTCTTCATTTCCTGGACATGAATTTGAAGGACAATCATAACCCTATTCCCATTCGAAAAATTCCCCGAAAATCGAGCAAAATACTGCATACAAACTTGTTACCTGTAACACTGAAATAGTTAAGGGGTAGCAGAATGTCACCAAATTGATCCTTCAGGCACATAATACGGTTGAAACAGAGCCTTGATTCTTTCATCATCCCATTTCAATCGAATCCACCACCATATAGGTCCTCTAATCTCCTTTAAACTACCTTGTGCACTATTTGAATCAAACGGTAGCCTTCTTAAGCTTTGACATAATGAAGCATGGATCTCAATAACCGAAGGAAAGGGCAACGAATGTGGATACACACTCTGTAGACTCGGTAAATTAATCATGCGTATTTTCTTAAGCCTTGAAAATATGCTCAAATCTCCAGCATTAATACTGGGATGATCTTTAACAATGTCCACCATTGATGCACAGTGAGCTACATCGAGAAGCTCAAGCATTGGTGCGTGGATAAGCCATGTCAAATCGAGTAGATTGTCGCAATAAGCTACGTACACACTACGAAGATTATGAAAACATGCACCGTTTTCTGGATGAACTGTCACTTTTTGTAGCTCGGAGTAGTATATATCGAGCCTCTCCAGATGTCTCATTCTTTCCAGAGACGAAGATGAGAAGTCAAGCGAAGTCAAACCATCGCATCTCTCAAAGCAAACGGAAGTCAAACAACTCTGTATTTTACGCGAGTTTTGAAGCTTTTGAAAGGAAGATGTATCCAATATAGTGATGGATATGTCGTTTATTTGTTGCAACTTCTCTAACTCGTCCAACAAGCGTATTCTACCGCCAAACAGAACATTGTTTTCCACATTAGTACTAGATCCAGAATCAGAAACACTACTGCCAGATATTCTAAACACCCTTAATAGCGAAAAACTGGAAACTACTTGCCTTGGAATCACTTCCATTCTGTAGCAAGAACCTAATAGTAGATATTTCATTTTTCTCAAATTCATCATCTCGATAGGTAATTCCCTTATCCGTGTATTTGACAAGTTAAGGAATTCTAATTCCACCAAATTACCAATGCCTGAAGGCAACTCAGCTAGTTGAAAATTAAATGACAAGTCCAATACCTTTATGGAAGGCATATAATGCAGGAATTCTGAACTGAACCTTCTTATTGCAGTGTTTTTGGCAAGAAAAGTTGAAATGTTCGATGTAGATGGGAACTCGTTCATACTTCTGATGCTACCACCCCACAATGATATCCTCTCAGCTTCCGTTTTTGAACTTAATAAATAGTTTTCCAACAGACTAACATGATCGAGCACCAAATATCTACCAGAAATCCATAGAGCCATATCTCGAACAACATCATGCATTTTGACAAAGTCCTCAGATCTACCATTCTCCAGTAAACTTGCACCCTTGAGGCCTACAATAATTTCTCGTCCCATCTCACGTGCATCATGTATATCATCATATTCATCTAGAAATCCCTCCCCAATCCAAAGCTCCAAAAGATCATCAATCAAGATTTCATGGTCCTCAGGGTATATACAGCAATGGATAAAACACGATTTGATGACATCATCGTGTAAGCTATCATAGCTGAACTTCAGTATACGAAACACCTCCTCATCTACCCCCGTTATCCTGGACGGATCTTTTTTTAGCTTCGTTATAGCCCTGTCCCAATCACGGGGATCTTTTTTGCCAGCCATAGCTCGTCCAACTGTGATAAGAGCAAGTGGTAAGCCTTTACAATCTTCTGCAACAACTTCTGCAAGTTTCGGTATACTTGGGTGAGAATCAAGAGTGGTTGTTCCCACTTTCTTTTTGAAAAGAGACCATGATTCCTCCCTTGATAAGCATTCAACCTTTATCGTCTTATCTGCTTCCATATAACCACACACGTCCGCATAACGAGTAGTGAAAACTACTTTACACGTTCGATCGTCTGAAGTAGGAATACCCACTCTCACAAGATCCACTCTTGTCCATACATCGTCTAACATGAGTACAAATTTCTTCATTCGCAAAATTCTGAATAATTGGACACCCTTTTCATCCTCGCTTTTGTTTCTCCACGTGTCCTCTGGAAGCTTAAGCTTTTCACAGATCGATTCTTGGACTTTCTCCACATTCCATTGTTTAGATACAACAATCCAAATGACCAAATCAAAGCCATAACTCGTTTTCAGAAACTCATTGTTGATCTTTTTCAGAAGTGTTGTCTTTCCAACGCCTCCCATTCCGTACACACCTATGATCTTCACTTCTCTGTTCTTGATCCATCTCTCTACTTCTTCAAACTCCGAATTCAACCCCACCGTGTCCTCTAGAGGCCTCTCATCCACGGGCCCACGTGGCAACATATCCGCCACATCACCAAACCTTCCTCGATTCTTTAACTCCTCCACTGCTTTAAGACTTTTTTTCACTTCTTTTCCAAGATTGTAGCTTGAGCCAAAACAGCAACCCCTGCGACACCTTTCATCGGCTTTCTCTAAAAGATCATTCACCCTCTTTTCTACAACATCAACCTTTTGTAACCAGCTATCTACCTCCTTTTTCCGCACCTTTTGCCTCTCCTCTTCTAGCTCTACCATCCTTTTCACATCTTCGGTTACATTCTTCAATTCGTCTAATGCATTTTCTAATGCTTTAAGATCTGCTTCAACGTGCCTGATAGTATTAACATCCTTGGCAATGCAATCCCATAAGCGGATCAGAATTTCCAAAATTGGATTCATAAACTCCATGAGTGACTATTTGTATGACTCTCTTAAAAAAAATCGCCTACGGTGTCTGATCTTTGATCAATTTAAACAGAGTAAACCTGATAAACCAAGTAAGAAATAAGCAAATATATATCTATGTATGTGTGTGAAATGAGACAATATAAGTTTATTATCAAGTTTCAAAGGAGCATTTCCTCAAGCACTTAAACTGCAGCTACCCCGCCAGAATAACAGTTGCTTTCAATCATGTACAAAAAAAAATCAAGAATTCACTATAGTTCAACAAATTTCATTGAAGAAATTAAAGGGTTCACCTTAACAGATGCTTTGGGCGAACTTTGAAGCTGGCCCACTCTCTTCCTTTCTCCAGGTTTCAAGCAATGAAAATAAAATTGGGTTTTAACGAAAGCTACTCACTGCCCAAAAAAACTTTTGATGTAAATAATTTCAATTGCAACTTGATCAACGTTATTACTGAAATTAAGTGATTGGTTGAGAGTTGAGAGAGAATATTGAAGCTTGATTGATGAATGCAAGAAATTACTAGAGGGTGGATCCCTGAGTCAACTGCACCGTGCAGTTAGTGCTGGGATCCAAAACCCTATTCTATGACTATCTTCAATTTTTATTACTATTACAAAATTGTACTCTCTCCGTCCCAATCTTCGTGGGATTGTGACTGTTAATAAGCATTTAATGTAATAGTGAAATAGTGATAAAGTGGTGGGGTAGAAATAATTATTTATTAGTATTTTATATGATAAAGTAATGGGTAATTGGGGGTAGAAAGTGTTGTTTATTAATATTTTATGTGATAAAGCGATAAAATGATAAAATGTGTAAGTAACTTTACCATAAAGATTGGGACAAAAAAAGTGGATACTTTACCATAAAGATTGGGACGGAGATAGTAGTATTTTATATGATAAAGTGATGGGTAATTGGAGGTAGAAAGTGTTGTTTATTAATATTTTATTTGATAAAGTGATAAAATGTGTAAATAACTTTACCATAAAGATTGAGATAAAAAAAGTGGGTACTTTACCATAAAGATTGGGACGGAGATAGTATTTTTATTATGATATTTTACTGTTACACTTAATCGTATACATCAATTTCTTTTTATTCATGAGGAAGAGATAGAACCCCTTCCACCCATGTCGTGTCTTTTAATCGGGGGTAATCAGAAATCAAATGATGTCTTTCAAGAATGCATTAACTTTGTTGAAAAAAAGTCTACATAATTCAATTTTCATGATAAACTCTCATAATATTTTAATGAAATTTTGTGTATATTTTGAAACACTAAAAAAAAAACTAAAAGCACTCATTTTCAAAAACTGTAAGAGATGGCTTTGAAAATAAATTTTTTAAAAATTAATTTAAATATTTCAAAATACACCTTTTATCCCACACGAGAAGCATGAAACTTCTCCCCACATCACCACAAATTTTTGACTACTTCAATTTCTTTATTTATAACTCTTGAGTGATTGTTAACACCAATTGAACACCTAAAAAAATTGGTACGTTTTTTGCTTTAATATTGATAATGCAAGTAAAAACCAATTATGACGAAATCAAATAATGGAATGGAGAAGTCGTTTTCCTTTTAATTACTTTCTAGAACTATATCGGGAAATGTGTAATAGTATCAATTAGTGATAAAATTGATCAGATCCTAACCCAGTGCAAATTGAAAAGATTTGGTCCGACGACGAGTTTTAATTTTCGAAAGTGAACATGGTGCAACGGGTCGTATAACATTCAATTCATATCCATCTTACAATAAATAAATAATACTCCAAATTATTAATTATAACCATTACTCGCAGTGTTTTCCTCTTATCTTAAAGATTGACACATTGCATATATAAATTAATCATGTTTCCTTAAATAATAGGCTAATGCAATCACACTGATGAACAAGTAACAAAACGAAACAGATTCATCTTATTTGCAGTCCAAATATACCAGCAGGATCCATTTTTAACATCAGAAGTATAAAAATATCAAGAAGAACAGTGTCTTCAGATCAAAAGAAACAGGAGGAAATCGCTCAGTCAAACAAGACTACACAAGACCTGGTTTGAAGAAGAAAGAAGCTGCTGTTGCTGCTCTTGCTCCTAGTCTTTGGAAGCGTTGTAGTGAGACATAACACACAAAAGAACCTGCAGGAAACAAGGAAGTTGTCACTTTTTCGTCTATCTTGCACATTGCACCTCCGTCCCAAAAAGAAGACGAGATGTGTTTCTCCAAAGCACAACTTATTTTTGGTCAACTATTTGAAAATACAACATTATATAAGTCATCAATTACTACTCATAACACTTTCTCACAAGGGCATTACAGAAATTTCTGAACATAACCCTTTTTTAAGACGGAATGAGTAAATTTCAAGAGATGACTTTTATATACGGTAGTTTGATTTCTTACAGCATGTAAAAACAAGAAGCTGCCACCTGTCAAGCTGCAGTGATCTCCCTCAAATTCAGCAGCAAGATCGGGCGTTTTTCACGTACACCTAAGAATTATCAATATACACACTGCAACCATGTTAATTTGAGCCTTCTTGTTTTGGACAGTTATGTTGGGCAGAATGCATTTTTTAACATTTTCCCATTTTGCTTTTGTATTTAGGATTCTTGTTCTACCTCCCATTCTTCAATTTCCAATTCTAAGTAGCCTTTCATTCCATCAATGAAGATGGATTAAGCAAGCCCCAATTTCAAGCAAGAAGAACAACTACAAAAAATTGGGAAATAGAACAAAGAACACTTGTAAATGATAACATTAAAAGAGTCGAAACTTCTTTTGATGAATGATTAATCTTAAGCAGTTGTTTGTTGTCCCTTATTCAAAGTTTCATTTGTTAACAATGACTCCAACACCTTGACTCCCCCCGCAACATAGGAAAAATATGAGAGGAAGAGAGAGACATATATGAGCTTTACCTATATTATCACAAAACGGAAGTAGCCCACATGTGCTCCAGATCAACAACTGGAAAACACAATGGGCCTATTAGAAGGCCTTCAGCACCAAAAGTACCAGGAAACTCCACAACACCCAGCAGATGATGACATTTTCACTGCAACTATTGTTAATTGCAAAAAGTTCCACCCATCTGAATGCTTCATTGATCAAATTTCATCTCTGTATATCTGCAAATTAATATATGTCTTGATCAGTAAAATTATTGTTAATTAAAAAGGTAAAAGCTAGATTGAAAGAACACCACTTGCCTGCGAGGATTCTTCTGCCTCTGGCCAAAATCATCATTTGCAAGGTCTGCCACAAAAACAATTGAGTTACAAAAAAGAAGAGCAATGAGTTTTGAGGACGAATAGTCATTATCTCATACCAGGCTTCTGTCCAGGTTTCCAGTCATCACCGACATTTGTTGCATTATTTTCTTTACTGCAACCAAAATCGTTATTAATTACAGGAAAAAGAAAAGGTGGGTTGCAGAACCTCATCCATTCATTCAAAGTAAGAATATGGCATAAAAGGTAAAAACAAAAAATACAAAAACGAAAAAGAAAAATATATTTTCTCAAAAAAAAATGAAAAAGAAAAATATATTAAATAGCATGCACCCTATCTTATGCAAGGTAGTTAAAAGCGCACTCAAAGCGCTAAGACCCTCTAACGCTTTAAGCGCAAAGCGCAAAAAAAAAAGCACACTTCGCTAATGTGATGCACACCATTCCAAAAGATTATGCATAATATATAGAACACATGAAAGCTTGTCATTAGGTATTTCTTAATTCAAAATGATTACCACCATACAAAAACACATGGGATAATCTAGTCTGACACTGATCACTGATCGCGCGAGTAAGCCTGATGTGCGCGCGCGCCAATTCTCTTAGAAGAAAACATATTCGCGCTAATCTGTGTGCCCTAGTTATGTTCTATTTTTATGTTTTATTTAATTTAATTGGCACTTGGGCTTTGGAAAGGGATGGGCTTTTTAATTAATCTAATGGGCCTATCATTTAACCCTAGGTTATTAAAAAAGAGTAGTAGCCCAACTCTAATTTCATCTAATTTCAATGAAGCGGTGATTAGAACCGCTTCCTTTCTCAAGAAACAGCGCAAAAGGCGGCGGAAAGCGTGCGCTTGACTGAAACCGCTTCGCTTGGTCAAGTGAGAAGCGATGACATGTTTACACGCCTCGCTCTAACCGCTTAAGCGGTGAAGCGCTCGCTTTTAACTACCTTGATCTTATGTACCTCGAAACATCTGTTGTAGAAGACGTCTGTCCAGATGAAGGACCATGTAATGACCCGTCAGCAGATACATATGGAGGACAGTATCGTGCACCCAGTGCTCCAGCTGCCCCAGCCAGAATTGGTAGCCTATATGTCATCATACAAATAAGGCTTAATAAAACTATAGATGTGAAAACTTAGTATCTTTTACATGAGAATGATATAAATATTGGAGAAATTTTAAGTAACATTATGGAAAATAATTGATTTATGCTGAAACAGACTGATAAAGGAAACAAATTTAACTTCTAAAATGAACAGTCTCATTATGTATTTGTTGAGAAGATAGGAAGGTGCTTTAGTCAGTACCAAGTCATCTCTGAATTCCCACCACCATGTTGTGGTTGACCAACATATCCAGGGAAGGCCATGCCAACAGCAGGCACTCCCATTCCACCAGGATGCTGCCCTCCAAATTGCATCACTGTTAATTTTCACCAAACAACAAATTTAAAGTAAACTAAAGATTGAGCAATCCACCACAAGTTAAAAAACAAATAGACTACATTCGTAAGACCTGCAGATGTAACCTAACATTTATTTAGTGAATAAAGAGGAACTCGACATGCGATATTAAATTTCTCCTTATCCCTTACTGAAAGATAAACTATGCAAGCATATACCTGGGAAAAAAGCTGGGAAGTTTTGATCTCCAGGGTTCGTTTTGCCAGAGGTCCCCATAACCTGTGCTCCACCATATAAGAAGGAGCCCCTTCCACTAGGAACCAATGTAGTCTTGGATTTATCTGATTCAACTGCATTTACAGTATCAGTCCCTTTTGACGTAGAAGTAGCTTGTAATCCACGCTGTATAAACTGCTGACCAGAAGCTTGCACAGAAAAAGTTTGAAGCTGGTTTGGTGGATTACCCTTGTTCATTTGATTATTGGAGCCAACTGGCTGGTACGCCATTCGTGCTGAGGATGCTATTCCTCTTCCTTGACCCCTTGAATGTTGTTGAGTAGGCATTTGTTTAGTGTTTGCAGAAAGTGAATCATCAATATATAGCCTATCCATACCAATAGAATCCACTTTATTCTTCCCCCGCAGCATTTTAGAGGATTGCTCCATTATAAAATCCTCACCAGCAACTGAATTTCGATTAATTGAGCCATCTTTGATATTCCTCTTGTTGGGTACATTGTCATCTTTAGCGGAAGAACCAGAGGGATAAAATGGTGGAGAAGCGATGTTCAAATTGGATGCGAATACTTGTTTTCTGGGCCGAATCATATCAGGCTCTCGATTAGACATAGATTCACTTGTTCTTGCAGAGCTAACATAGGATGTCTTCTCGACTGATTTCCATGCCCTAAGTATGAAAAACATCCACCCATGAGAGCATGTAGGGTGCAATACAAAAAAGTGAAAGAGAGTTTGACTCACTGTTTATTTTGTGTGAGAGACATCTCCTTATTATTCAGAGATGGTTGATACCTCCGAGGTCCTCTTCCCCTAACAACCTTGGGAGAATTGTTCTGACCGTTGAAATTTTGATTGGTATAATTAGCTTGTTTTGTAGCCCTGTTTTCTTGATAATATCCACGGTCTTCAGTTCTATTCATACCACGACCTCGATAACGACCCCTGGAACCCCTCTTACGCTGAATAAAATAACTCATGAGAATCAGGAAAAGAAAATTGAATAATAATAAACAAATAAAAGGGGAAAAGTAAACATTGTCTCTTAAGATATTTGCATGATATTAACCTCATCATAGCTCCTTTCGTGGAAAGTCAGCTCCTCAAATTTATCATGCCCCCATTTTCTATCGTCTTTAGACTCCCATAACCTTCTTCCTCCAAGTGTTCGCCTAAGAACATCAAAATCCAGAGTAAGTAGGGACATTTACTTGTGTGAACTTCTAGAAAATCCGTAAAAGCGAGGCAATATCATGGTAAAGGTACAAACTGAAAGAAGGGAGAATTTGTGATTGCTAATGTAAAGGTTATAAAGAATTTACTTAAAATACAGTAGCTGGTGTTTAAAAAATCGAAATTAGGAGTTATTCTGATAAAAAAAATTACAAACATATAAACTAGTGGTAGTACATGGCGCTCCACCTTCCTATGACATGCTTCCGAAGCCTACAAGGTTAAATTTTACCCTCTTCCAATAACATTCAAACTCTAAATTAATTTATATTTCTCTATACACCAGCAAACTGCATCAACTAATGTAACTTGCATTCATCCTTCTGCACTCACTAACTCGCTATTTTTCCTACAAACCATTATATTTCCATCTAATCGTAAAGCAGGGTAACCAAAAGTAACAGCCACACAAGTCTGAGAAAACCACAAGAATATAGCTGGGATAGATGTGGATATAAAATAAATATGAAAAGCCCGGAAGCCAAACCACACCATCCGACTACACAGTTCAGATTTCAAAATCATTAATTTTTTTTCTGGGAGAATCACAATAGAATTTCGTATGCAAACAACATAAACAGATATAGAACACTTAACAGTTAATATACTGAAAATCAAATGCTGGTACCTATTCCTCCCGCCGACACTGTCCCTAAACCTGTCATCATGCATGTAGAATGCTCCTGCTGTAGGCACAGCATACGGCTCCATCACCTTCTTTTCTCCGTCATTCTTAGCATCTTCATTTTCATGGTTAAATTCACCAGCATCATCATCCGCTAACTTCTCCTCCATCAATTCCCCCATCGCCCCTCCATCTATCCCCGGTGCCGCCGGTTCCACCGCCACCGCGTTCGCGCCGTCCTCTGCCCTCCCAACACCACTTTCTCCGTATCGCACCACCACTATCTCCTCCGCATACTCTTCATCCAAATCATACACTTCCTCCCCCTCTTCTTCCTCGTAGGCGCCTTCGGATTCCACATCTGAATCGTCGTCTCTCCGACGAGGCGTTGCCCTAATCTCGGCGCCGTCGTCCGCCTCATCGTCGCTCGCCACTCTCCGCCGCATCTGCAACGAGAGTTTGGCCTCCTCCGGATCACTCTCGTACTCAATTTCCTCGTCCGCCATGGCGATTCCAGTCATCAACACAAACTGCAAACCCTAACTCAAGAAAAAGGGTTTGTAAATTGGAAAGAGTGTAGGGGTTTTAGGGATGTGATCTGAGGCGTTAATATGTGAGAAGTGTGGGTGAGACTGAGAGCGAATTAGTCGAGATTTTTTCTGAGATTTTTCTTTTGATTTTTGTGTGGTATTCAAGACAACTCAAAAATTCACAACTGATAAGTAAGTTACCAATTACCATAAAACGTAAAATAGAATAGAAAAGGATGTACACAAATCTCAACGGATAAGTTACCACCAAAATTAAATTAAAGGATATTATAAAATGTTTACATTTAACTATTAGCACATAAATACTTTTGGACAAATTATAATACTACTATGACATATTTAAAGGCTTGTCAAAAAAATTAAAAAAAAATTACGTATTTAAAGGGGAGTGACACTCCTGTGAACCAAGTTCATGGGGTGAACCCTAATTCAATATGACTCGTATCAAAGATTTGGTTTGACCCGAATTTCACCCCATTTCGCTATCTTTCTGAAATTTTTCACGTCTTACGTCTTTCGCCACGTTTTCCGCTACGTCTTTCGCCATCTTTCTTCAGGTTTTTCGCTAGATCAACTCTTTCACACAGCCCTTTGCACCCTCAATCATCTCATCTCTCTCGTGTCGCGCGCGCATCGCATGCTCAATCATCTTACTTGCGTCGCGCACTCATCAATCCACACAATGAAGAGCAATGAAGATGAAGGTGCAAGTGGCAATATCACTATGATCGAAGACTACACAACAGGTACAAAAAACTCATTTCACGTTGTAATGGTGCATTCACTAGTGAGAGTGATAGTTTTTTTGCGTAACAGTAATACTTTTACTTCATAACAGTGATAGTTTATATAATCGTGAAACTTAATATGCATACAGTGACAGTGATAGTTTTACCAAGTAACAGTGATAGTTTTTATGTATAGCAATGATAGTTTATATGTGTATCAATGATACTTAGTATAACATGTGGTGATAATGATAGTTTTTATGAGTAGTAGTGGTAGTTTTCCTGAGTAACAGTGATAGTTTTTATGTGTATTGGTGGTAAGAGTTTTTCTGAGTAATAGTGAGAGTTTTTCTGAGCAACAGTGATAGTTTTTCTAAGTAACAGTGATAGTTTTTCTAAGTAACAGTGATAGTTTTTCTAAATAACAGCGATAGTTTTTGTGAGTAACAGTGGTAGTTTTTATATGTGTTGGTAATAGTTTTTATACATAGTAGTGATAGTTTATTTGAAGGTATATCACTAGTTATAATGATAGTCGTATTGGTTTATTTGAATGCATATTATTGTTTATTGTAGTCTATATGTTTACATGTTATAACCAATCGTATTAATTTTTATTTACAGATGAAATACTAGATTTAATACAATTTGAATCCCATGAAGAAGAACCCGAAGAAGAAGAATTTATGATTGCACTTTGATGGATGGACAAAACATTGAACATATTGTTGGGATAGAAAATCAAGGTACAACAAAATAAATAAATTAATAGTATTTCAGTTTTTACAAACATGTATTAGTTGTATTCATGTAAGGTATTTGTTTTGTATACAGAGAAGAATGTTGATCTTGATGATACAAGTGGTTCTCTATTTGGCATGACAAAAAGAACTATTGAGAAGATGCATGAATTGTATTGCAAGCATGCTCGTGAAGTGGGATTTAGTGTGCGTAAAGGAACCAATCGATATTCTACTAGTGAACCTCGTATAGTGTTAGGAAAACTCTACATGTGCTCTTCTGCTAGGGAAATAGTAACTAAGGAAAACAGTTTAGAAAAGACAAAGACTTGCAATTACAAGAACATAGTGCCCAGCAATGATGAGAATCAAATTGAATGATGGTGGGATTTATGAAGTAGTAAAGCATACTGAAACGCAAATCATACATTGACTAGAAGAGAATGGAACCATCTTCACCGTTCTGAAAGAAGAATTACTGACGGGAAGGCCAAAACTAATACAGAGATGTTAAGTTCGGGAATGGGAGCAACCGAGTCCTTTCATTATATGGCACATGTTTTTCTAAGTATCTCTATTATGGACCATCTATACTTTATGTTATTTAATTTGATTTTTTGGTTGTTATTGCCATCGTTGCACTTTCTATTATTGTCATGTTTTTCTTCAAATTATACAACTACACATGAAAACTATAACTGTCCTTCAAAAAACTATCACTTTTGTTCACAAAAACTCTCACCGTTACTAAGTAAAACTCTCACTATTATTCAGTAAAACTATCACTTTGACTCAAAAAACATTCACTGTTACTAAGTAAAACTATCACTTTTGTTCACAAAAACTCTCACAGTTTTTTAGAAAAACACTCACTTTTATGCAAAACAATTATCTTTGTTACTAAGTAAAACTCTCACTGTTACTCAATACAACTTTCAATGTTATTCAAATAAACTCTCACTGTTAAGCCAAACAATTATCACTGTTACTAAGTAAAACTATCACTTTTGTTCACAGAAACTCTCACTTTTACTAAATAAAACTCTCACTGTTATTCATTATAACTCTCATTGTTATATAGTAAAACTCTCACTGTTACCAAGTAAAACTCTCATTGTTATACAAAACTATTATCACTGTTAAAACAAAAATCCAACATAATCAACAGTTTCAATTAATCAACCACCAGCAAAAGCTACAAAAACTACTAAATATATCATTGTTAAATTGCATATGGACAAAAACTTCACTTGTTAAACTGCATAACCATCACTGCCTAATATGGACAAAAAATAGTAGAAACGATCATTGTTAAGCCTAATACACTTTCCAGATCTAAAACAAGAAAATCAAAGGAAGAAGAGGACTGTCTTGTTGCCTTGAACACTTAATGGGAGCACCAGTCTGAATTCCATAATCTTTTTTTAACCTTTCCAAAAAATGAGGAAGAGGACAGTCTTGTTGCCTTGAACACTTCATTACTTGAATACCTTCATCTCTAGGAAGCTTAAAAACTGCAAACATATCATCTGCTGTGATTGCAAAGCTACGATGATCATCAATTTTCAGCATTCGACTAGTAGCATTGAAGTTCTCCACGAACCAGTTCAACATGTTTTGGTTGGACTTAGAGCACCTAGTAATATCAAGGGATAGAAGGCCACCAAACCTAATGCTCCTTACATCATGTTTTTGTTTTTCTGTAAGATTGTTGATCAACTTACAAAGACTCATAGGCCTACTATGGAATTTAATATCACTGCACAAAAAAGAAAAAAACTACAATCAGTCTATAAAACTATCATTGCTATATTATAAAAGTATCACTGTTAAGTTATAAAAGTATCACTGTTATACTAGAAAAGTATCACTGTTATACTATAAAACTATCACAGTAATACTATGAAACTATCATTGTTATAGTATAAAACTATCACTTTTATATATTAAAACTATCACGGTTATGATATTAAACTATCACTGTAATTTAAATAAACAATATCACCACCATTTACCTTGTAGATTTGGCCTTTGTGACTTTTTCTCTATCAATTTGAGGAACAATACATTTCTTCTCAACAATATTGATCATTGCATTATGGTTTGAGGATTATGTTGTGTACTAATGGCAGTTCTGAACATAATACAACAAAAAATGTTGTATTTCAAGAAGTGTTCCGAAATGTTTAGATTTTTTGAATTATTTAATGATTTGTTTTTTTTTTCCTTCATTGTTTTTCTTTAAAAGTTTGAATGCTATTTTATTTAACAAATTGTTGTTGTCGTTTTACTTTTATTAAAAAAATAAAATAAGCTGCTATATGCGTGTTTAAAAATTAGAAAATGTGAATCACTTATGCTTAATAAGTATTGTTTAAAAAAACAATTTGTGAAATGGTAATGGGATACTCTAAGTTTGTATTGTTCTTTGAATGATGGACACAAAGCACTCCTTCCTACAAATGCTTAACAATCGGAGTATTAAGTTCATCGTCTCGGTCATCTGATTTTCTTTTAGATGATGATCGAGCACATTGTTTTGACCTCATATCTGTTAAAATAAAATTCAAAAAGATAAGTGTTGGGAACAATATCAGTAAATTTTTCATAGGTTCTTCCCAATTTCCACACACAATCAACGAAAAACTTAATCCGGCAAACTTGCTTTTAAATAAATTAGCAACACATTTATATCTGTAAAAAAACAAGAAGAAAAGGAGTAGTTTAACAATAGCATTCGTTCACAAGCGTGGCGAAATAAAATCGCGGAGGAAAAATGTCGAAAAGGAAAAGGACAAACAGTGAAAAGAAGACGAACCGTCGAGTTCCGTGGCGGAGGCGTAGTCTTCGTCGCGTCACAGAGAGTCGCCGTCACCGTCGCGTGAAAAGTGGGTGGAATGGATCGTCGCGTGGCGAGAATAGAAGTGGAGCGGGTTTCGATTTCAAGTAGGTTGGGAGGGATGAGACGAAAATAAGCGCGAAAAGAAATTAGGTTTAGAATGTTTATATCTTACCCGTTTTGTGTGTATAAGTCAAGTTTGACTCGAGTTCATGGTATGAACCAGGTCTACCCAAGTTTTTGTCTTTAAAGGGTGGGTCTCATGTGCACCGTGCACTTATAGTACATTTCAGAATTATACAAAATAGAAACGTGCAACTATGTTCTCATATTAACAGTTACACTTTTCTATGTAAATAAGTTGCACTTTTCAGCATAACAAATTGCGCGCTTCTAAAATACACTATGACTGCATGATGCACTCTGGTGCATACAAGACCTATTTAAAAGGTATACTTTAATTCATTTTATTCACTAATTGTTTTTTTTTTTCTCTTTTTATTAATGGATAAAATTAGATCGTCTCGTATGAGGTTGTTTCATGAGAATCAGATGAGAACTGCGACATTATGTAGAAAAATTAATTTTATAACATAATATATTGTATATATATATATTCATTAAAATAAAAGTATTGATGTAATTATATGAGCTTGTAACGATGTGTGGATTATATGAGAATATAAATATATGTATAGAAAATTGGATCGATTAAGTCATCCCAAATTAAACAAACTTTAAAGATTTATGTAATTGATACGTAGGTGCAAGATTCTAACTCGGCTAATTCTATTTTTTAAATTAGACTCAATATATATATATATTTTTTTAAAACATGTTGCATGTTAAATGAGTGACATCTCATAACAACTAATATTAATAAATTAATACTTTTCTATTTTTTTTTTTTGAAAGGTAATATTTTTCTAAGTTGAATGACTTTAAAAGTACACTTAAATTTGACGGTAAACTTGTTATATACTCCATCCTTCCCGATATATTTGTCCCACTTTTTTTTGTTGAATTGTTTAAGGAATAATATTAAAATAATAGATAGTAGTAGGTTTTTATAGTATTTAATGGATAAAAAGTGAAGATATTTAGGGTAGTTGAGATGAAATGTTAGGGGAATAATATTAAAATAATAATTAGTGGAGTATTATTTTTTTCTTTTATGAACTGGGATAAATATAGTGAGACGTCCATAAAAGGAAAGTGGAACAAATATAGCGGGACGGGGGAGTATAATTTTTTGTCTTGGAATTATCATGCTTTGATTGATCTCTCCTAAATTGCGTTGATTTATCCTAAAAGTTTTATTTAATTTGGAATTCGAGTATTCTCCATGTAAGGAGATCACCCCATGGCTGAATGTCTATAATGCCCCAACTCATAATTGGAAAATACGTGAGCTGAAATTCCACTCTATCCACCCATAATGAATTGGTGTAGTATTCCAAATCATAATATGTGGCTCGAAGTCAAGAAATTCAAATTTATGCGATTTTCAACTTGATCTTTTTTTCAATTGAAATTTTATCAAGAAAAAGTTCGAGGCAAATTATATTAATTAACACTAATCAATTAACATATTGTGCAAAGAACAACAAATATAGTTTAAAAATACACTTGAATTATATGATGCATTTGACCCATACAAGACTTCATTATAAAGCATATATTTTAGAAAATGTAATTTATATATATACTATATTAAATGGCAAGGGTTTGAGAAATATTTTTGGACCTTTTTTACCCTTGCCACATTTCATTTAGATCAATTACATCCCATTTTTTACTACTTATCTACTCACTTATAATATTATTTGTCTTTGCATTTATTTTATTATAGTGTAATGACGGTTATTATATCTAATAATAATTTTTTTATCAAGTGTCTCCCCACCTCCTCCCAAAACCGCCCATCTGTTTACCAATACCAAAGAGAAAAAATATTCACGGATGAAAGAACATCCAAAGTTAAAAAAATAATTTGAGCGTCTCGGATTTATTAACAATAATCGTGACACTCATCAACTATTGATATTGTACGCTTTTGGAAACAGGCAATGTAATTGTTGCTGTTGAGTGTCTCATGAATATAATTACGTTCCGTATTCACCCAACCAAGTCGATTCAGGTTTGATAATTCTTTTGGTTTTTCGATTTGGTTGAGTGTTTCATTTCCAGATTTGGTGTGTTAAATCTAAGAATTGGTGCTTTTGTGATTCTATTTCTTTAATTCTTTTTGCTCGAATCGGATTCGAGAGTATTTTCTTTTTGCCGGAGATGGGATTCGAAGATTACGCAGCACAATTATTACAGTCTCTGTGTTCATGGCACTCCCCTAAAACAAACTATAGATATGGCTTTAGATTTTCTAATTTATGTTGAGGATTTCTTTCTTCATGGTTTCATCAACTGCCTTTACGTGTCCTCTGGTTATTGATTTTTAAAATTTTTGCTTTCAGTGTTTGATATTATTGATTACATGGTTATCCATTCACAATTATGCCGACCTTTAATTCGGAAGTCTTCTTCTTCGATAATTCTCAGTTTCGTGTATTTTTTTATTGGATTTGGTTTGTTTTGCAAAAGTCTTTGTTCTGATTTCAGACAATCGGAAATGGGTAAGTCGCCTAATTTGCAAAAGTCTTTGTTTTGATTGCCGATTCTTGGTAACCACCATCGATTTTCTTCAAAACATGCTACGTTTAACTTTTCAGTTATCAACGGTTATTGAGTTTTTTCCCCTCAAACTCCTATTCTTCTATTTTTACAATTACAATATGTTAATTGTGTTGGTGTTTTTATGAGTTCTTGATTGCATGTATTCATCATGATTGGAATTGCAGTTGTTAATTGGAGGTGCGACGAACGAAGACGGAACTGAAGCAACTGTAGCCCGGTGCTGACCCATGAATGGCATCATTGTATTGAGAGCGAACAAGCGGCAGCACAATGGCCTCAGTAAGGGATTATTTTATCCCTTTCCTGTCATTGTGTTTGGTTTAATCCCCCTCTGTTATTCAGGATTATGTTTTTGATTGAACGAGGGATTATGCATTTGAAATCCTGTTTGTTTTATGTTTCTGTTTGAATGAGTTTGGTTCAATGTTTCAACCTAATCTGAAGACAAGAAGAAGAATTGGTGATTATTAATGGATTTTTCCGTTGATTGAATAACACCCATTCTAAATTAGTTTTTTTATAGTTATTGAAAACTTTCATTCTCAATTTAAAACTTTGGATTTATGAGAACATGATTAAGACCTTCCTTCCTATTTTCTTTAATTAATGATTAATTATTTTACCCAGCTTCATAGAATTGAAATACACAGTTGTTTTGGAGCTAAGCCCTTTGAAGATTTTACTTTTCTTCATTTGGAGATGCAATTATTTTAGTTAGTTTTATAGATTCAAATGTGCCATCGATAATGTGTAGTTGACAGGGAAGGAGGAATATAATAATATCAGGGAAATCATTTTATACCCATCTGAAGAAATCAATTTTAATGATGTGTAGTTTACTGGATTGTGATTTATATACATTTGGACTTTTTAGCAATTCTATATCAATCATATGGTTTCTTGGACTTGCTATTTAGATAATTTAAAATTAATGCAAAAAATCTGAGAGCTTTTCTTTGTGGTTCTAATACCAAATAATCGAGTTATCTCATTGTGATCCTCATCACTCATCAGGTCTTGATCTTGCAATCAAGATGAACTAATAATATTTTTGAGCTTTAGCCAGCTTTTCAATAATTGAAATTCATTTGCTTTTTTTAACTTATAAAAAGTGTAGTTATTCAAGCCGGTGGTATCTCTAGCTTATGAAGTTTAATTGATCATTGTTTTTTTAGCATAATTATTATTTTTAGATATTATGACTTTAGTTATGCAAGCCAGTGGTATCTCTAGCTTATGAAGTTTATTTTTAGGTATTATGAAGTCGGCGTGATTGAGCGGTTGCTTGGAGGAGACGAGGAGGATAGGGCAGATACATGTGATCCCAAACATGTTTGTTCCTAGATTTTAGACCGTGATTTTTAGAAATCCGCAAAACGTTTAATGTGAAAATCGGTATGAATATTTTTCATGTTTTAGACATTAACATAGATCTTCCAGTGTTTTGATTGCTTCATAAATACAAATACTGTCCTTAAGGTGTCAAAGTTCTCTTTCTATGGAGAAGGTGTAATTAATTGTTTTCATTTCATTGATAAAAGTTGCTCTCTTGTGTGGCTTAATTTACGCTGAACAATTTTATTTATTTTTTCCTCATGTAGTCAACGGCCATGGCTGATTTAACACACTACCATTTCAGCCAAAAGGACCGGCCTTTGATTTTATCAATCATGGTGAGTAGTATGGTTTCCTTTTTTTTGATATTTTTGGGTATTTTTATTTTTTTCATGGTGTTATCATGTGGAAATCTGCTAATACTTTGGTTTATGCTTATTTAATTGAAATCATATTTCTTTATTGAAAAATTTTGTATTCTAATATATCTCTACAGTCAAATGGGATACAAGAAGGTCGTTGGTTTCTTATGCTAATTTAGGTACGTGATTCTTTAGCTCTCCGTGTGTGCTCTCCTTCGCACTTTAAAATCTGCCTTTGTGTTGTTTACTTCCTGCATTTAAGTTGTCCATCGGCAACCTCTGAGGCAATCTTATAGAAATTGTTTATATATAAGAATTTTTCTTTTCATCCCATATAAGTTGTTGCTTGAGTTTCAAAAGTAGTGGCTACATAGTTATTATAATTGTATTGCAAAATTCAAGTAGTGGGAGAATGTTGGTGAAGTTTTTGCAAAAGAATTAAACGATCGAAACTTACTAGAACAATCTCCATGAAGATAATTTTTTTGTGGGGTTGTGTTCATGAATTGATAGAGGTGCTTGAGGAATGTTACTGTAAAATGAATGGGCATATCGCTTTTTAATATTATGTTGCTTGGTTAATGAAAAGGTAACCTGTGTTTTGCAGAAAACCATGTCAAAATGGTGGAGAAACAGGTAAGTTTCCTGCTAATTTAGATTTTTTTTTTTGATCAGGATTCCTGCTAATTTAGATTACTTTTGTATAATTAGTACATCACGCATTCTCGATTTTTGTCACTGGGTTGAAGATACGTGATTTTCGAAAAGCTCAAGCAAAAGATTAATACACTAGCAATGTTACACAAGTTCAACAGAAGTATGTTTATTGAATGATATATCTTTTATTTTTTTTTTTAATTTTAGTTTTTTTCCCATTTCTCATTTATCTCCTTTATCCCTCCTAATATGCTAATTTGTTAATATGTTAAACTTAAAATTAACTTATCAAATGTATTTGGGTATGGTCAAAGAATTGAACATTATTGCATGGTCAAAGAATTGAGTAACATTTTGTAATGCGTATGTATTGTTTGCTCCCAATTTTCATACTCCCTCCGTCCCGTCCCAATATAAATTTTATGCTTTCTTTTTGTTATTTTGTTTAAGAAATAATAAAAAATTAATAAAAATGATGGGTAGTTTTGGGTTTTGAGAGAGAGGAAAAAGGTAAATGGAGTAATGAGTGGAGTAGTGAGTGACATTATTTGTAATATTTTATGAAAAATAGGGATAAAAATTATGAGTAGTGGAGTTACTTTTCCCATTTATAGAAACATGAAACTTATTGTGGGCTGATGAACAAGGAAAGTGAGAAACTTATAGTTAGGGGTGTGCAGAATTTGGTGAACGGTCGAATCAAATCAAATTTTCTAATTTGGTTCGGTTATTCGGTTTTCGGTTCGGTTACAGTTTCTAATTTTATAAATTTTGATTTTCGGTTTGGTTCGGTGACATATAAAAATCGAAAACCGAAATATAATTATTAAACATATAATTATTAATTTACTATATAAATAATATTTTTCTATTACATGATTAATTGATTACATTGTGTTTGTGTGTATTCGGTTGGACTTTTATTTAATGATCTTGTGGGTTGTTATTTAGTGCATGTAATTTATAGATTGTGTTTTTCTATTGAAAATCTTAAGAATTTTTATTCATGTGTGGCTTAAAAAGTAAAAAAAAAAAAAAATCACAAAATTTTGGTCGGTTCGGTTATAATTTGGTTTTCACCATTATTCGATCGTTTCGGTTATCAATAATAAAATTTCGATTTGGTTTGATTTTGCTTATTCGGTTCAGTTCGGTTACTGACCGATGTTCACCCTATTTATAGTAGGACGGAGGGAGTATTATTTAACTATTGTTGGACTGAATTCTGAATGCTACTAATGTATTTTTAATCATTTTTGGTATAAGCTTGTGGAGTACACACCATGGAATATAATTATGAATTGCACAAATAATGCTATCAGATGGGTGTTGTTGAGATCTAGATACCCTAAAGGTGGGCAATATCTGCAACATTGTACATCGATTATTTAACATGACTTTGCTTTTCTACATAGATGGAACAATTTTTTCATTGTTTCGATTCTCAAGAAATATGTCATACAAAAGAAAGTGAAAATTAAAGAGAAGGAACTTTACACGCCTATCTCTTTATATTTTACTTCCTTTTTTAGTGTTTATTTTAATTGAATTAATTATAGTATTAGACATGTCTTTTCTATGTAACCATATAGTTTTTTTATTTACAAATTAATTTGCAATCATTTGTTTTACATAAGAACCGGTGATTTTTATCGATTTGCGGTAGTTACAGTTCTCATATTTCTTTTTATATTTTGTATGTTACATTAAAAAATAAATATTTATTCATAAAATATTAAAATTATACTAATTTATAACTTATAAATCTTATATTAAAATAAATCTGATAGAGTTTGGAGACCAAAGATGATGGCGTTGTGGATTAATTCCAACATCGATAAAGAGATTAAATGAAATTTTTCATGAATGAATTTATTTTGATATTGAGATACTCAATAACATTATATAGAGATGTTTAGAAAAAAAAAAAAAATAATAAAAAAAAGTGATTTAATAAATAATAAAAATAATAAATTGAATTAACCGTTTTTAAGGAGTAATTGGACCCGGCGACATAGGCGGTTCAAACCGGTTCGGTTTTTGAAAAGATTTACATAAAATTTTATTAGTCTCCTCCAATAAATATAATGTTGAAATATTGGAGCATCAAAACCTTGATTTTCCAAATCTGAGCGTCGCACGACGCAAAAAAATCTAGTATAAGAAAAACATTTAAAAATGTGAATATACTGAATCGCATTCTTTCTATCTTAATAAAAAGCAAAACCAAATGACTAAATGCAAATCATAATAGGCTTAAGGATTCAAGAGTAGAATAATATAGTGAGCATACAAAACAATCAATATCAATCAATATATATGGTAATATAAAATCCTGCATACACTATCTGATGGGCAAATTCTATAAAGCTACTATGTATCTACATTTCACAACAATGTCGAGGGGAAAACTCAGCATGAAAAAATACGCAAATAATGGATAAACTAAGCTAAAAATCGGAACTCCAGAGTCTAGAGTAATATGATTGTGTGCATCAGTAACAAAATTCATCGTGCTTACCACACCACTGGCAGAGAGACACCCAGTTCCTTGATCGTCTCCTCTAATATCTGGCATAAGGGAACGGAGGTTAAAGACGGTCACAACAGGCAAGAATCAAATTTGCATAAGAATAGTAACAGTTTAAAGACTCAGCAAACAAATTCCTTTGCAAGATTATAAATGTTTACTATATTTCAAGCATCCTAAATCAACATACAGCAATAGAACAAACATGTCACTAGCAGTTGTACATTCAAACAAAGTTCTTTAAGCACCAGTAATCCACAACTGTACATGAAAAATGAATAATTGCAGAATGAATCACAACTAACATGTTTCAGAACAAGCTTCAAATCTTACCGTGAGAGAAATTGTACACAGCTGGAACCGTCTGTCTTCAATGGACTCAGTGACGGGGTGTAAGCACTGACAGTTCAGCAAAAGAGGGGGAGGAGAAAGAAATGAGGATCGACCAATAAAATAACTGCTAATACATGAACAATAGAATAAAAGAAAACCAATAGAAACAGAGCCCATAGAAATTTTCTCAAGGCTGTGAAAATTGAAGCAGTGTCAAGATCTTCTGAAACAAATTTTGAATCAGCTCGTTGACCAGAAAGGCAATAAAAATATCAAAACTGGTAAACTAACATGCTAGTGGAGATGCATAACAACAAGTGTTATTTCAAATACTACAGGAGCTATGTGAAATTGAATTTCAGCAAGGGTTATAGGCAGCAAAATCCTAAAATTTTAATGTGTTACCAGAGATTTAGCATCAATATCAGCTAAATCCTAAAATTTTAATGTGTTACCAGAGAAGATGCTCCGAAATCATAGATGACTAAAGTACAGCCAATAGAGAAAAATTGTAGAAAGACAACAAAATTTGTGAGTCGACACAGCAACTAAAAGAAATCAATTAATCACCAGTAACAAAACTAGGAATTTCACACCGGCCCAACCAACTGCTTTTAGGCTGACGGTTTTCCTTCAGTATTCGTACCCCACTCTTCCTCAGCCTCATTGCCGTTAACAAGTACAGCACTATCTGTAGAGTCCGCATCAACCACAACAGCCTCTTCTTGGCCATCATCATGCTCCTCATCATGTTGGACCTCTTCTACTTCACCTCCATTCTGCTCTACATCCTAAACAAAATTGACAAAAGAAAAAATGAATAATATCTTAAGTAGATAACCTAAATTATTGGAGAGACCATGCTCTTTTTAATAAAAAATGGTTTTCATATTTATGAGTAAATTAATTATTGGAGAGAGAGACCTGCTGCTAATTACTCATGCTATTTTCTCAACCTCATATTTATAGAAAAATGGTTTTCCTATTAATTTGTCCTAATTATTGGAAAGAGAGATCCTGCAAATAGGAAATGAACTCGTCTCTACCTCATAATCCATGTCTCCATTTTCAAGGGGTTCTTCTTCATCCGGTTGCATGTTTCTAAATGTTTCTACAAGACTGGCAGTTGATCTATCAGCGTGTTGTAAGTATTCGCTTGCTGGAGGAAACTTGCCCCTAAAACAAAGTGGAAACCAATGAATTCCAAACATATTCACGAAATATGCCAGGTTATGCCTGTGTTCACTGTGTCTGAGAATTTGAATAAGCTACCACAATATTCATACTTGAAACATGGGCATGAGAAATGATATTTCGGAGACCGGTGGATCCACTTAATAAGTAAAGTGTTATATTAAATAGAAAATGTGCAGAAAATTAACTGAAATTTTAATCAAAATACAGGTACCTTGTCTCAGCAGCTTTGGCTTCAACAGAAAAGGCAATTTGCCAATCTTCAAACAAATTAGGATATTCTTCTGGATCAGCAAGAGATTCTGCAGCTTTTTGATTAATCTACAAATAGTAATAGATCAAGATTAAATAAAAGAAGGTTCCTTAAAACTCCTTGGACTTCAATAAAATGCACCCATAAATTTGGAACTGAACAGGACAAGTAGAAATAACCTTGTTGAGGTCCTTCCTCCAAAGAGTAACAATCTCCGACACTTTACTGGGGAGGTATGACCGAGCCATCAGTGCAGCTTCAGGTATCCGGTTGCTGCAAAAACTCATCAACTGTTAGAGCCAATAACTAATTGGAGGACCAACTAGATTAACCAATGAAAATAACCTGTCAATCAACAGCTGAAGGCAGTCCTCCAATTTACCCAACATAAATAAACAAAGGAATGCAACATTGTTTTTCCCATGTTCTTTTGCAAGAGATGCAAGTTCAGTAATTCCTTCAGCATCGCCCAAAGAAGAGTAGAGTAGCAACAAACCGCTCAAGTCATTTGCTTGTTTCAAGCAATCTTCTGCCATCACTAACTGGAATACAAAACAGTAGGATAAAAAATTTAAAAATAAATCCAGGTGGTATCAATCATAGATGTATCTACTCAAATAAACAAACAAACGAGACAAAAGTCACAAAACGTAAGGGAGGATGAGTTAACTCTCCTGTCTCATAAGCAGAATAAACAAAATCATTTGGAAGCAAGGAGATTGGCCATCGATTGTAACAAATTCACAGAATGAGTTTTTACATAAATGCGATTATCTCATTCTGCGTGCAAGAGAATCTCTTTGATATTATGATATGTGAAGGAATTTACTAAATTTTAGTTGGGAGATTGGTTATCAAGAGAATACCAATCCAGAAGACATGGCTAATTCACCCAACTGTTTCCACTTAGTCTCGTTCTGTGCCACTGCAGCAATTTCCTGTAGAGAAAAATAAGGAAAGTGCATTACTGAGAACAATATACTCAACCAAAAGAACAATATTTCAGCATAGAACATAAACAATAAACTTCCAAACGTTTCAGTAACATGAAAAACAAATTTGAAAATGCTCTAGCAAAAGAAATTTGATGGATATGATGCCCAATACTTACCTTAGCAATATCTAGTTTGCCTAGTTGTATTGCTAACTCGAATCTGTAGTCAGCATCTGTAGCAACTTCGAGTGCTTCTTCTATCATACCTCGTGATTCCAAGAAACGAGCAACACTGTCCCCAGAATAAATTATTACAGGAATTTATGCCTCGGAATAAGATCAAACGAGAAATTACAAAGAGAGGGAGAGGAGAGGCAGGAGAAACAACAGAAATAGGAAAGCTAGAGGGAGCGGAGAGGAATGAAACACATGTTAAGAAGGTTTTCCTACTTCGATACAGAGTATTCGCTACAACTACAGCATCTTCGTTTAAGAAAGATAAAGAAATCTGCAGCTTGCTGCTTATGTATCATTAAATACAAGTTGATGCATACTCGACTTATTTGTGAAAAAACTATAGGGAAGGAAAAACATAGAAAAGACAAGATCAGCATACTTCATTTGAAGATTGAATTGAATGGTAGTTGCTTCTTTAGAATTTTAAAAAACTAACTGGGGCATATTTATGATGACTGTACGTACAAACTGATATCTATAGCTAGAAGTTATTAAGTTTATCAAGCATGATAGCTTTAGAATGAACTTAATCAGAAGTTTGTTAACAGGTTCAAAATGTAAAAAAACCTGTTATGATGTTCTTTTGGAATTGATGGCAAGACCCCATTTGCCCTTTCAAAATCACCACGCATTACAAGAGTCTTGTACTCGATCAAGCTGAGTAGCAACGTATATCCAATAACACTGGAATATATTTAGAGATTGTTAGATAAATTGTAAAGGTAAACAATAAGTACCTCTTCATCTTACATCAAGAAGACAGATACCAGCTACACTTTATTTATTGATTTAACGATTACATGAACCCTCCCATTCCAAAGGAAAAAACATAATAAAACAAGCATTTTCTGAAAGCCGTGACTGACTCACTTAAATTCTTTGTCGATGAGAAAAACACGACTTTGACTAGCAAGATATCCGAGCAGGTACATGGGTCGGTCCAAATGGAACATTGTAGTCACCTAAATCACCCATAAAGCAAAATTTCTTCACATTCTGGAAATTACATTTGGAAAAGAGGTGCTGTAAAGTTTATATGGAGCTGTAAGCAATACCTCACCGCCAACACAGTAATTGAGTCTCCAGGATGAGTTATTGTAAATGAAACAATCCCCAACCCATATCCCAGTCCTTACTCGTTCATTAATTTCATAAAGAAGCTCAAAGGCATCTTCAACGCCCTGATCATCTACTGATCTCCCACTATCGAAATGAGAAGAAACTACGTCACGCTGCAACACGTACATAAAAAATCAGTTCCTAAAACTTTCCTATAAAGAACTTCGGAGAAAATTCATTAGACGTTCAATATGAACATAGCCCTTACATTATACTTGAGTATGTAGAATGATGCATCACTCGCAATGGCTACCAAATCCCCACTGTCTGCCCAGTGCAGATTCTGTAATACATCACCAATAAACAGATAAGACATCCATAAACTATATGGCCAAAATAATAGCATGCGCACAAAAAAATAATCTTGGTATTCTTACTTTAACATTGACATCAATTCGCCGTATCAACCTGCAATCAGCCCAATCATAGAAACAAATAAAATCATTTGAACACATTGCCAATAAATTGCCCCCATAAATGTGCTCAGCAGAAAATGTGGGTCGGATGCTTTTCTTTTCCTGAAAGAATCACCATTATGCCCGTTAAACACATACATAAACTGAGATCTAATAATGGGTACTGTAGGGTTCAATGATTTTTTTTTTTTTAAAACCCTGTAAGATTCAATGATGAATGCTACATATATTCCTCATTTTGCTAATTAAGAAGACTAGAAAATCCATCCATGAACATTAATTAAAAGGGTGCAAAAAGAAACCAAGAATGCCATCTTGTTCAAAATCAAGATCTCACTACAGCAAAATAGGGTTCATGGCAATGAAATAATGCAAGGGATGAAAAAAACCAACCACAAAATTTTTGGTGAAGATCTTAATCTTTGATGTACTTTCTCTAACAGCATATTCTCCTTCCGTTGACCAAACAAATTCCAACGCTGAGCCAAATGATCTGTTTCTCCATGCCAAAGCTGTGTATATTATGTACTCACCATCTCCACATACAACAACGAACCTACCATTAGGATTATGCTTTAAGCTCTGCCAGAAGATTTAAAAAAAAAAGGTTAAACACTATGTCAAATCTAGATAGTTAATAAATATATTAGATGATTTCAAATGATGCTTCAAGAATGGTGTCATGAAGATTGTCAAAAAGATTAAATATCCCAACTTTTTTTACTCAAAATCTTGAAGATAAATATAACTAATTTCTTCAATAGCTTTATTGCAAATAAGAAAGAAAAGGTGGGAGAGGGAGAGAGAGAATTCATCTTTCTGGCAGGGATAATGAATATTTCTCCTTGTTGTCCTCTCACATAGTGTCTAAGAAAAGAACGATATAAATCAAGAATAATACATTGATTCAAAAAATCAATAATTAAACCACAAATATAAAGAGATAAAAACAATTTCAAAAAGAGATGTAATATATAGGTGCATAGCCCCACTAGAGCCCCTATCTAAAGCACGTTTCAAAACTTGAGCATCAAAAACCAAGAATTAAGAAATATATGATTTACCTGGTGATTATGTAATTAAAACACTTAAAGACAAAATGTCAAACCACCAAAGGAAACAAACAAATAAAGCGAAAAGATAGTCAAAGAAGATGGATTAACATCTTCACTCTTCAGAATGGTATATCTCTTCGTAGTCTTTTGTGTTCGTTAAAATCAATGTATCAAATAATATCCTAGCAATTGCATTTTGTGAAATCATGCGAAAATAATGTTACGGCATCTTTGCCTATACGGTGACAAACTAGCACAATCTCAAATTAATAATAACATAAAAGTGTAACTATCAGCTATCAGACAACAAAGACGTGGTTATATGAATCAAGGAAAAATCACCTGAGGGTAAAGATCGCAGGTTCCCAGTTCCTTAACAGCCAAAGGCAATCTCTCTCCATCAGCAACCTGAGGATAAATAATTTAACAACAGTACGCTTTGAATTGGTTCACTAAGAGCATCTCCAAAGTGGTGGCAAATTTGGACTCAAACCCAATTTGCCACCATTTTACCCCTCCAATGGGGACTCAAATTTGGACTCAAAATACCACAAATTTTGAGTTGGACTCAAATTTGCCCAAATTTGCCACCAACTCAAACTTAAACTCAAACCACTTTTTGTATTTTCTTTTTATTTTGCATCAAATTTTTATATGATATAAGAATAATTTATTATTTTTAGTATTATTTTCACTTTATTTTTTTTATTTTGATTTATATTTATAATAATTTTATATTTAAGACAATATTAGTAATTTCTAAAATTTTAAAAATCGAAGGCATGTAAAACAACATTAATGATTATGAATATGTTATTTGTATATTTTTAAGTATTACATTTTGTTGTAATAATATGTAATTGTGATGTATCATGTAACTAATTTTGGTGTTTTTTTAATTGAAATTAATCTATTTTCTTGTATTTTGTATTAATTTAAAAAATAAATATTAGTGTCATTTTAAATTTCTTTTATCAAATTTTAATTTTACTTAATTTATATAATTTAAACGTAAATATGAAATTATATAAATAAATAACTGATAAAATAAAAATGAAACAGAAAAAATTAAGAATATTCTAAGAGAATATTCTTATTTGAGTTGAAATTTGAGTTCAATGGTTGGAGATGATTTTACTGTTTGACTCAAATTTGGTGGCAAATTGATGTTTTGAGTCCAAATTTGCCTCAAAGGGTTGGAGATACTCTAAGGTCAGGCAAATCCTACCTCATAATCTGCTCCAACGCTCTTGATGTTGACAGTCTGAATTTCATTATGCTTGGACCAAATGATTTTCCCTCCATTTTCCATACTAGCAACAGGTACCTCACGACCAAGCTTTACCATGATCGTTCCTTCATCATAACCGATTACAACCCTGAGGACCAAACGATTCAGGTGTACTCTCCAAATATAAGGGAACCCACAAAATAATATTATGTTCTTCTGGAAAACTCTATAATTAAAATGTTAGGGTAAAATATCTTGGGCATTGCAACATTGAAATTCACAGTTACCCCTACAGTTAACTCATGGCTACTTTTCTCTAAGAAACAGGTACAAATTTTAAATTCAAAATCTGAGCAAGGTAGAACATAGTACTTTAATAAGCAACAGAAGAAGGAAAAAAAATTGACTTCAAAAAGATAAGTGAGCCCTCAACCACAAAAATCCAATCAACTGCAATGAAACTTACCGTCTTGAACCTTTTATGTAGCCCACTGCCCAAACTCTTTCAAGACCATAGTTCAGAGTGTTTTCAAGTCTGCAATAGACACAAATGTAAGAGATCTTATATAAAAAGAGCAGGGGGTGAAAAATAAGAAAGGAGAAAAAAAGAGAAGAAAAAAATACACAAAGATTCAGGTGGAGGTATAAATGTAGATAATGGAATAGAGATGGTTTATAAACTTTTTTAGATTTTTAACTATGTGCGCTCATCTTTAGGCACTTCAATCTCAATACTGGATAGCATATGTAAGCTCATTTTTAGCCCTTCAATCTCAATGCTGAATGGCATAACAGACTGTGACTTACTGGACTTAGATATTACAGTTTAATAGAAAGAATAATTCTGAAAACATGAGATTCAAATTTGAAATATAAAATTACAGATTTGTCATTCAAGGACACAATTCCTGCTAAACCAAAAAAACTCTTGAGAGATGTAAAAGATAATTCTCAAAAATAAAAAATTGCTGGCTGGCATGTTACATTAAAGAAAAAGCATAACGCTAATGTGATCCAACCAGTCAGGCGTGTTAATTTAGACTCTCAGTGGAACAGGAAAAAGGTTATATGGGAGTTGGGACAAGTGGTATTCAGTCATCTTCAGCATAAAACTTGCCTGTAAGTGGTTGCATGCCAAATGCGGACTGTGCCATCCTCAGAACCTGTAATTATAATGGGAAGTTCTGGATGGAAACAAACTGCAGAAACATTATGTGTGTGACCTTCTAATGTCTGGACACAACTCTTTGTCTGATAATCCCATACCTGTTTGCAAGGTATAAAGACATTTTAAATGTTTCTCATAAAAACTCAACACAGCTAAAGGAGAAAGGGGAATGAAGCAAAAACCTTGGCAGTGTGATCATCAGAACCAGTTATTAAATATGGTTTATCACCACCAGTGAAATAATCTACACAGTTGACTCCTTTGAGGTGGGCATCTAGTGTAAAGTTCGGGTCAGGGGACCCAAGATTCCAGATCTACAAAAGCAACGCCATGCATGTATACTGTAAAGTTCAATCAACAAAAAAACATGAGTAGTACAACTATCCTGTGAACAACTCATACCTTAATAGTGCGATCAAGTGATGCACTGGCAAAAGTATTTGTGTCTTTTGGATTAAAAGTCACTTGCATCACATAATGGGAGTGACCCTCAAAAATTTGAGTGCATAACCACCCTTTTTCCCAATCCCAGAGCTTTATTAGCATGTCATCAGAAGACGACAGCACGTAGGGAAGAGTGGGATGAACAGCCACACACCTAATATAATCTGTATGAGCCTCAAACACTTTTACTTTATCCATTGTATTGTAATTGTACACGCGAATGAACATGTCGTCAGCACAAGCAACAACCCACTGCTTCCGTGCAATAAACTTTGCCGATCTAACTGCGAGAACAAATTGTAGGATTAGCACAAACATGTTCCTCGTCACAGTTAAAATTTTGTCCACGGAGCATTTTTCACCAACCCAAGAGAAGTTAAATTGGACTGTAATATGTACCTGGTAGTTCTGTAACCTCAAAAGATTTAACCATTGTCTGCAGCAGCAGAAATCAAGTTAAGGGGCATAGTTCAGTGAATAAACAAAAACAGGATATTAGGATAACTGGTTAAAAAGATGGTGCATAGAAATTTCAGTGTTTTTCAACTAGTTTCTTTCTTGCAAATCACACCTTGGTCATCATTGTACAGAGTAATCATGTTGTTTTAGGTACATTCTGGGTACTTTGAACACACTAAAGTTAAATACAAATTATTTTTAGTAAATTCCCGGTCCTTGGGAAAAGTAGCCTCTCAATAGATATTATTAATACTGATTATGATGTTAGGTTCTGGTAAAAAGTATAACAATCTATCCAAACTCAAACAAGGAGACAGTAGAAGGTCACTAAACAGGACTGGAGTTGGGTTTTTAAAAGAGTAACTAATATGACTATCAGCTTGTGGTCATTAAACAGATATTTAGTTATGGTGCTTCAGGGAAGCGGGAGTAAGATACTAGTCCTTTCCAATAAGCTTCACATCAGAGAACCCCAAGATGCAGTGATCATATTTGGGGTCTTTAATATTAAATTAAAAAATGCAGATGATAAACAGAATCTGGATCTTCTAGACACTGGCAATCGAATCAACCTCATTTGCAGCGGATGTATGCAATCTATTGGATGAGAGAGTCACACAATTTTACTAGTCAACTAGTTTTGCAATCTGAAACCTTAATCTATCCAAAGAGACCAAGTCTACGAAGTTATAAAGACATCGTACAAATATCATCATCAAATCAAGTATCATGGATATTATCGACTTAGTGTGTTTAATGATGAGAAAATGATTGGATGCAGTTCTACATACCTGAGTCTGATAATTCCAGATGCAAACTGTCCCTGAATACAAACTTGCCAATATCCTGTGAAAGCATGATGCAATATTGAACAATCAAAATTTCATGCTAACTAATCCTGGAGAAAATGATAAAAAGATTCACAATCACTGTCTGATATAAATGAAAGTCAGGCAGACAATGCATCCAAGACAAGCAAGCATCCCAACCGAGGAATAAAGTACCACACAATAGCTAAGATGAGGTAAGCTGGAAAATAACAAAAACCTAGGAGTGGATTAACAATGAGTCCACAAAGAAACATTTGGTTGCAGCTGATAACCTCGTGAAATAATAAATCGAGGAAAGTCATAAGATGTCGAAGGTGATCAAGTACAAAACAAAATGAAAATAGTAATTATAACAGTTTTTCTTCTTCCAATAAGTTCCGATTATGACAGGGATTATTTCCACAGTGCTAATTAAAAATGCAGAAAGCAACTACTAAAACTTATTATATGATTGCACAGAAACATACCATGGCTCTCTTGGATGCAGATCCACTGATTTTACTCTTTCTGATCGTTGTGCAAGTTTCCTCTGATACAATTTTAAGAAACAATATTAGTATCCATACTCAACTCTTTGTGCTGACGCAGACAAGATAAATCGCAAACAGAAATTCCCAATTTGGATAAGTTTCAGTACCTTGATTTCAAGTCTGAGAGGCTGTACCACGATTCATAGCCACAAACAAACAACAAATTTGAGTCAGTAAACAATAACAGCAGCTCGAGATCTCAAAAAACCGGCATCAAATTCAAACAATCGCAAATTCACCCACACAATCAGAGCAAATGAAATGCCGAATCTCACCCCAAATTCAACACCAAAACAATCCCAAAACACGAAGCTAGAACCAATTCGAAACAGATACAAGATCTAATTGGCAAATGCCAATTGGAAAACAATCCAATACCGACAGAAGCAAATAAACTCACCATTTTACAGATTCACAGTTTACAATTGAGAAGCCCTGGAGATCCGAGCCTAGGATCTGTGAAGACTGGAGGAGTAAAGAAACACGCACTCGAATACTGAGATCAAGAGAGAGAAAGTGCGCGTATTGTTATGTAATTATAGAGAGAGAAAGTAGCTGTGAAGGTTTTGTGCTCATATATCAGCGCGTATTCATGAAAGAGATGAACATATTGTTTTTCATTTTACGATTTCCATTTTATTTTTCTTCTCTTTAGATTTTAGATAGATAGATGTTTTTCCCCCCCAAAATTATGTGTAGATTCTGTAGACTGTAGAGCAATAAAAATATATAGAAAATAGATAAATTATAATTATTTTGGATATTTGGATAACCGACAAATTCTAAAAATTGTTTCGGTTAAAATCTATTTCTCTTATTACTTTTTATGACTTTATTGCAATTATATGGTGAATTCAAATTTCATCCGCATTTAAATGACTTTATAATATTTTATTTAGACTAGGTCTTATATGAACTACATTATATATTTACATTTCAAATTTAAGGATCGATTATTGAAAACTCAGACCAACTAGAATAATATTATATTATATCTTATCTAATTTGTTTACGTTCCTTAATTTTCAAGATGATGGGGTTGTCACGATTGTGGTCCAATGATATTTTTTTACTACCATCGATGCGATTTTGAGCAATTGGATAGATGGTCTGGATGAGAGCAAATTGTCTCTAATGGGTTTTCAGAGTATTTGTAAAAAAATATTATTTTAAAGAAGTGATTAAAATTAATAATTATGAAAAAAATAATTAATAGTTGTTCATAAAATATTTAAAGAAATTTTTAATATGATTTTTGTTCATCTAAACCATTTTTTATGATAAAATAATAATAGCCTTTTAAACTTTATCCACAAAGATTGAATAAGCCCTTGATCTATTATTTTATTCATCTAAACCTCTATCTCTTTAACTTGGATCAAATAAATCATTTTTTCTTCTGAAAATCAAACAGATAGACCATTTTTCTCAATTTCTTATTATATATCAATATTAAATTTTGAATAAATGATAATTTAAATATCTCATGTATATAATATTATTTAAAAAAAACTACTTGTATATTATATATTTGGATGTTGTAATGCATGTAGAAAAAAAATAAAATTAAAAAGGTTTGTTTTTTAAATAAAATATTTTTAAAATATATAAAGTATTTTTACGTGATTTAAGTTTAGTTATTAAAATACATTTAGTTGATCAATTAAGCTCAAGCGTGATGAATATCTATTAATTTTTGTAAAAAAAAATTAATTGAATTTAATCAATCTATTATACATTGTACATTTTAATTTCTTCATGATTTTAAACAAAAATAATGATATTTTTAAAAGTTAATCACTCTAATATGTATATACGTAAGGCCTAAAATTTTAGCGTTGATTTTAATTTTTTATTTAGAGAAAAGTATTGTTTTAATTTTTTTTTTTTCTCTCATTCATGAAACAACCAAAAAATATTTTCAAAAAATTATATTGTATGAATAAGATATTTAAAATATCATTTACTCACAAATAAAAATTAATTTACAATAAAGAATTAAAAAATGGCCTACATGTTTAATTTTTAGAAAAATAAGAATTTATTTCATCCAAGTTTAAAGAGAACAAGAGTTTAGATTTAACAAAAAAATAGTTTAAGGAACTTTATTTGATCCTAATGGATAAGTAGAGGGCTTATTTGACCCCTTTTATTAAAGAAAAAGAGTTTAAATGAACAAAAAAATAATTTAAGGGTTTACTTGATCTTGGGGGATAAGTTGAAGGGCTTATTTGATCATTTTCCCTTAATTATTTATTGTTTAGGGTGTAGTTGGTTGATTTAGGACAATTTTATAGATTTTCATCTATACAAATTTACTAGACCTACTCTAATATAATTTAGTTGCACATGAATCGAAATTTATTGCAAAAGTCTAGTTTGTCTTGTGATTTTTGCTGGAGCTTGACTCATGAATTCTATATTTTTAAAAAAATCAAATAAATGTCAATAACCTTATTGGGAAAAAGTTGAGAGACCTGAATAACTGGTTCTGAAGCATATTCAAATTTGGTGTCTATGTATTTTTGTTATTCAATAAATATTGAAATCTTGTAGACCCAACACAAGGAAACGCAGAAAGTTGTATCCATGTCGAATTATAAAGTTATAAGAGGATTGAAGGTCGTATTTCCAAATAAATTAGCAAGACAATTTCTTAAAAATATATTCATTATAAAATGTTACTATAAAATTCAAGAATTGTTATCAGAGTTGATCGTATTTGACACATTTCACTCAGTCCAACACACTTTTCCTGACTTAAATTCATATCATACCTTAAATAGATTCAAATGCTCATAAATTTAAAACCAATTTCATAACATAAAACTTGTTCGCATTAGAATTTGTCTAATTCTAAGGGACGGTTTGCGATCACTATTTAATAGTGAAAATCACTTCTAAAAATCATACGCTGTGAGGGGACAACTTTAAAAAAAATGTTTTGCAAATGCCCCTAAAGGCTCAGGACACTTTCTATATTCGAATATACAGGAATGCGTCGAATTCCGATATATGTTCGGTTTATTTCCATAAATTTGACATGAAAAAATATGATACTATACCATGTAAGTATAATTTTTCAGTGTCATAAATACTTGAATGTAAATTGTATTTGGTAATTGGAATCCATAGTTAGTACAATTACAAAATAATGATAAATATAGTTGTGATATTTTGCGTAATATGAAAATATTGTACAAAATTCATTTCAAATTGTCAAGTCGGTTCCATTGTCGAAAGTGTGTAAATGACAAAAATTAAAATGTAAAAATCAATAGAATCAAAATCGAAAAGCGATAAAATTATAGGAAAAAAAAATCCCTATGCATTCATCTGAAATGATCATACTGAAAATTGTTGTTTAAAATTATCAAAATACTGTAATTGTTTTTTTTTTAGAAGAAAATACTGTAATTGTTATTTCTTCTAAGTTGTAACCTTCTAACTCCTAAAAACAAGAGTCCATGTCATATGATGCATAAAAAAGACGAGGCCGTGAATTTTTTGTAACTTGTCAAAAGTGCCACAATAATAGGAGTAAAATGCAACTGTCTCTTTCACTAATGGGTTAGATTTTTTGTTTTAATGAAAAAATAAAGAGAGAAAAAAAATGTCTACACATTCAAACAGGGGTGAAAATGTTTCATCACCGCCATCAGCAGGATCTCCATGCAGCAGATG